>CM039723.1:70031387-70631387 GCA_022539455.1 Dendrobium nobile
AACTTTTTAATACATAAATTAAAAAGTTTATGCTAAGGAGAAAGCTACATCAAGCAGTTAAGAAAGTTATCTCAACGAAATCTATACAATATCAATTCAATGTATTTATTACTCTATATATGATCATTAAGTAAAACTTAGACTTTATAAAACAGAACTTGGATATCTTCACTTATAAATCGGAGAAAAAAACATTTTGGGCTCATTGGGGACACATTAGATTGATGTTATTCTCCTGTATTATTTTTTTTAGTCTTTAATTTCTTCCTTTTCATTTGGATTGTTGATGTATGCATATATTTTGTGGGCATTATAATGCTCATCCGATGTCGTTTGTAGATGCTTTTGCATGTCGGCTTTTTGTATGTTCTGTTCTCTCCTTAAATCTAGATATCATACATAAACACTATTTGGCTTCGCTTGTATGCCGCGGCGGCCATGTCTATATTAGAGTACTCAGCTCAGTCAATCCAATTTTACAAACAACTAGGTGTGCGATCCTGCGGGTTGGAAAAATAGTCGGGGGGGTAATTTTATAGGGGCTGGTATGCTGCGTGTCTTATTGTTTGAAGTACTGGTGAGATGGTGAGACAAACCTCAGTAGTTAGGCGGGGGGGAGGGGGGGAGGAGCTGTGGCTTATTCAAGTAGAGACAGTGGTTGGTTATTGAGAGTATTTGATTAATCGTTCTTGTTATGCAGTGTGGCTTGTTTAGGGGGAGGGGAGAGGGGGGGTTTTGGGGGAGAATGAGGTTGTTTGTGGGTGGAAAGTGTGGTTTTTGTGTGTAGGATGTTGATGAGTTGGTGAGTTGGGGTGGGGGGGGCGGTAAGGGGGGCGTGGCGGGGGTGTTGGATTTTTTGCTCCACGATTGGTGTGTTTGTAAATGTTAAGTTTGTGGTTTGGTAGAGATGGAAGGAGTCTTTAATCTGTAGGGTCGGAAGGAGCGGTAGAGTTGTAATTGAGTGCGAGGAATGTGGTGAGTGGTATGGGGTATGGGGAAGGAACAGTCCGGCGTAAGGGAATAACAGCTAGGTGTGTCATGTAAGTGTATGTGGGCCACACATTTAATTTTTTAGTTTTTCTATGTTTTCTCTTTTTGCATTTGATTCGGGGTAGTATAGGTGTAGGTTTGGTTCGTGTTTTGGGGATTCTCGGTATGGTTTGAAGGTAAGTCGCTGAGTGGGTTAACGAACTGGGTTTCGCTACCAACCCCTCACGGATAATACAATTCGTGAATAGTGGATGAACGTGTGCGTTGGTAGGTTGCTTGTGCTGTTTGCTTTTGTGGGATAATGTGGGGTTTGACTCGCATCAGACATTTCTCTTCAAACAGTGAGAGCGTAGGGCTTACCTCCTAACCATTATTACTGCTCATCGTATGTTATTGTCTATGCTTATTCCGAAATAGATTGGGATTTATCTGGTGTATTATCCCTTATTTCTACATTATCCAGAAGGTCTCGGTTGTCAGCGTAATATAATATGACTCAGCCTTAGACGTCATCACAATATTATATTAAACAGGCTAAGCTCACAAACCGACGAATCAAGTCTCATCAAACTCGAACTCGAGCTAATTTAATATGCGAGCTTGAAGCTCAATAAATTCGATTCACGAATTCGTTACTAAGCCGAGTTTGAACTGGATCACGAGCCGGCCGGCTTGGCTCACTTTCAACCCTATTAGAGACTCATGCCTATGAGAAATTTTAAATCAAATTAGAATTTTTTATAAGAATATAATTTATAAGTATATATTATTTTATATCTAGTTTATCTTCTAATATATCAAAATTGATACTAGCATCCTTTTATTTTAAAGTGGAGATTGTTTATATTCTACAGCCATCATATGTGAGGAGACAAAAATTATTTTTCCAACATGAACGGCTTTGAGTTATATTCATCCATTATTTATAATAGCAATATCATATTTCTTGATTATTTTTGGAAGGCTATTTTTGGTTTGATAGACACCATTATAAAGCAAATCACTACCATTCATCCACATACAAATGGAAAAATAGAGGTGGCATAGTGAATAATAATCTATATGCTAGAAATTTATAATTCATTGTATCTAAAGACAAAAAACCTTCCATATATACAATATTCCTTCCACTATGTCATTCATGAGAGAGATTATTCTATGCGGAGTCCGAATGTGTTCAGAGCCTAATCCGAACGCGCCTTGTCATCCAATGCACTATTCATTGGGTGATGTGGCACGTCTGAATTGACCTCTAGATGAGTATGAACACCGCACATAATAATTTTTTTCATCCAAGAATCATCATTAAAGTCATTTAATGATCATTCTGATTAGAATTGCCTTCCAATAATTGGATATGCACTATTGTCAATGCAAGGAATTAAAAGCTATTTGAACCATCACTATTAGATGAGAGGTAAAAATAGAAGAATAATTCCTAAAGTTTAGGATTTCAACTTTAATCTTAAAGGCCAACTATATAAAAGGTTTATAATATGGATATATCACATATCATCTCCAACCGAATTATTTATGTTAGTTTGTCGTCTGTCATTCATTGCATTTGAATGCTAAATCCCACACCAAATTCAAGAGGTGTTCAATATTGAAATCGCACAATTCATGGACGCCATTTTTTTTTAATTCAAAAAAATTAAGATAAAATTTATAGATTATTAAGTGTAGGTTTTGTATTATTGATAATTAAAAATTAATAATTTATAAATACATTATTTTTATATAATTAATTTCTTGCATTAGGTTATTCATTTTAAGTATTTAAAATATTTTTTATTTATAAATACAATATGTAATCTATGCTTTCAAATGTAATTTTTTATTTTATTTAATAAATACTTATTTTAGTAAGATTTATTTTTGTCAAAAAAAAAAAGCTTAATTTGAAAAAAAATGATAAATATAAAGTTATGATTAAAAATAAATATAAAAAATGAGAAAGAATATACACAAAATAACATTTTTTAATATAAGAAATAAAATTCAGTTGAAGATAAATTACTGTAATTTAACTTTATTTTGAAGTGAAAAATGAGTTTTTCGGTTGAGACCTCAAGATGGTATAAATGAGACTTTACATCAAAAACAGCATAAGGCAAATGGTATATATTCAAAATAATTAATATATTCACATGCACGAATATTGTTAAGAAGCAAGACATGATCTATATAATAAATTCACAAAAAATTTGAGAAGTAATATCAAAGCAAGACAAAGACGGTCAAACGCAAAAGTCAAGGTTGACCCATAGTGTTAGTGGCTTGGGCCCACATTGAGGACTCATTCAACTTATCATTATTTTAAATATTGAGAAGTCGCCTTAAAACTCTCACAAAATAGCTCATTACTATGTGGATATGAAGCTCTTTTTACTCAAATAGGAATTCCATCACAGAAAATTGGAAGATTTATATACTTTTAAAAAGGCACAAATAAAAAATTTATTTTATTTTTTTTATTCATTTCAAATGCATTAAAATACAATCGCCCGGTAAATACAATGACCACCGGCGTGAGATGAATGGGGGTAGGTCATTGTGATGGCGACTAGCGATGACGAGTAGTAGAATATGGAGATGACGAGAGGGCCTTTGGGTTGTGGCAAATAAGAATCCAAAGCCACAACCCAAAGGGCGAAAAAAATATTGTGAAAAAAAAAATAACTTTTTAATATTAAAAAACAATAGCTAAATAGAAAACGTGGCTGTTATTCCAAAAAAAAAACTGTCTCAAATTAAGGTTTCGTTTGGAACGACTTTCTTACTGCTTCTTAAAATAACTTTTTAGTTCAAATTTTTTTAATTTTTATATAAAAAACTGCTTTAAAAGCGGCAAGAAAACCGCCCCAAACGAAACCTAAGTCTCTTAGACTTCATTTGAAATAATTTTTGTATTGTTTTTATAAAGCAGCTTTTTAATAAATTTTTTATTTCAAAAAGTAAAATTTTTACTAAAAAAATGCTTTAAATATCCCAAAACGAGAGAGACTAAAAACTATATAAAAACTAATTGAGAAAGCTGAAGGGATAAAAAAGATGTGCGCAATCAAAAAGATTTTTCAAGCCGCACAATCCAAAATTACATTAAATGTATACAGATTGACAGTATAACACATCAAAAGATAAGATGTGAGAAAGCTTTAGAGAGAAAAAAAAAGCAAGTGCGAGCTCAAATAAGCTTCTTGAACCGCACCATCTATAAGCTATGTGTGAATTTACAGTAAAAAAAATCAAAAGGTGTGGTCAAAGAGGTTTCTTGAGCTCACCATATAAAATTAAATTTACTCTGTGTGAATCTGTTTCTACTGAATTGGACTTTCAAGTATTTCATATATGATCAAAAACATAGTTTTCAACTATCTACAAACTTCACCCTTCAAAGAAATCCATGTTTCTTCCAGCAATGCTCTCTCTCTTTTATGACCAAAAATCTGTAGGAGAAGAGGGAAAAAGAAAAAAATTAATAAAAATAAATTCAGTTTCATATAGTTTCTTTAATTCATGACAGCAGAAGAAACTGATTAAATTCAAGTGAACTAAGGAATCACCTTAAGATCATCATAATGATGGGTTGGTCCCTTCTCCTACCAACGCTTTTGAAATTCTTCTCATCTGATGCGGCTAAAATTGGCAAATGGTTCTGAATATGTCTTCTTTGCTGCAGGTTTATCCATTTCTGGATTCCCAAACACCTTCCAAAATCTCAAAGTCTCGTCGCCGGCTGCCGTCGCCACCGTGCAGCCATCTGGGCTCTGCAATTCCAAAATTTCAGTAAAAGATTTTAATGAAATTTTTACCAAGTACCAGAGAAACTGTAATACTTACCTGAGTCATATGTAGAACTCTAGAAGTATGTCCACAGAGCTCAGCTACCTTCACCATAGATGGATACTTCCACAATGTGAGCTGGTTCTGACTGTAGCCATGAGAGGTAAGTAGCTCACGCTCATTTTTGTTCCATAGAAGCCCACAAATCTGTGAATCTGTCTCTACTGAATTCAAGCAAGCACCAGTGAGGGTGTTCCAGAACTTGATGCATTTATCGGCTCCACCTCCACCTGAAGCAAGCAAATTACTCTGAAAGGGGCACCAAGCCAAAGCCTTGACTGCTGCATCGTGACCCTCAAATCTATGAAGCCATTGGTTTTGATTCCGCGCTGCTGCAGAAGAAGAGGTAGCCATGGATTGATCCCATATATGGATCAGGTTGTCATTGCCACCACTTGCAAGCTGCTTGCCAGATTCTGACCATTTCAAGCCACACACTTCTTCCTGGTGACCTCTGTAGCTCTTTACTACATGGTTTCTTATCCTCACATCATTGTTCACTATCTTTCCATCCATTCCACCAGTTGTAAGGATACTGTTGTTCCAAGCAAGAGTTCCAACACGAGATCTATGTATTTCATTTAGTGTTCTTAACTGTTAAGCAAAAAAAAATTGTTACTATAAAAACTTGAAGAATAATCTCTTACTGAATTATTGTTTATGCTATCTTTTGCTGATTTTGCAGTTTAAAGCATGTTTGAAATGTTAAAATGATCCATAATAATTTAGTCCATAAACCTACTCCCTTCAAAGCCCAACGATAAACAAAATCATACATGATTGATACTGTATGCAATAAAAATTATTTAGAAAGGACTTGCTACATAAGATAATTTCAAAATTGACAAAATTCTACTAACCAGTTTAGCTGAGTTTGAGTCCCACAATTGAACATAGGAGTTGTTCAATCCAACTGCAATGTGCTTCCCATCAGGAGCCCAGCTGACGCTGGTGACTGGACCAAGATCATCGTCCACGGTCACAAGCTCAGATGTCGAACCCTTCGAAGCATCCCACAAATATACCGTGTTTCCGAGAGCAATGGATAAGACATTTCTGCTTCCCCAGTCGAGGACATTCAGATAGAAATCATCCACCAGATCAGGAGCATCTAATGTCCTCTCAGCCGACTGCATATTACAACATGCAAAACATAACAGTTTTAACAAATATAAGCAAAACAGTAATAAGAATCAGCAAATATCATATAAAAGTAAGAATGGAAGAAAAGGCTTGCCTGTGGAATGTATCTTTTTCTCTTTGTAATCTTGCTTTGGTTGGAAGAACCAGCTTCCGAAATTGCAGTCAGCATTGAATCTGTGGAAATTGGAGTCTTTCTGTTGAACGCCAAGATCCTGGTTCTGTTGTTCAGCAAGGTCTCAGCGAGAAGCTTACGATAGGCCTCTTTTGCAGGCGAAACAACTCCAACGTTCTCCTTTTCCTTTCTGGGTTGCGTTAACAAGTAGCGGGCAACATCAAAATCCATTGCAGATCTATCTGGTATGAATCTGTCTCCCTGATATCAACCAATAACATTAAGACCGGAAATTTTAAAAGATCAGATAAAAGCGTAAAATTTAGCTTGAAAAGATTCATGGAACAAGAAATTGCAGCAATTTATAAACTTCATGAACATAAGAGCTTTAAAAAATTTAAGGGACAGTGTAACAGAACAGTAGAGATGATCCAGAAGGTAAGAAGACAACCAAAATGCGTAAATTTACTGAAATGAAGAATCAAAACAATATTAAAAAAAATTGTTATTTCAAAGAAATGGATTCTTACGCTTTGCCTGTAAGAAGTTGGATTCGAAGAAGAACTGCGGAGAGGAGGGATGTACACTGTGGATCCAACTTTTGTGAAGGGTTTACGATATCTTGACCAAGGCTCTTCAGTTGAAAATGATAAAGAATTAACAGATCCTGCATCCATTTGTTAGACCAAATCGAAGAAAAAAAAAAGAAAGAAAGAAGAGGAATAAAGAAAGAAATTAAATTGAAAACCTAATTGTCAGTGAAAACCTGCAATTAAAAAAAAATCACAGTTTAAGAAGATGAGAAAGAGAAAGATCCTTATATTTAGAGGATGGAAGATCGAGATCGTGGAAACGGAATGCTGCTGTCCTTTAACCCTTCTTCGCTCCTGAGAGGAAGAAGAGAATCAAACAAAGCTTTGTGAGAGAGAAACCTCCGTTTCTCGTTGGCTTTATAGATGGTGGGCTGCGACTCGGATCTTCCGTAACGTCTATATTCAACTCAACGGCTCCTTTCCCAAAACAAAAACAAAAAAAATCTTTCCTTTGCTCGCCGGTATATTTGGTCTGGTAACCGGGCCAAATTTTAGTTGATAAATCGGATATTTTTTATTTGGAAAGAAATTGAATTAGAAAATTTTGATTGAAAATTTTTAAATTTGCTATTATTTTCAATGGAGAGACTATAAAAATTTAAAATTCATCTAATCAAAATCTGATCAATATATTCGCACCTAAAAATGTTCTTTCTAATGTGTATCATTTAAATTTTTAATTTCAATATTCTCAAAATAATTTTACTCTTATGACCTATTGATATGAACATAAAATGCAAATATAATACATCACAAATACAAAATACATTTATTATTAAAAATGTAAGACAAATACATTTTAGAGGCATCCTTTATATATTTTATATAATGAATATTATGTAAATTGATATAATAAAATTTTTATTTTAATTCCTTGATAAATAAAAAATAAAAAGTAAGAATTTTAAAATACTTTAAACTCGTTTGAAGAACAAATAATTATTTGATATTATAGATTAATATTATTGAAGTTGAGACAATTGATTCGCTTATTAAAAAAATAAATAAATATAAAAAAGTTTTAGCAAAATAGAGTGGAATAAAGTAAATGTTATTAGTGTATATATATATATATATATATATATATATATATATATATATATATATATATATATATATTATATATATATATATGCTTAACTTAAATATTTATGTAGCAAAATTTACATTTGTCTTCTAAAAGTTTATTTCGGAATTAAAGCGTTACTCCTCGACAAACTGAAGAAAGAAAGGAGCACAGAGAGGCTGAGGCGTGAATTTTGGAGCCCACAATATTTTAAGAAAAGATTTAAATTATTTAAATAGACAAACACTCTGAATAAGTTTGCCTCAATAATCATTAATAAATTCCATAAAAATAAGCAATGATATAATGAAAAAAAATTAAGTATATCTTAATCTAATTTTGATATAAATTAATGTGTTATTTCATTTATATCTAAGATATTTTATTGAATAAAAACTATGTTATGATTTTGATATAGATCATATTAGAATTTGAATGAAAATTATTGGATTTACTTTAAATTAGTGAAATACAAATTTCATTAATCTTAAAATAAATCTAACAATTTCAAGTCCATGTTGAGATAATTTAAATCAGAATATTTGACACAAAATTTTTTCATAAACTATTTTATTTTAATTTAATAACAAATTTAAAAATAATGTAGTTATACATATATATAAACCACAAAGACATGCTAAATCCATTGAAGGAAAATAATAATAATTAATTAATAATTTGCATTTTGAAACTTTTTTTTAAATTATAATTTCACAACCTATTTTTAAGACAGTTATTTTTTATTTAATTTTTTTTTATTTAAATTTTTATACTTAAAAATTTTTAAAAAAACAGCATATATATATATATATATATTATTCCAAATGAAGCCTTACACGATAAACTCTCTATTACCACAAAAACTCTTATAATACAACCAATACAAAGTTTTATTATGAATTTAATATAATATCACATTAGACTATAACTATAATAAATCCTTAAAAAATTGCCAGTTTCAAAAAGCGTAATATAAAGATAGAGCTAAATCTTCAAAATTTTAAAATTATTGTTTTCTTATTAAAAATAAACTGTAGGAACTTTTATACAGACTGTAGGAAGTAACAGAAAACATTTTCCAGAGAGTACTCCGAACTAGCTTTATAAGTGGATCGAAAAAAGCTGTTTATGAAGGATAAAAACAAAAGGTTTACAATTTCAGAGATTTTAACTAGCATTGCAAAAGAAAAGAATAACTGGTTTAGAAACTAAATCCAATAAAAAAATGGTAGCTTGGAACAAGAAGCAAACTGAATTGAGACAAACAAACTCTCCAAAGTTACAAATAATTGGAAATGAACCCGTGCCTGCCAGCAATCTCATTTATTTGCTTCTATAAATTCTTTATATTCCTTCTTCATTTTAACGCCAGGGACCGTCCTGCATTTAGACAAAGTATCATAACGCATCAGTTAGTGGAGAGATTATTCTGTGCGGATACCGAACATAGCTTATCGTCCAGAGGCGAACAGGTGCATCCACGTCATCTAGTACCAAGCTCGGTACCGAGCAGTACCGATTAGGGAGTGACGTGGTGTATTTTTATTGGGCTCTGGATGACGTTCGGCGTCCGCACAAAATGTTTCATCTAGTTAGTGACATATTGAACAATTCAGCAACATTTTCATTTTTTATAATAATATGAGAGATGGAGAAATTCAGGCATGAGAGGTGAGATGAGAAGTTTTGTTCTCCTGCTACAAAAGATAAAGGAAAAAAAAAACTACCTTATCATTTCTTTATTTTTGAAAAACTGTACACAAGGTGTTCCCATAATTCCAGCTGCTTCAGCAATTTCTGGATCTTCCTCTATGTCAATCTCAACATAATGCACATCCTGATCAAATTCATCAATTACCTGCAACAATGAAGAAGTCATTAATGGTAAAAAGTATCACAAGGCTACAAAAATTGTAAAACAAAAGAATAACTTCCAGATAACAGAGAGATTATGCCATAATATTCAATATTCATATGACTCCAATGTAGACCTGCTAAACGGAAGAGGGTTGGGAGACACGGAACAGTTCAGACAGATGGGGAATGAAATGTTTTTGCAAATAATAATAAAAGCAACCAAAATATGCATAAACGAAACATTTACGGTAAAACTGTACTTAATTAGCCATGCTATATTATATTAGGCTGAGAACAGAAAAAAGCGAATCACATTATATTAATTACTTAAACAAATTTATTTATCAAATATAAAAGTTTATTTTAGAAATTAATTAAATTATGATTTTCTATATTTAAACTATAAAGTGGAGAGAACAAATTCTATTATTTAAAAATAAAAAATAAAAAATATTTAAATATACTTAATAACCTTATGAAATTATCTGTTATTGTAGGTGATTGAAGTCAAGAACAAGGACAAAAAAAGGAAAAGCTATTTAAATCAAAGTGAGTATTTATGTTCTAATTTACAGTAATGATATTTGTTTCTCCTATACATAATACATAATATGTTGTAATTATTTAATTTTTTTGCTATTAATGTTCTATGATTTTTCTTTATTGAAGACAATTGATCATGATTAACTAAAAGCCTTGAATTTTTATATCATAGAGAGGTCACTCATCTGATATCATGATGCTTAATATATCTCAATACGAAATGATATGAAAATGAAAATAATATGATTTATACTTGCATGTGTATGTTGAATCAATGGAGCATATCCCCTTATGGTACTTACTGGCTGGGGCTACAATGTTCTCATGCACGTAAATGGAAAAGGTTATGGAAACAGAACACCTTTATTAATACTATTTTAGATAATGGCTCATGCGACAGTTGCATTATTTACGAGAAATGATCAAGATACAAATAAAAATATGACATATGCATAACATTGAAAGTCTTGAAATGAAAGGATTAAATAGAATTATTTTATGCATTGAAATAATCATATATATTGTTCCAAATGTCTTGGGTTAGAGTAGTTTAGAAGTATGATTTTCTCAGTGAGTTATTTTATGACTCACTCTTAATTTTGTAAAAGAAAATGTATTATTCAAAGCTTAAAATGAGTTGAAGAGAAGATAATATAAATCATAGGCGTGGCTCACCAGAAGAAAGGTATTTATAATATTTAACCTTGTCTCAAGTTTTGAGGTTTATAGTGGCATTTTCAGTTTATTGGAGATAATTTTAGCAAATGAAATTTAATTAACCGTCCGAACGTCTATTCTCACCTCGTTAATTCGAGTCTTCAGAACGGTTCGTGAAATATAGTAAGGCCGGTTCGTGACAAATATTGAGGCTAGGATAAGATGGGATCAGTGATCGCTTTCATCCTAAATTTTCAGCAACCATTTTTTGCATGCAAGTTGTACTTGTCTCTGCTCTCTAGCAGTTCACGCCTAGGTTCCAAGGCTTTGCAGATGGGGTGGATCTGGGTCTGGCAAGGAGAAGAGCTTACCCATTCTGACTATAACTTTAACGAAATGGTACATTTCCTAAGAACCCAAATCAACATTGGTAGGTCAAAGCATAACTGATATAACTTCTCATAATTATCGTAATCTACTTTTCATTCTTTCCAATAAACTTACTGTTGAATGATTCACAGTAATAAATTTTCTGAAATTAAAAAAAAAAAATTCTTTTATAGACTATGGCAATTGAAGGACAGATACTAGAGGGTCACCTTGGGATGGAAATCTTGGGATTCTGCATAGGAAAGAAGCAATGGGGGCTTCCTCAAATCACTAATATGGCCGCTTCTCCATTTGGATGGCATCCAATGACTAACGATTTGAGAAAATTTAATAGGCATCTATAATCTTATTTTCTAGAGAGTATATGATCCATTTTCATAGTTTTTAAAATGTAATTGATTCCATTTTATTTCTTTTCTTTTAAGGTTTATTACAACCTAATTCTACCCATCATAAAACATTGCAACTAGTATCTGTTCTAGTCAAATAAAGCATCGAGTATTTCATATTTATTCTCTCTATTTCTCTTCTACATTTTACACTTACCTAGCTCCATAAAACTCCTTACTTATAATACATGTATAAATTAAAGTGGAGCAATAAAAAAAAAAATTAGTCGTTAATTAGAGATGCACTTAATTTTTTTTAATAAAGTGCTAGGCAAATGCGCAAGTTAGAAAGTTTTAAATCATAATATCATTCAAGAATACATTAGTTAAGTTGAAACACATACACATCAACTTCAAATCTGGGTAGTGAAGCACTAAAACCATTTTGCATCCCTAATTTCCTTATAATTTGCCTCCTTTGAATAAACACCACCATTGTCACCCATGCATGTTCAACGATGGCAAGCACAAGAAGAGCCATGCTGGCAGCCAGCAGAAAAGGAAGATTGTCAGGATTTTAAGGAAAATTTGGTCTGCAGACTTAATTTAATAAACATTAATAAGTACTTAAAGTGTGTTGATTTGGGCTATCACGATCATAAGTGTGGGCTCCAAAAATTCGGCCCCGGCCTCCGCCCGACTTGTTGCTTTTCCTTCTTTTTCTTTTTTGGGGGAGTTTTAACGGATTAAGTTCTGGGGTAAATTTTGAGAAGGCAGACTGGTTTGTAGATAAGACACTACCATGTGATTTCTCCCTCATTTTACGAGGACTTTATAATCTGAGTTCTGGTTTCCTATAGGCGCAAGCCCCTATAATTAATTACCCCTCCCGATAGTGAGAGAGAACTTTCGATTAAGGCTAGTCGTCAATCAAATACGTAGAGAATACGTGTATCTGGTGTATAGTAGCAGCATGGGCTGGAATTGAGAATTTGGAAAGTTTGGATATTAGAGGTTCAAGGTTTGATAGTTAAAATAGAAATTTTCACCATCTTGCACTTAAAGCGGATGGTAGGGGAATGGATGATAGACCCGATCAAGATCCCATGTTTCCGTCGTCCCGGGCCATCGTGGTCCCTGGTCTACTTAGTCAGAGGAGGTAGTCGATCCAGCCTGACAGAAGGATCCTTGTCGGCATCCATGATTTGCTTCGTCCAAGGGGACCTTATAGACTTGATGTGGGTATTTGTCTAAGGGGACAAATTTGGATCCACCTTAGCTAACAAAGGGCTTTGTGCCCTATCGATCATATCCTATTGATTCATATCTCAAGGATTTGATGCCACTAAGGAGCGTATTGGCTCTGACCATAACTAGTATTTCGTGGTACCATTTGACGGAAAAATCAATCGGTTCAGAGGGCCCCGAGTCATAATCGTTTATCCTGCGATGCCATTTGGCGGCAAAACCGCCGGTTAGAGGACATGTACCACGTCTTGCCTGTTTGAGAATGGATCCTAATGATATTTTCAACTAGGCATTAGCTCTATATGAGCTGAAGTAAGTTTGAATTTGTCCACCCTGACAAACTATTGCGGATGGTGGATGAATTTTGCTTTAAGAGTATTTGAATGGATAATTACAATTTTAAACATTTTTGGAATTTTGAATTTTGGACTTTGTGGAATTTGGATTTTGAATGGACTTTTGGGAGGCATTTGAAAGTATTTAAATCACCTCTCTGGTAGAGATCTACGTTCAACGTGACCATCATCGGAGTGTTTGGGGTCATTTCCCTTTATTGATTGAAACTTGTCAATTCTATCGAGTTATCGACAGATGATCGGATTTCGTAGTCTTTATGGCCTTGGGAATGAATTTCTTTTGTTATAGACTTTGAAGGCCTAATATAAATCTATGAGATAAATATTCCGGTCGACTGTCATCTAAACTCTTTTAGAGTCTTATCGGGTCCATTGGGAAGCGTCAAGTAACACTCAAAGATGATTGGGTGTAAGGGACGTCATTTAGACGCTCAGTTAGGCTCACTTAGACTCACTACAGGGTGCAGAAAAATTTAGACAGCAAACCAAACAGTTGGTGAAGAAGCCTAGGTGTTTAGGATGAGTTTTGGGATGGTTAAGGATAGAAGGGCAGCACCAAAACACTCTAAAACTAAGCTCCTAAAGGCTCCAAAGGTTGCATGAAATAATAGGGCAGCAAGCTAAAGGATGGACAAAGTTATCTAAGCTATTTGGGTGGACGGTAGAGTGCGGACAGCAAGTGAATGCTACCTAAATCTAGCCCAAATGGTTACTAATTGGCGCAGGAATTAAGTGGACAGCAAGTGTAGACAAAAGGCTAAGAGGCCCAAACTAAAATTGATGATATGGGGAAGATGGCAGCACTCACACAACAAGATATGCTCATGTAATATGAAAAATTTAGTGCAGATTTTTCTGGACAGCAAAAAGGAAAACAGAAAATAAGGCTATCTAAATGATGCTATGCGTGAAAACCACGACAGACAAATTAAAGAGAACTCCTAGGATGCATCTAGCACAAGTCAAGCATGCTAGCCATGCTCTGATACCAAGATGATGTGAAACGTACATGCAAAGATGATATACTTAATGAATTTGCACGCTTAATTTTAGAGAGAAGAAATAATTATGTCTTTATGATGATTTGAACGACGAGATAAAACATTAAAAGCGGTAAAACGAGCTTAGGCTAAATCACATATAAGGAGTTGAGATCGTAAAACATTCAATTTAATCTAACGATGCATACGTGATTGATTTTCAACGATGAATCCCTAAAATAACAGTGAGAAGCATTAATATGATCTTCATGAAGATAATAAATTCACATTCAAGGATGCAACAATGAAGATATAGAGTCGGGTGTCGAATTTACCCAAAGAAAAGAGAGATACGCACTCCGGCAAGGTTGTTTGAACGCTGGGAATGAAGTGGACAGCAACCACGAACCTTCATGATGTTGCTGGATAGCAATCTGGAGCTCCTAGGTGGCGGGACAGCAATAAGAGCTTACTGAAATAACTGGACAGCAGCTCTGAGCATTTAAAACAATTCTGGGCTGCCACCTATTGGGCTTAATAAGACCTTGGACAGCTGCTGTGGAACGCCTGGAACTTCTGGACAGCGATTAGTGCTGTTCCAGGATGCAGGACAGCAAATTGTTTGCTGAAAACTGTTGACTGGAGGATTCTTAGCAGGGAAACTACTGAATTTCCTTGGCAGGAATTTCAAGGCAGCAGGGTAACACGTCCAGGAACTTGAGGCAGCGGGTGTGGGAACCTTCTGGACGGCATGACAGTAGGAAGAAGCCTGCTGGTATTGTGAACAGCAGCTAGGGGTGTTTGGACACCCACTATGGAGGCTTGACCAGCAGTTTTGGCCCTTGAGCGTCTCTCCAAAGATGCGGGACAGCAGGAAATTGTATGAAACTGGTGGACAGTGGGCTGGAGGAGAACAGCCAGTAATTTGGGAGAGGGTTCAGTCGTGAGCTAGAGGGAGAAGGAGGAATTTAGAAAACTGAAATTAATTTCAGCTTCAAGTGGTTTTGGAGGGAGATTAATTTGAAATTTCAAATTAATTCAATAATAGCTATGGGTATTAATGGAGGAGGTAATTAGGGGCTGATTTAATGGAGCCATTAATGTAATTTGGAGAGAAAGATGGCCCATTAAGGGGGGCCGGACACATAAGGAGGAGAGAGGGGCTTGAGTTTTGAATAAGTGGGGACCACCAATTTAATTTCAGATTTTTACAAAAATCTGAAATAAATTTTCAGTTTTCTTAAGGAGAGAAAACTTCCATTTAGGAGGGCAATCAATTTAAACAATTTGAATTTCAAATTCGAAGTTGAAAATCAATTAAATTGATGGCGTAAATTAAGGAGCTAAATTAGGAAACAATTAATGGCTCATGACAATTTGAAATTTCAAAATTTGAAACTCCATGGAAGGGGCGGCCGGCAACTAGAGGAAGGGCAAGGGGTGGGTCACGGCGTGGGGTGGCCGGCCGGCGGGATGTGGCAACCAATTGGCCGGCGGCTTGGACGGCTCAGGGCTAGGCGGCGGCAATTGCAAGGGGAGGAAGAGAGGGAAAATTCAAGGGATTCGAGCGACTACGAGTTCACTAACCTCATTTGTCTTCAATCCGGATTTCCACACAATTAAATTGGACGAACGCTAGAACTCACAAAGAGATCTAGTTCCTCCGACGAACTCACTAAGAGATCTTAAAAGAAAGAACTCACAAAGAGATAAAAAGTAGAAATTTTCATTTATAAATCATCATCCCAAAATGTGGGCTCCGAAAATTCGGCCCCAGCTTCCCCGCCGCCCTTTTCTTTTTGCTTTTGGCGAGAAAGTTTTAACGGTATAAGTTCCGGGGTAAATTTTGGAAGGCAGATGGGTTTGTAGATAAGACACTACCCAGAGATTTCGCCCTCATTTTGTGAGGACTTTATGATCTGAGTTCTGGTTTCCTATAGGCGCAAGCCCCTATAGTTAATTACCCCTCCCGATCACGAGAGAGAACTTTCGATTAAGGCTAGTCGTCAATCAGATACGTATAAAATACGTGGATCTGGCATATAGTAGCAGCATAGGTCTGAATTTGAGGTGTTTGGATATTTGGAAATATTTAATATTTAAAATAGAAATTTCACCATCTTTCACTTAAAGCGGATGGTGGGGGAATGGATGATGGGCCCGATCAAGATCCCATGGTTCCGTCGTCCCGGGCCATCGTGGCCCTGGTCTACTTAGTCAGAGGAGATAGTCGACCCAACCTGACAGAAGGATCCTTGTCGGCAGCCATGGGTTGCTTCGTCCAAGGGGACCTTGTAGACCGGGGTTGGATGCTTGTCTAAGGGGACAAACTTGAATCCACCTTAGCTAACAGAGGGCTTTGTGCCCTATCGATCATATCCTATTGATTCATATCTCAAGGATTTGATGCCAATAAGGAACATATCGGCGCTGGCCATAACCGGTATTTCGTGGTGCCATTTAGCGGCAAAACCACTCGGTTCAGAGGGCCCGGGTCATAACCGTTTATCCTGCGGTGCCATTTGGTGGCAGACCGCCGGTTAGAGGACACGTACCACGTCCTTATTGGCAGGAGATTGTTTGAGAATGGATCCTAGTGATATTTTCGACCAGGCATTCGGCTCTTTTGTGAGCTAAAGTAGTTTTAATTTGTCCGCCTCGACAAACTATTGCGGAGGGTGGATGGATTTTGCTTTAAGTGTTTAATGGTTAGATTTTCATCTTTAAATATTTTTGGAATTTTCTGGATATTTGGGATTTTTTGGAATTTTTGGGTGGAATTTGAAAGTGTTTGGAATGGACCCCTCCGGTTGATATCTTCAATCAACGCGGCCATCATTGGGGTGTTTGGGGTTATTTCCATTTGTTGATTGAACCTTGTCGACTCGGCCGAGCTGTCGACCGAGGATCGGGTTTCTTGTAGGCTTTATGCCCTTGATAGTGAATTCTTATTGTTATAGGCATTGAAGGCCTAATATGAATGTATTAAGACAAATATAACGGTCGTCACAACCGTATATTTGTTTGTTGGTTCGAACCCTGTCGACTTCTATTGATCCGTATAGCAGGATCAGGTTCGAACTAGAATTCACTTATCGACCCGCACAGCATCCCTAGGCGTCACGTGTGTACCAATAACACGCTCGCCGGGGCCCAAGCAAGTTACGATTGAATTTACCCCTTGTGTACCTATATGTATACAAACTACGGTGCACTTATGTGGGGGTACTTTAAAATATTTTGTAGTTGTGCAGGTAACAGCCATTTGAGTGTGCACAACTTTTCATTTGAGGGCTTGTACACGACTTCTGTCCGCTAGCACGAGTATTGCGGATCCGGTGGCGTGGCGTTTTGATGTTGACTCCCCTTTCTCATTCACCGGGGGAAAGTCTTTTTGAACCTTAAAGTTCATTGCTTTGTAGATTGTCCTGAGACATTTCATCGCCTTGATGTTAGCTCCCCCTTTTTCTTATTCACTGGGGAAGGATCTTTCTGAACTTTGAAATTTGTTGCTTTGAAGATAACTCCTTTTAAGATCATCAGTGTAGTTGACTTGTCATTTCTGATATTTGTGGATACCAGAACTATTTTCTTCCCGGGTATAACATTAAGAAGAGACTTTGGAACACCAGGAAGTTTGGTTTTAATTTGTTCAAATATTTCCTCCCCTCTGCCAGGGAGTACTTTTTTCGTACATCGAGTTGTCCTTGTACTCAGCGTACTTGTAGATTTTAATCACCGTTGTCGTAGGAGATATTTGTACTTGTGTCCATAGTGGTTCGCTATGCTTATGAGGTTCTCACTGTTGTTATCCACAAGCGGCTCGTATTTGTTTGTAAAGATCCGTTGTGTTTGCAACGAGCTCCTAGGAATGTTCGTAGGAGACCCTCGTTTGTCCACCTTTCACCAATCTCAGGTGGTTATTGTTGGGTTGCATTTGTTTGTAGGAAGGCGAATCCTCCATCATTGGTCTCCCCTATCGCCATCTCAATCAACAGGCACTGCTGTTAGTATTGGAAGTTCCAATACTGCGTGTAGGGATCACTCATGCATTCTAAAATCATTCGTTGATCTTGCAGGTATGATGCACCTGATCTTGCATGGAATGTTGTAGGAGTCCAGTATATTCTTCGTTTGCATGCATTGAAGTCTTGCAGCATACTTGCTTATATCTTGATTTTGATTACGAGGATATTGCAATATCTCTCCTACAAGAGTTCGTGGGTATTTGCATTTGTTGCATCTTAGTCATATTTGTTTACAAGGATCAAGGTATTTCATCTAACATTGAATCCAATGTCCTTGTAGCTTGAGTTCCTTCCTACATGATTCAAGCTTTGAGCTCCTTATATATGTTTGATTCCAAGGTAAGAGTTCAAGTGCTTGTTCAAAATCTTTCTGAAGTTCTTTGCAAGTTCAATTTCAAATTCATATTGAATTGGTTTTGAGTTTCAATTGCATGTTCGTATTGACTTGATTTTGATTTCAGTTTGATTTTATCTCATTTTGTTTTGATCTTTAGAAATCACTTAGAGCTCAGGTTATGGTCCACAAGTTCACTGTTTCTTCGTACAAGTCCTCGGCTCATTTTAGTTCTGTACATTTCTGTTCAAGTACAGGTCTTCTGAATTGTTGCCCAAGAAGGTCTTCAAATTGTTCAAGTCTTTGTACATTTCAGTGGAATTTTCGGCAGCACCCCGGCATATCCCCCGTTTGGGGAAAATAGGGGAGTTAGGCCTTCCCACCACGCTACTAGAGCATGTATGGTAGGTGTCCTTAGACACCGCGGCCGTACAAATTTTATCCCATCACGCTACAAGAGCGTGTATGGGGTCTTCAGCAGTACCCATACGAGAACACCAGTAGCTCTCCCCACCACGCTACAAGAGCGTGTATAGGGCTCATTGACCTCGCCGTATGCTTCACACCGGGCTCCCTCCTACCGTGCTACAAGAGCACGTATAGGTGGTTCCCTGGTCCGCTGCAAACGTCGAGAATGGGATTTTGGAACATCATACCTTTGCGTAGCAGTCGTCGGCGATGTCGGTGTCGAAGTTGAGGTCGAGGACCATCCCCACCACGCTACAAGAGCGTGTATAGGGCTTACCCACCTCGTCGTATGCTTCGCACCGGGGTCCCTCCTACCGTGCTACAAGAGCGCGTATAGGTGGTTCTCCGGTCCGCTGCAAACGTCGAGAACGGGGTTTAAGTAAGAAATTTATACCTTGGAGTCGTCGGCGACTACCGACGGTGAAAGGCACGGATGTCGAGGTGAGAGAGGCATCGCGAGCAAGCATTCTTTTTTTTTAATTATAATTAATACTAATTATAATAATAATTAATTAATTATAATTTATAATTAATTATTAATTATTGATTAACTATAATTAGTAAATTAATCATAATTATAATTAATTGATGAATAATCATAATTAATCAAAGTTAATTACAATTAATCAAATAATTATAATTACTGATTAATAACTAATTATTGATTAATAATAATTAAATAATGAACTATAATTATAATCAAATAATTATTAACTATAATTAATAATTATTATAATTAAAATAAAATATATTATAATATCATAATAATAACAAATAAAATCCCCCTCCTCCCCCTCTCATCTCCTCTGCTTACGGGATCCGACCAAAGAAGCATGCGGTAGGGAGAAAATTACCTACACAGCCGCGAGCTCCTGTTTTGCTTTCAATCCAAATGTGTGACTTCCGATCCAAACAAGAAGGGAATGTCGTGGAAGGAGGCAAAGCCGAACAGCAGCGATGGGAGCCGAAGAAGCATACGCAAGGGAGAAAGTTACTTTCACAGTAGGCGAGCTCTTGTTGTTACCTCCAATCGGAGAGAGGGGAGAGCAGGCGGAGGAGCAAAGTCGAACAACCTAGAGGAGCCGGAGAAGGCCCTTGGTCGGTGAGCTCCCGTTGTTGCTGCCGCACGAAATGTTGTAACTTCCGATCCAACTCGTAGGGAACGTCGTCGAGGGAGCAGACGAACAGCACGGAGGAGTAGAAGAAGTGGCGGGATCCCGTTCTTACTTCCGATCAAACTGTCGTGATCTCCGATCCTTCACAGCAAGCGAGCTCACGTTCTAGCTTCCGACCAAAGTGTCGTAACTTTCGTTCCGTCCAGGGAGAGTGAGCAGAGAAGGCCGAATGCCTCCTTTCGTCGTCCCTTTATCGACGAGACCAAGTCGTGCGATGAAACGACGCGAGGTCGTGTGAGCGACGTGCGAGGGACGGCTGCGACAGAGTAGGTAAGGGATTTTTTTTTTTCTTTTGCATTCGTTTTTACACGATACAGGTCAACACAAAATACAAAACAACTAGCCTATAAATAGGCCTCATGAAAAGAAAAGAAATAAAAGACTAAAGTGCCCTTCGGGCTACAATAGTACATGACCACCCGTAAGGGTATAAAGGGAAAAACAATAATATGAAATAAACTAGTACATATAAATAAATAACTCAAGATCATAGCCGTTGATCTTCGATGTCCTCATCATTTATGGTGCCGAATGTTGGCCATTAAAAGAGAAGCATAATACTAAGTTAAGTGTGGCAGAGATGAGGATGCTCAGGTGGATGAGTGGCTTTACCCTTAGAGATAGGATACGAAATGAGCGCATATACGTGAAAAGGTTGGAGTAGCTCCAGTAGAAGATAAGATTAGAGAGAGTCGCCTTAGATGGTTTGGTCACATAAAACGGCGGCCTTCCGATTACCCGATTAGGAGAGTAGAGGTATTAGATTTGACTTATGTTAAGAAAGGTTGGGGTAGACCTAAAAATACTTGGTTAGAAAATATTAGGAATGACCTTTCTTTATTAGATTTAAACGAGAATTTGATTTTTAATAGGACACAATGGAGAAAAAGGATTCATGTAGCCGACCCCACATAGTGGGATAAAGGCTTGATGTTGTTGTTGTTGTTGTATCCCTTTCCTTCTGCCAGGGGGTGTCCATCTCCATACACCGAGTTGCCCTTGTACCCGACATACTAGTAGATCTTGGTCACTGTTGTCGTAGGTGACATCTGTATTTGTGTCCCCAGGAGTTCGTTGTACTTGTGATATACCCACTGTTGTTATCCACAAGCGGCTCATGTATATTTGCAGGAACCCATTGCATTCACTACAAGCTCCTAGAAGTGCTCGTAGAAGAGCCATTATTTTTGCATCATATTCACCTTTCACCAATCTCAGATGGGTTTGCTGATTGCACTTGTTTGTAGGGATGGACCTTCCACTATCAAGCGCCAGTATTGCCATCTCAATCTACAGGCATTGTAGGGACTGTCGTAGGAGTCTATTACACCTACATTATGTCCACCTTTGTCATTCACAACTTATTTGCGGCAATGGGTCCTCCGCTAGTGATCTCCAGTGTCGCCTTCTTCAATCAACAGGCAAAGTTGCTAGTGTTGTTGTAGTCTCCTTACATATGTTTGTCGGATAACCATCATATTTTTGACACATTTTCATTATCACTTCTTGATACGCTAGGAGGGTGTGTTTTCTTGAAGTTAGGTTATTGTTGATTGAAATTTGGGGACATTGATTATGTGTAGATTGCATCAATCGTCATATTCGAAGGTATCGCATTGTATTCATCACCCACCAACTTCTCTTTTTTGCAGAAAGCTTGATGTTCTTTGCTATCAAATAACGATTAGATTCATATGAAAACCTCTTGCTATAAGTCCCTTGTTTGCATGTGAATAATTCCTTTGGAATATTGTCCACCACAACTCTTTCGTTTGTCTATTGATGTTCATCATTTGATTCAAATTAGAGTCTATTGGGTCTTGTTGAGGTTAGGTCCAGTTTGGTCTGCAAGTTTAATTACATGTCCGTATTGATTTGAATTTGGCTTCAGCTTGATTTTATTTCATTTGGGTTTGACCTTTAGAAATCATTTAAATTTTGTTCAGGTTTAGGTCCACAAGTTCACTGCTCTTTTGAGTCCAAATTCTTGTTCTTTTGAGTTCAAACAGGTCCAAGTGCATGTTGACCTCCACAGATTACCCAAATAAACAAAAAGAATAAAAAAATCATCAGCATACCTGTAGACCGTCGGATCCACGAAATCGTGCCGAAATCCTGCTGCAAACGGCGCCGCTTCAGTCGATTTCCCGCGATTCCTGTTCAAACTCCGCTCAAGGAGGTTCATTCGCGTCGTTAAATAGTCACCTGAGCGAAGCTTTTGGTTGCTCTTCTCTCGTTCGCTGCTCCACACGAACCAAGGCCTCAAACTCCCTCTGTTTTCCTCTTCCCATTCCTACTCCAGATCCCGCATCTCCTTCCTTCATTCGCACTCCAGCCGGAACCCCTCCGATCCCTTCAGCTTGAGAGAAGTAGAGAGGAAGAGAGAGAAAAAGAGAAAGAGAGAACCCTACCTGGCCGGCGCCTCCTCTGCCCGAGCTTCCTCCACCGATCTCCTCTGCCCGAGCTTTCTCCACCTCCCATTCGCCCCTACCTGCACCAGACCAAAGCCCTCTTCGACGGCTTTCATTCCCTGTTGGGATCGAAAGTCACGACATTTTTTATTATTATTTGAGGTAAGGACGGGAGCTCTGCTTGCTACGAAGGTAACTTTCTCCCTCTCACGCGCTCTGCTTCGGCCAAATCCAGTGATGCCGCCGAGAGAGGAGGGGGAGAGATATTAAAGATTTTAATTAAAATTAATGATTATTAATTTTAATTAGAATTTATATTAATTATATTAATTATATTAATTATAATTATTTTGATTGATTATAATTATTATAATTAATTATAGATAATACTAATTAAATAATTTCAATTAAAGATTATTTTAATTAATTATAATTAACTTTAATTAACTATAGTTATTTATTTAATTATAACTATTAGAATTAATTATGATTAATTTTAAGTAATTAATCGTAATTAATTTTAATTAATTATGAATAATCTTAATTAAAGTTAATATTAATTAATTATTATTTTTTAATTAAAATTAATTAATAATAATTATCTATAATTAATTAAGGTTATTTATAATAAACTATTTTAATTAATTATAATAACTCATAATTAATTATAATTAATTAAGGGTAATTATAATTTTGTGTTATAATTAATAAAGTGGAGGAAATCCAAATGCTCTCTTCTCTCCTTCGATCCACGTGCCAACGACCTCGCGCAGGTATAAAATTCCTAAACCCTAAAACTTTGAAAACTCGTTCCCGGCGCTTGCAACGTGGCGAACGACCACCTATGCACGCTTTTCTCTAGCGTGGTAGGAGGGAATTCGTTGCGATGCTTGCGACGGGAGGGTAATCAAAACCCCATTTTCGGCGTTAGTGTCGGACCGAAAAACTAACTCATGCACGTTTTTCTCTAGCGTTGTGAGAATGGAACCCGGTGCGACGTCTACGGCGAGGCGGGGTCAATTATAAATTGCTTATTTTAAATCGGTGCCCGAAAACCCATGCACGCCTTTTTCCGGCGTGGTGGGGAATAAAAAAAATTATTACGGCCGCGATGTCCTCGTCCGAGGGCACCTACCGTGCACGCTTTTCTCTAGCATGGCGGGAGGCCCATTTTCCCGTAGTTTTCCCCTAAACAGGAGAGACGCCGGGAGGCTACCGAAATTTCGGGTGCACATATGATCATACTCGGACCTGATTTGGACTCAATTGAATGGTGGACTTGTGAGATCGGGCGTGAACCAAATGGACTTAAATAAATTTGAAATCATAAGACTTGAATTTGATTGAACTCAAGAGACTACAAAGGACTTGACTTGAACAATTTGAGTAAGGACATAGAACTTATACTCGAACAAGAGCAGAGAACTTATGAACAAGGATAGAACTTGATTGAACTTGAACAATGAAATGGACTTGTATTTGGACATAAACAAATGATAAACAAATAATTGAATCTAAGTGAAATAAGTTCATACTTGAACTTGATTGGAATGCCAAGTGAGCTTTGACATTGAACTCAAGCTTATGAATAAAGAACTTGATTCAAATTTGACTTGAGTAGTTGAACTCAAGTAAGGACTTGAATCAAACTCAACCAAGAAGAGTTTGATTTGAGCATGGACATGAACTCAAGTTGAACTCGAACTCAGAATTCAAATGAAATACACGGGATAATCAACATACAAGCAAGAATCAAATCGAGTACAACTAAGATGAAGGGGGAGCACAGAAATTTCTCTTAAGCAATAGCATAATCAAATCTCATGATAAAATATGATGCTCCCAAGAGGATAATACAACTTGCTTGCAAGGAGAGATCAATAAGATCTCTACCTATGAGTTATGACACGAAATCTCTAATGGATGTCAAAGAGCCATCTTGAATTCTTGTGAATGAGTTTGGAGCTTGTATTTAATAAAAGATGACAAGTATGATTTGTTTGAAGATCATAAAGCTCCTTCAACACTACAACTCATTTATAATGATTATGATAATTAAAGTGCAACCGCCAATGGGATACAAATGATAATAAAGACTCAAGCAAATGACTGATCAGGGATGATTGTGTCAGATACAAGAGCATATGATAGATGCAATGAGAGTAGATATTATCATTCGAACAAGCAAGTAAAACCCACAAACCACTATAGGGAACCTATCATGTCCACAAAGTGATATCCTCGAGCAACCTTCAACAAATACAAGCTCTCGCGAGCTACTGACAGAAGCCCATTATGCGTTGAATTCGTTATTTACAAGCAAATGCCAAGTGATGTATATTGGAGGAAAGCACCTACAAGTCATCGTAGAAGACTTGTCGTTGATTTGACATGTTATCTATGAGAAAATACAGCAAAATTATAACAAATATAAGCTCTTACAAATTATTGTAAAAGATCCCCATGTATCCAATACACTGTGCTCCCACTAGTAAAGATGTACAACGTGCAATAAGAGTATAAGCTTACGAACCGTTACGAGAGACATGTCGTGCATCCAATATACGATCCACAAACAAATACTGAAAAGACTACGACAGAGAGTGACTTCTACGAGCCATCATGAATGACCCGTCGAATGTCTAAAATACCCTTGCACAAGTGCACCGTAGTTTGTATGCACATAGCTACACCAAAAGGGGTAAAAGTAATCATGAAACCCGCATTGGCCCCGACGAGCATGTTATTAGTACACACGTGACGTCTAGGGATGCTGCGCGGGTTATTAAATCTGAACCCGATCCTTCTAAGCAAGTAAGAGTCGACAAGATTCAACAAATAATTATAAAATGCCCTCTAACACCCGCATGGGCCTCGGCGAGCGTGTTATTGGTACACACGTGACATCTAGGGATGCTGCGCGAGTCAATGAGTGAATTCAAGTTCGAACGCGATCCTTCTATACAGATCAATAGGAGTCGACAAGGTTCGAACCAACAAACAAATACACGGTTGTGGTGACCGGTGTATTTGTTTTAATATTTTCATATTAGGCCTTCAAGGACTATAATCAAAAGAATTCACTAAATAAATGCATAAAGCCTACGAGAAACCCGATCCTCGATCAATAGCTTGGTCGAGTTGACAGGGTTTAATCCATAAAGAGAAATGACCCCAAACACCCCGATGATGGCCGTGTTGAATGCAGATCTCAACCGGAGGGGTTCCCAAATATTTCAAATATCTCCCAAATATCTAAAGTTCATTTCAAAAATTCCAAAGCTCCACCCAGAATACTCATAAAAATTCAAAACTCCACAAAAATCCCAAAATCACAAAAATATTTAAAAATGAAACTATCCATCCCAACACTTAAAGCAAAGTCCATCCATCATCCGCAACAGTTTGTCGAGGTAGACAAATTAAAATTTACTTACACTCATAAAGAGCCAAATGCCTAGTCGAAAATATCACTAGGATCTATTCTCAAACAATCTCCTGTTAGTAAGGACGTAGTACGTATCCTCTAACCGGCGGTTTTGCCGCCAAATGGCACCGCAGGATAAACGGTTATGACCCGGGGCCCTCTGAACCGAGTGGATTTGCCGCCAAATGGCACCACGATATACCGGTTATGGCCAGAGCCAATACGCTCGTTATTGGCACCAAATCCTTAATATATGAATCAATAGGATATAGTTGATAGGGCACAAAGCCCTCTGTTAGCTAAGGTGGATTCAAATTTATCCCCTCAGGCAAATATCAATCCCAGGTCTACAAGGTCCCCTTGGACGAAGCAACCCATGGCTGCCGACAAGGATCCTTCTGTCAGGTTGGGTCGACTACCTCCTCTAACTAAGTAGACCATGGACCACGATGGCCCGGGACGACGAAACCATGGGATATTGATCGGGTCTATCATTCATTCCCCCACCATCCGCTTTAAGTGCAAGATGGTGCAATTTCTTAAATTTTCCAACATCCTAAACCCAAATCTATACTACTACCATATGCCAGATAACACGTATATCCTACGTATCTGATTGACGACTAGCCTTAATCGAAAGTTCTCTCTCGTTATCGGAAGGGGTAATTAACTATAGGGGCTTGCACACAAGGTTTAAAATTGCGTAATTAAGCCTCAAGGCGGTTTTTGTCCGTGAGGCGAGGCGTAAGCCTCGAGGCGATCTGAGGCGTAAGCCTCACGGACACAGAATTGCGTAAATGAAAAATTAAGGATTTTAGCAGGAAAATAATAGCAATATTGTATCTTGCAATAAAACATTTAAATGATATATGAAAATAGTGGAAAGTAAGAAAGTAGATGCAATAAAATCATGTCCCAAAGTATAAAATCACAAAATATTAGTTCAACAAAACTTCCAAAGTACAAAAAAACATATAAAATGCAATCATATCCCATCACTAAATGGGTCTTCAAGTGAATCTTCTTCTCCAATTGTATCTATGAATGCCATGTCATCATCATCTTCAATATGACTCACTTTTCTCTTCTCTTTTCAATAAGAGAAAAGATCATTAGCATGTTAATTGCTCACTTGATATAAATATATTGCGATAGCATATAAGAAGTTGTGGAATACATTTACTTGATTGTTGTGCTGCAGAGCTAGTGGATGTGTGTGGTGTGGTACTAGTGGATGTGCCCACTTGATCTGCTTCGCCCCTCAATACATCCACATTTAGATCTTCTAGCTGTAAGTCTGATAATGGAAAATCTGTCTCATCATCTATGAACCACTCATTATCAGACGACACATCATCACACACTAACGGGTCGTCATCATCCTTCAACCCTTTATTCCTCAACGTCCTATCTCTTAACCTCTTGTTGTGCATTATATATACGAGGGAGTTCATTCTGAGTGTAGATAGCCGATTTCTTCTCTTTGTTTGCACTTGACTATATGTACTCCAGTTTCGCTCACACCCAGAAGAAGAACAAGTGAGGCCCAACACTCTTATAGCAAAACTTTGTAATCAGGGGTGGAATCACCAAATTGGATCCACCATTCAACTGTTTTCAAGAAAAAATATAATTGGAACTGAATAAAGTGTCTTGCATTTACCAAAATAATTATACCTGGAGACCGTTTAGAAATGGTTGCTTTTGCTGCATTCAAATCAAAAAATTTCCTCCTCGCTCCCAAAATAAGCGCCATGTTCGACCCTATCATCAAATTGCTCCTGTTGCAAGTGTTTAGCCGTGGTACTTTTCTTCATATAAGCAATAATTTCCTCCTTCACCTTCTCCGGTACATTTGCACAGGGTGCTACGTTTTTGTGCGAGCATGATAGGTATTCCTTCATGCGGGTAACACCTCCCTTCACCACTTTATCACAAAAATTACATTTCAAATAAACATAACTCTTCTCTCCGCCGCCAATGTCAACTTATACACTATATTTCTAAGAAGGGTCCCTCCGCAATGACGAAGACGCATTTTCCTTGCCTCTAACCAAGATCCCTAATGAAAGAATCGAAAATCACACAAAATAATTCAAAAAATCTAAAACCCTAGAATTTCTTTCACTTCAAAAATCTAACCAAAAACTAAAAAAAAAAATACCTAAAATCGTTTGTGGACTTCTCCTACAAGGCGGCCGGACACTTCAACTTCGCCGGAGAGAGGCGGCGCCGGCGGGAGAGGCGGCGGGAAGAGTGGCCGACCAGCGGGCTCCTCTGTTTTTCGCGAACTGGAGATTGCGGGCGGAAGTTTTCGAGAATAACTTGGGCCGAACGGGTGTGGGGGAAAAGAACAGCTCATTTTAAGTGGGTGGGGCCATTTGGATGAGGCGTACGCCTCACCCATAATTGCGCAATTGAGGCGCGCCTCACACAGGGTGAGGCGTACGCCTCAACAAGTCCCCAAATTGCGTGCGCCTCGAGGCGCTTTTGGCCAGAATTGCGCAGAGGCGCGCCTCTTGTTGCGCAATTTTAAACAGAGCTTGCACATATATGAAACCAGAACTCATATCATAAAGTCCTCACAAAATGAGGGCGAAATCTCTGGGTAGTGCCTTATCTACAAACCCATATGCCTTCCAAAATTTACCTCGGAACTTATTCAGTTAAAACTCCCTCGCCGAATAAAAAGAAAAGCGGTGAGGCCGGGGCCGAATTTTCGGAGCCCACAGTGCAGTTGTAAATTCACTCGAAATTTCGGCAGCTTCCCGGCGTCTCCTCTGTTTAGGAGAAAACTACGGAAAAATTGGCATCCCGCCACGCTAGAGAAAAACATGTACGGTAGGTGCCCTCGTACGAGGACAACGCGGCCGTGAAATCTTTGTCCCCACCACGCCAGAGAAAGGGTCTTCGGTATCTGTTACAAGAAAAGCAGTCATTTCCCCTCAGGTACAGAGCCACGTACGGGTACTTAAAAATTGTCCCGACCATGCTAAGAAAAGCATGCACCAGGCCTACCCGCCTCGTCATAGGTTTCGCACTGGGTCCCCTTCCCATCATGCTAGAGAAAAGCTTGTATGAGCAATTTGCCGGCTCGACACAAACGCCAAGAACAAGATTTTGGGGCCGAATGATCGCTCGCTTACCTTGTCGTAGGTGTCGCACAGGGTTCCCTTCCCACCACGCTAGAGAAAAGCGTGTATGGGTAGTCTGCCGGCTCGACACGCACATCGAGGTAAGAGAGGATTTATTTATTTATTTATTATAATTAATTACAATTAAGGAAATTAATTATAATTTAAAATAAATAAATATAATTATAATAATTAATCATATTTAATTATACCTAATAATAATAAATTTAAATTAAAATAATTAATTTTAATTAATTTTAATAAATTATAGTTAATTATTAATAACAATAATCAACCATAATAATTATAAATTAATTATAATTTATTTTAATTAAAACTGATTAGTATTAACAATAATTAAATATAATTAAAATATTTAATTATAATAATTATAATTAATTATAATTAACTATTATTAATAATAACTAATTATAATTAAATAATAATAATAATAAAATCCCCCCCAATTCCTCTCTGTTTACGGGAATTAGCCGCAGAAGCGCGCGAAGGGGAGAAGCTACCCTCACAGTCGCGAGCTCCCGTTTTGCTTCTGATCAAACAGGAAGGGAAAGTCGTCCCAAAAGCGAAGTCGGACAACAACAAAGGGGCGGAAAGTTTCCTTTATAGCAAGCGGAGCTCCCGCTGCTGCTCACGATCAAAATGTCGGAACTTCCGATCGACTAGAAGGGATGGCGTCGGAGGAGCGAAGTTATCTAGCCACAAGGGACCGGGGAAGCATGGGAAATGGAGAAAGTTAGCTTCACAGCGAGCGACCCACGTTGTCGCTTCCGATCAAAATGTCGAAAGGGAAAGTCGTGGAAGGAGCGGAATCGCACGACCACGAAGGAGCTGGGGAAGGAGCGCACGCAAGGGAGAAAGTTATCTTCACAGCCGCGAGCTCACGTCATTACCTCCGATCAAAGCCGTAACTTCCGATCCTATAGGAAGGGACTTCGTCGGGGGAGAGAGTGAGAGAGATCGAGAAGAGCGAGAGGGAGAGAGAGCCGAGCTCTCTCGTTTCTCCGATATTTAACGTGGCAGAGAGGCGCGAGCGACATGCAATCGACGTGCGAGCGACATGCGAAGGTCGTGCGAGCGACATGCGAAGGTCGTGCAAGCGACATGCGGGATGGCTTCGGCTGACAGCAGGTGAGCGAAAAAATTCCTTTTTTTTTGTTTCTGTTAGACAGGTCAACAATAAGTTCAATCAAAAGGAATACATTTATTTATTTCTTTGTAACATGATAGGCCTTGCTTTTATGTCACTAACTAGGTCTTTTGTGGATATATCTCCATCAATTGATAACTCCACTGTAATGTTAATCATTTCTTCCCTTTATCAATCATCTTGATTAACAAACTATACCCAAGTCTTAGGCAAAGGCTTGGTGATCATCCATCCCCTCCACAGTCAACCATATTTTCACACAGAACTCACCCGCCTTTCTTTCCTCGGTGACATTGCAATATAAAAGACCCATCAAATATGTAGTGTAGCACGGCATAATTTACATGAACATGACTTTAAAAAAAAAAAAAAAAAAACAGTTCATGGAACCGATGTAAACCGTTGGGATATGGCATGCTGGTTGAAAAAAGGGAATTAAGCAACTAAAAATAATTTTGTACCTTGCTTAAAATTGGTTTCAATGTTCTACATGGGCCGCAAGTTGGAGACGTATAAAGCACACAAATTAGCCTAGGGCTTTCATGGTACAATTTCCGCAATGCATACTACAAAAGAGAAGCTTCGGTTAGAACTATTCATTGATTACTGATTGCAGATTTGACACACAACAAGAAACAGAATACTAATATGATAAAGTGCTTTCAAGTAAACATATAAGCAATTAGCTATGATCATTACCTGGCCCTTGTGTTTCGTAAGTGTCACATCAAAATGCCATTCTACATCCTTCTCTGTAGGTTCCTTCTTTACCTCTTCTGTTACAGGCTGTTGAAATGAAAATTTATGACGAAACAGAATGGGTTATCAGCTCATATTGCAGCTGCCAGAAATCGCTTGAATGTATACACTTTGGTCTTTCATATCGTGTCACCATGTATGGTTCATGTCAGAAGATGCTAATAGTTTAATGCAATACTAATTGTAAAAAGTAGGTCAAGTCAAAGGAGCAATAAAACAAGGGTTTCAAATTAGGGTTCTCTTTAGGGCAAGCAAGTCCCCACATTTTTTGCTAGCATTGGTTGAAATATGGGCTAGACACTGCCAAAACATGGTTGATCAAGACAAAATTTATGGGGCTGTTAGTTTTGCTGCAAAGTAGCAGCAAAAATGCAGAAAATCTTACTTCATGTGTTTAGTTTGAATCAAAAAATGATACATTTACATTGCATCTGCATAACTTTTAATACATTTTCTTATAAATATTCCAGGAAGGAAATACAGCCAATTTAGCAGCATTTACTTGGAAGGGGTGTTGTTGACACCGTAAATACGTTGCAACAAACCAAACAACAATCAAGACAGAAAAGTTGATGTGAAAACAATTTCAAAACAAGCGGTTTGGTATGAGCCTTAAAACCATGATTAAAAAATTCAGTAAAAATCTATTTACCTTGTAAAAATAAATGCAAGATTAAAATTCATTAAACAGAAACTAAATTTACCAAGTATTTCACTGTTGAACGGTATAAAATTACCAAAGCGCTCAAATAATGCACTTATATAACTGACAACAAGAGAAATCAACCACCTGGTGAAATTCAACAAGAAGATCATTGGCCACTAGATATCTCTCAACAGATAGAGCAGCAACACAACCAGATCCAGCAGCAGTTACGGCTTGCCTCCATTCATGATCCTATCATTGTAATCCATGAAAAGATACACATCAAATTATGCAAAAAAATATTTCCAACGGGATTTTTTTTTAACAAAAATAATTTCAATGGAAATTGAAATTGATTTACCAAAAAAATATTTGCAGATCTTTAGAAATGTTAGACTTGATTTTACTTCGGTTGGGAACTACAAATTCCACGCGCCAACCAAAGATTAAAAAATCACTACTTAACCTAGTGCACCCTTCAAGGTTATTGGCAACTGTTTTAACATCTGATTACCACAGTGGAAGTGTGATCTTCGGATAGACCAAAAGTTCAAAATAGTAGAAAAAATCATTCCAAATTGTCTGAATATGTTACATAGGAGTGGCATTAATCCTATTAAAAAAGTTATTCAAAACTAGAAATGACATTGAGAAATGATAGAGAGATGTTACAAAAGGCTTGCATTGGAGATGATGGCTTGAGGATGCAAAATTGAAGAAAAAAAAGTATCGTGATTGATAATACCTAGACCAAAAGGTAATATGATTAAAAGTTACCCTCTCTTTTTTTTTTTTGGATAAAATAGAATTGACACCTCTTTTAGCACTCAACAAAAAAGAATGGAGAATAAGAATTCATAAAATAGGAATCAACTAGCTAAGAAAAAGCTAATGATGATGCTTTGTAGCATATAACTTTTTCTTCAATGAAGGGTTTGCATAACTTTTTTTTCTTTTTCATATATACAATGTCAAGGAAAAAAACCAAACTTAATGCAAAAGCACCGACCAATGGCAAATATTATGAACGCACAAAATAGTGCGGAGATCAAGCACAACAAGAGACGATAAGATTTATATGGTTCAACAAAATGAGCCTGCCTTGGGAGAAAATAGAGGATGAAAGAGAGAGAGAGAGAAATAAAATAGAGAATAATAAGAGAGAAAGAGAGAACAAAGAAAAAAATAAAGCACAACTAAAGATACATATTTTGAAAATTTCTAAAAATGGTAACTTCCCACATAAACTATGGAACTGGCACAAAATTTATGAAATGGTGATGCTTACAATTCTCCAAGATGATACTCACCTTCCTCTTCCCTTAATCTCTTTTCTCTGGACTAATTTCTAAGTATATGTTGACCTCTGTATAAGAAACCAAAAGAGAACGAGAGAGAGATCGGGAATACCTCGTATCCCGCCGAAAGCTCCTGCAAATACCGCAAGAAATCCCGTCGATTCGGTGCTGCTTGAGTCGCATCCCGCGATTTGAGCGTAGAACCAGCCTCGATCGCTGCTCTTCGACGCCTTTAAAAGCCGACCGAACGAGGCCATCGTGTTCCCCATTTCGCTACGTTCTCCACTGCCAACGCTCTTCCACATAACCACATCCCGCTGCCTCCCTCTCTGCCCTAATTCCCGTCACTACCTCCTATTTCCCGCCGATCCAGAGAGAAAAGAGAAAGAGAAAGAGAGAGAGAGAGAGAGAGAGAGAGAGAGAGAGGTCGATCCACCTTACCTGAAGCCTGACGCCTCCTTTCCACTCCAAGCCGGAAACCCCTGCCGAGCTCTTCATACGAGACCTCCTTATCTCCTGCACCCGAGCTCTCTTCGCCTCTCACCCGACTACCTAGCCGAAGTCCACTCCACTTGATCGATCTCTTGCAGGTGCCGGCATTGACCTTGGCCGAACTTCTCAAACCACCTCCCTCACACGTGCTTCTTCGGCCAAGTCTCTTAAACAGAGAGTTTAAGAGACTTAAACTCTCTGTTTAATAAGATTAGGTTTAATCTAATTTAATTTTTGATTTATAATTAATTTAAATTAAATATATTTAATTTAAATTAAATATATTTAATTTAAATTAATTATAAATTAAAATGATTTACTTATAATTAATTTAAATTAATATAATTAATTGTATTTTAAAATATAATTAATTATAATTAATTTTTAATTAATCATAAATTAAATCTAATTAAGTTATGATTAATTTTAAATTAAAAATAATTAATTATAGACAAAATATAATAAATTATTTTTTTTTAAACTTAATTGTAAAATAAATCTAATGAGTTTATAATTAATTTTAAGAGTAAATATAATTAATTATGTATTAATTATAATTATTTTATAATTAATTATAAATCATATTTAATTTATAATTAATTATAAATTAAATATAGTTAATTATATGTCAAATATAATTAATTATATATATAATTTGTAATTAGTTATGAATTAGATATGCCCTTGCCTCGATCCACATGCCAACATCATCACATCGGGTCGCCAAGGTATAACCTCCTGAACTTAAATCTCTCTATCCCTCTCTTATCTCGATGTTCGTGTCGGGGCGGCAAACCGCCCATACACGCTTTTCTCTAGTGTGGTGGGAAGGGAAACCAGCGCGACACCTACGACGAGGTAAGCGAGCAACCCCTCGGCTCCAAAAATCTTGTTTTCGACGTTCGTGGCGCACCGAAAAATTGCCTATACACGCTTTTCTCTAGCATGGTGGGATGGGAACCCGGTGCGACACCTACGGCGAGACCGGGATATTCATAAGTACCTGCTTGCGGAGAAAAACTGCTTTTCTTGCAACAGGTACCGAAGACCCATACACTCCTTTCTCTGGCATGGTGGGGGCAAAGATTTTACACGGCCACGGTGTCCTTGCAAGAGGGCACCTAGGTGTCCTTGCAAGAGGGCACCTACCGTACACGTTTTTCTCTAGCGTGGCGGGAGGCCCAGTTTTTCGTAGTTTTCCCCTAAACGGGGGAGACGATGGGAGGCTGCCGAAATTTTGGGTGAAAACATACCGCACTCGGACCTGTTTGAACTCAAAAAGGACATGCAAGAACTATAATCCGGACTTGAATTTGGTTGAACAAAATTGACTTAAGTGAACTCAAAACCAAACTTGAACTCAAATCAGAAAAACAACAGAGTTGGAGGACTCAGACTGAACGGCACTTGAACTTGAACTTCAATTGAAATTCAAACAAAGACTTGAACAAAATTTGAATTTAACAAATTGAGCAAAGGACTTAATTGGGACTCAAGTGAACTTGCATAATTTGAACTTAAGTAAAATTTGATTCAGAATCACAGTAGATGAATTTGACTTGAATCATGTACAAAAAGATTTGAATTTGCACACTAAACCAAAAAAAACTTGAATCAAATGAACAAAGCTTGGACTTGATTTGAATTAAGCACAATGGACATGAATTCGGTTTGAATTCGGACTCGGACTTTGCAAAACAACAGTGACTTGAATTTTCATTTAATGTGAACTTCAAATGAGAGGAGCAAAGACTTGGGTCAATTGTTGAACTTACATAAGACTTGAGCTTGGTCAAACTCAAAAGGATAAGTGAGGATTTATGAGCTTGATTCAATTGATCTAAATGAATCTAAAATTGAATTTGCAAGCATTAAACTCAAACTTGAATGAGCATGAGCTCTAAAGAATTTGAACAAGCGCAAGTGGACTTAAATAATTAAATCTGAATGTAGAGAACTTTGATTCGACCTATAGGAGTTTGTGAGCTTGGGTTAGAATGAAAAAGTTCATTGAAAGCCAAAGCTCATAATCATAGAGAATTAATCTCTATAGCAATTAAATGTCTCGATCATGCAAAGAACAAGGAACAATGAAGCAATAAAAGATTTACATTAAAATCTCTTTGAACATGAATCTCTCATGAGCAAATGAGGTATTCATGAAGGATCATTTTACAAGCATAGATGAGAAAAGTCAACACTCAAGATACAATCAACCCTCAAAGACAATGGAAGACCTTCAGTATACATATAAATAAAATGATTTCCATATTACCCACATTGGTTGGTCCACGAATTTGCAAAGAGGAGTTGGATGATGCTAATGGAATAGACCCCTAATGAACATGATCATCTCAAGTAGGGTAAAGAAATGATATCAAATTCATCATGCTTGTTGCAAATCACATTTGAAAATAAATGGCTTCTTGATTGCAAATAAAGGGAAGACTTGCAATGACTATAGAACCTACAAATGTCATTTACTCACATATGATGAGGAAGACTCATGCAATCAGAGGCCACTAGAAGGGTTTGATATGTAATAAATATAACAAGGTAACATGCGTGGATGCATTCGAGTAAATATCAACCTACATTCAATGTTCAAATGAAGAATGCGGTGATATACTTACAACCAACAACATAGAATTCTTCACAAATGCTAAGAATCTAAATGCTCAATGGAGGAATCTTGCTCAATGACTTGTGGTGGGATAGAGAAAGTTCTTATATCCCTATCGCTAACGACAATCTTACTCCAAGAAAATACATCAAAAAGAAGGATTGCGAGTCCCTACAAATTACTATGAAAAACTTATTCACACGACAGTCTACCTATACAAAGCAGCAAACAACTGATCAAGAAGCTGCTACGCCACGCCCCCGGATCTGCAACCTCCGTACAAGCAGACAGAAGGCGTATACAAATACTTTTAAAATACCCCTGCATGTGTACTGTAATTTGTATACACATATGTACACTAAAGGGGAAAATACAATCTCCAAACCCGCATGGGCCCCGGCGAGCATGTTATTGGTACACACGTAACGTCTAGGGATGCTGCGTGGGTTATCAGATTTTAAATCTGATCCTCCTTAGCATGTAAGAAGGAGTCGACAGGGTTTAATTATAAAATGCCCCCAAACCCGCAGGGGCCCCAGCGAGCGTGTTATTAGTACACATGTGACGTCTAGGGATGCTGCGCGTGTTGACAAGTGAATTCAAGTTCGAAATCGATCCTTCTATACGGGTCAATAGAAGTCGACAGGGTTCGAACCAACAAACAAATATACAGTTGTGGCGACCGTTATATTTGCCTTAATACATTCATATTAGGCATTCAAGGCCTATAACAATGAGAATTCACTATCAAGGGAATAAAGCCTACGAAACCCGATCCTCTGTCGACAGCCCGACAGAGTTGATAAGGTTCAATCCATAAAGAGAAATAACCCCAAGTACACCCCGATGATGGCCGTGTTGAATGCAGATCTCAACCGAAGGGGTGATTCAAATGCTTTCAAATGTCTTCAAAATGCCTCCCAAAAGGCTACTCAAAGTCCAAAGCTCCAAAAAGTCAAAAAAACCAACAAATCCCAAAATCCTAAAAATATTTAAAATTTGGAATTCAACCATCAACCCACTCAAAGCAAAATTCATCCGTCATCCGCAATAGTTTGCCGAAGTGGACAAAATTCAAATATTACTTCAGCTCACAAAGAGTCAAATGCCTAGTCGAAAATATCACTATGATCCATTCTCAAAACAGTCTCCTACCAGTAAGGATGTGGTACGTGTCCTCTAACTGACAGATTTGCCGCCAAACGGCACTGCAGGTAAACGGTTATGACCCTGGGCCCTCTGAATCGAGTGGTTTTGCCGCCAAATGGCACCACGAAATACCGGTTATGGCCAACGCAAATACGTTCCTTAATGGCATTAAATCTTTGAGATATGAATCAATAGGATATGATTGATAGGGCATAAAGCTCTCTGTCAGCTAAGGTGGATTCAAATTTGTCCCTTTAGACAAACATCCAACCCAGGTTTACAAGGTCCCCTTGGACGAAGCAACCCATGGCTGCCGACAATGATCCTTCTGTCAGGTTGGGTCGACTACCTCCTCTGACTAAGTAGACCAGGGACCACGATAGCCCGGGACGACGGAACCATGGGATCTTGATCGGGTCTATCATCCATTCCCCCACCATCCGCTTTAAGTGCAAGATGGTGAAATTTCTTTTTAAATATCAATTCTCTAAATGTTTCAACCCCAAATTCCCAAATCCAAACCATTCCAATTTCCAAACCCAATGCTGCTACTATATGCCAGATAACACGTATTCTCTACGTATCTGATTGACGACTAGCCTTAATCGAAAGTTCTCTTTCGTGATCGGGAGGGGTAATTAACTATAGGGGCTTGCACCTATAGGAAATCAGAACTCATATCATAAAGTCCTCACAAAATGAGGGCGAAATCTCTGGGTAGTGTCTTATCTACAAACCCATATCTGCCTTCCAAAATTTACCTCGGAACTTATTCAGTTAAAACTCCCTCACCGAATAAAAAAAAGCGAGCGGAGGCCGGGGCCGAATTTTCGGAGCCCACAGTATATTAGTTATTAGACCTTTATTTTCTACTCAAAAAAGTTTGCCACCAGAAGCCTTTCCCAAATTACCAACACTTTGCATGAAAATTCATGAAACCATATGCATGCAACCCGGAATATCAATACCGAACCAAAAGATAACCAACATAATCCCAATGCATAGAAAAAATTGCTAACGCATTTGACAATCCAATGTTATTTCCTATTGATAGGACTTTTAATGATCAAAATAAAATCAAGTTAAAATTTAACCTTAAATTATAAAAATACAAATTATCCTAATAAATATTTAAACATGATTTATCATTGAAACAAATAATAATTTCCTTGGATTCATGTCAGAGAGGTCTACTATGGAAGCTATACATCTATACTACTATATAAAAGTGGCTTGGGACTTCACCCATAGTAAATCTTGATCGTTCATCTATAAATCTTAATTTAATCTACAACGTCTATCTTTGACTCTTCAAATTCTATTATTTATCATATAAATGTTTATTTAACTGATTTTCTCTAAGAGCGTTTCAGTTCTTCTGCCATAAATACTTAATTATACATTTAATTAATTTATTTATTAGATTCCGTTTCACTTATTTAATTTATTAATTCTTCTAAACGTTTTAATTAATTATTGTCTGAACGTTTTACTGTCCGTCGAGTTTCCCTTGGGTTCCTTTTAAATAATTTAATTTATTAATTCTTCTGCTATAAATCTTAATTTAATCTACAACGTCCATCTTTGACTCTTCAAATTCTATTATTTATCATATAAATGTTTATTTAACTGATTTTCTCTAAGAGCGTTTCAGTTCTTCTGCCATAAATACTTAATTATACATTTAATTAATTTATTTATTAGATTTATTTATTAGATTCCGTTTCACTTATTTAATTTATTAATTCTTCTAAACGTTTTAATTAATTATTGTCTGAACGTTTTACTGTCCGTCGAGTTTCCCTTGGGTTCCTTTTAAATAATTTAATTTATTAATTCTTCTGAACGTTTTACTTAATTATTTATTAATTCATGTATGTATTAATGTTTCGTGCAAGTCTAAAGTCTAAACCCATTAATTATTTGATGAAATGATGCGAATACAGATCTATTGCATTGAAGGCTTTAAATGCATAACTGAAAATGCCTTCAATTTCATTAATTAATTACTATCTCGTTCTCTTGAACTTTCAAATCGTTGGCATTAAGCATCTCGCATTTCATGTTTTGGAAGATGAAGGAAACCGGCTTTTTTTTGCGCCTTCACTACCAAATCGTCGTTACATTCCGCTACTAAATTCTTTAAAACTACAATATTTATTTATTGTAAATTATTAATTTAATCTGCTCCATCTGTTTTTGCGCCTCATTGCATTCCGCGCGCCTCATTGCATTCCGCTCGCCTCCATTTATTTATTCGCTTCCTCTTCTTCCCGGAGACAGGTGAAATCAATAAAAAGTTTATTCGCTTTCTTCTCCTGTCGGATCGGAAGTCACGACGGGAGCTCGGGCTCATCTTCACATTTTTTTTACATCCTCTATTAGGTGTATTCGTTCACCTGCTTCGTGTGAAGAAGAGTACTTTTAGATTTTTTCTCATGTTCTTCCTATTTGATCGGAAGTCACGACGAGAGATACCCATGATTTCACATCTTTTACCTCTTCGTTCACCTGCTTGGCATGAAGAAGAGTTTTGGGCCCTTGGCTACCAAATCGCTATTGCTTCTCTTCAACTTCTATCATCTTAAGGTTGGAAGAAACACATCCATTTTAGAACTTCCAAGCGTCTAGCCTGAGGAAAGTTTTACAGGTTATCTCTTCTTATTAAAAATACTCAATTAATGCGTGCTTGAATTATTGTTTTATTGTCTCTATAGTTAGCTTTCTCCTATATCATTTCCTTTTACTTTGATGAGAAGGATTTTTCCTCAATTTTTGATGAAAAAGAACTAAACAAAAATTAATTGTATTATCATTGTTATTATGATAATACAAATTCAATCACTCAAGATTGGGCATCTTCAAATTATTTTTAATAATTTTAATTACGTGATTTTGAAATACTTGAGCATATATGAAATGATCTCTTAATCTCTAAGATTATTTTTAAAAATAGTCAATTAATCAAGCATCTTTGGATATAGTAATAGAGATAGAAATGTGATTGAAATTTATAATGAACATTATAATAAATTATATGATTATTTTACTTTTATATTTTTATTAACATTTAAAATATATATCTATACTACTATTATAAAAGGGGCTTGAGTTTCCTTCCTCCGGGAAATCTTGTTCATTAATTCTACTTATTTTTTAATTATTTTGGTCGTCCATTCTATTAAAAATATTTAATAAATCAAAAAATTCACATCGCTTTTCAAAAAATTAAACACTTATCTCTTTAATTTCTTCACAGTGCATTAAATCCATCATCCTTTATTGTATTTTTCTGAGTTTCAGTAGTCTCATTAATAGCCCTGTTCATAAATTCTTCATTAAAATTCCGATTGGAATTCCTCCTCAACGAATCGTGGCCCTTCAATTTTCTTAATAAATATAAGTTTTCACCGTCTCTTCGAATTCCCCCGCCATCCCATTTATTTCTTCTTTCCATTATATTTTTTAGGTTGGTGGGAGGTCTCAAAGAGTCGTTAAAGAAGTTCCTCGATGTTGTCACGGATGAGCTCACTTCACGAGAGGAGTTCTGAAATAATCGCTAACATATATTAGTCGTTTTTGTCGGATCGGAAGCCATGGGACGGCTCGGGCTTTGCTTTTTGGTTATTCTTCGGCTTTGCGTTAAGGCAAGGTTTGAAATAGTCGTTAATGGAGCTTCTTCACCTTTTTCGTTTTTCTTCGGTCATCCATGAACGAGCTTTGGATGGTCTCTATGAAGGAAACGATCTTTCAGCCCTTTCGCAAGGTTCTTCGGCTAAATACCCTAGGCGGCTAGCTTCTTTTTTATGAATCCTAATATGCAAATGATTAACTTCTTAATTAAAAGATCAAAACTAATGGATGAAAGTACTATTTTTTATTTTTAAATTCACAACTTTTCAAATTCCACGCATTTGAAGTTATTCTTCTCGACCTTTCAATCAGAAGGAAGCATGTTGAAAAGCAAAAAACTTAATATTCCTTATGATAATCAAATAACAAGTTTATTTTTATATACTTTACATTGCAAAAGTGGTTCCCTTTTACATTATTGAAAGAAGATCCACAATTCTTTTAAGACTCTGTCATGTGAGTGATAAATATTGTTTAATTTAATAAATCTTGTTTGAGATATTTAATTTGTATTAATTCATATCAAAAATTCATCTATGTTTTCATTGTCATATCTTTCTCTTATAGATTTATTTATTTAGTTTTTATCCAGCCACCAAAATTTTTCTGCTCATAAATCACGAGTTGTCTAGCTTGATAAAAAAAGAAATAAAGCTTCGGGGGCTCTTCAGCATTGTTGGCCTTCAACTTAGTCATATTGAATGTTGTAAGCAATGTTGATGTTTTATTTTGTTTGCATTTGTGATTCGCTTCTTAAAGATTAATGAGAATTTTGTCATTTTGCACTTAATATTCAAATATGCATGTAATTTGAAAGGTTTGATGGAGAGAATAAGGAAGATCTACATATGCTATTTATTGATTTAGAAAAAGCATATCATAAAGTTCCAAGAGAGGTGCTCTGGAGAGTTAAAAAAAAAAGTTAATAATGATTATATTCAAGTCGTTAAGGATATGTACGCAGGAGCAGCTACTTGTGTTCAAACACAAGGTGGTTTGACCAAATATTTTCTATTTCAATTGGATTACATCAAGGATCAACTTTAAGCTCATATCTTTTTGCTTTAATTATGGATATTCTTACTAGCAATTTGCAAGATGATGTACCCTGATGTATGCTTTTTGCTGATGATATTCATCTTGTTGATAAGACTAGAGAGGGAGTTGGAAGAAAACTTGAATTATGGAGGCCAATCTTAGAGTCTAAAGGTTTTGGAGTAGATCTAAAATGAATGCATGGAGAGTAATTTTAGTAATAATAAATCTAGTGCGGCATTATGACTTTGGGCGATCAAGTCATTAAAAAGAGTACACATTTTGAATATCTAGGGTCTATTGTTCAAAGTGATGGTGAAATATTGGCAATATTATTAGTAGAATTCAAATTGAATGGTTGAAGTGGAGGAATGCATTGGGCATATTGTGCGATAGAAAAGTACCCCCCCTCAAACTTAGGGAAACATTTTATAAGGTGGTAATGAGACCTGCAATGTTTTATGGTGTAGAATATTGGCCATTAAAAGAGAAACATAAAAGTAAATTAAGTATTGCTGAGATGAGGATGCTGATAGGAAATAGTAGTAGAAACAGTAAACAATTTCTAAAATCAAAATTTCAACAATCTTGTCAAGTAGGTTGTGAGGATTTAATGGAGGAAACACAATAAATACACTCTTGATTGAATAGTAGGTGAAAGAAAATAGCAAGATACAATTGATCCTCAATTCGCGAGAAGGATATATCTCTCCTAATTCTCTACACGCCGCTAGAGCCCAAGAACACCAAAGCACCACACAAAAACTAAGAAAACTCAAGATAACCTTAATCCTAATACAAAACTCCTACTTGAACATACAATAATCTCCCCCAGTGACAAAACAACCTCCCAAATTCAAAATCCTCTTTTTGCCGCCTCTCTCTCTCTCTCTCTCTCTCTCTCTCTCTCTCTCTATTCAAGCAGTAGACCACACCCCAAAAGGGTGGGATTTGTTTGGGGCAGACACAGCAGGCTTCTGCCTGCTATAAACTTGGATCGGCCCCTTCTCTTGGGCCGGCTGAACCGGACTAACAATACTACCCTCACAAATAATCATCTTGTCCTCAAGGTGAAAAGATGGAAACTGTTATTGCACCATCTCACATGTCTCCTATGTGGCGATGTAGTCCAGTAGGCGTTTCCATTTTATCAGAACCTCCTTGAATCTCTCTTCTCCGTGACGAACCGCCATCAACTCTAGTGATTTTAAGACCACCTCAAAGTCCTTTGTTAGTGTTACTGATAACTCTGAACTAGCTACATGCTCCCCAATCGCTATCCTTAATTATGACACATGAATCACTAGATGTATAGTCACTATCGAGAGTAATCTCAAACGATAGACTACTGCTCCAATCCTCTCCAAAACCTTGTATGGGCCAAAGTACCTTTGGGCAAGTTTTTCATTCCTCCTGTTGGAGACTGTCCTCTATCTGTAGGCCTGTAACTTTAAGAACACCCTCTCCCCTATGTTGAATTAGATGTCTTTCCTATGCCCATCTATCTGTCTCTTTATGAACTGTTGTGCCCTAGACAGGTGCCTTCTTAGTTCTTCCAACACCCTATCTCTTTCCTCCAAGTACTTCTCTACTAAAGAGACTGGTGTGCTATGCTGTCCAAAATACACCAAGTGAGGTGGATCTCGTCAATACAACACTTTGAATGGGATCATCTGGGAGGCAGAATGATGCGAATAATTATACTAGTACTCCGTCCATGCTAGCCACTTGGCCCAAAGTTGAGGTGTCTCCGAAACAAAATATCATAGGTAAATCTTCAGACTCCTGTTTACTACCTCCGTCTGTCGATCTATCTAAGGGTGGTAAGCAGTACTCCTCTTCAGTACAGTCCCCTGAAACCTGAACAACTCCCTCCAAAAGTGGCTGAGGAACACCTTAACCCGGTCGGACACTATAGACTTTGGTATCCCATAAAGTCTGACCACTTCTCTGATAAATGTTATTGCAACTGTCATTGGAGTGTAAGGGTGTCGTAGGAGAATGAAGTGAGCATACTTGCTCAATCCGTCCATTACCTCCATAATCATTATAAACCCTTCAAATCGAGGTAATCCATCTATAAAATCCATGGAGACCTCCTCCCATGCCCGATCTAGTAGAGCGGACAATAATAACCCTTCTGAAGCCATGGTCATGTACTTGTTTCTCTGACATACCTAACAACTAGCTACCAACTCTTCCACATTCTTGTGAATCCCCTTCTAATACAGCTCTGTGACGAGTCTCCTATATGTCTTTTGCACCCTAGAATGGCCCCCAATAGCGCTCCCATGGAACTCATGGAATAGGTGTAGAATATGGATTGATGTCCTAGGTATCACAAATCTCCAATGGTACAAAAGCCTCTCCTTCTCTAGAGAATAGCCAAGGTGGCTACTCCCATTTTTTCAGTAAGTCTTCCCTAATACTCCCCTACTCATCCCATGCACTTTCCTTCTTAATGGCCCCCCAATCAAACATCAACGATAATGATACTGCCATCTCCTGGAGCTCTCCCATATATCCAGACAAAGCATCTACTACCTTGTTCTCTATCCCAGGCCTATATTGAATTTCACAGTCATATCCCAATAACTTTGATAGCCACCTCTGGTGCTCCTTCGCCACCATCCACTGCTCCAGCAAGTACTTCAAACTCCGTTAATCTGTCCTGACAATGAAAAATCAACCCAACAAGTAAGGTCGCTACTTATGGATGGCTAACACAATGACCATTAACTCCCTCTCATAGACTGACTTCAACCTAGCTCTAGTTGTCAACACCTGGCTATAGTAAGCAATGGGTTGGTAGCTCTGCATGAGTAATGCTCCCAATTCATACCCTGATGCAATGTTTAAAATTACGCAATTAGGTATTGAGGCATTTTTTGTTTGTGAGGCAAGGCGTAAGCCTCAAGGCGTTTTGAGGAGTGAGCCTCAAAATAAAAAATTACGTTAAGTGCAAATAAATGTTAAAAGTAAATTTTTATATAATACTCAAATAATATGTTAATAAATGACATTATATTTCTATTGAACTATGAAATAACACAATGACATACATATGAAACAAAAAATTGCACAAGATGTAAAGTGACTAGTTATAAATTGCATAAATATACTTGAAATACAAATATTACATGAGCAAAAAATTAATAAATAAAGAAATTACATAAAAGTATCATATAATATCAAGTTTAACTTCAAATTCTTTTTTCTCAGTTCCCTACTCATTTACATTTAATTTCTAAAAAAGACTAAAAAGTTGGCAGCAACCAGAAAAACATCTTTTTTGTCATCACAGATGTGATCTTTATTTGAGTCATCATTATAACAAATTGATCTCTCTCGTCTCATCTGTGGAGTCCAATGCCTCTCAATATACTTCATCTTTATTTATTTCAGGCATATTCCTCTTTCAAAAATATTTTCCATCAACATAAGGATGAGATTAATACTCCCAAATTTTTAGAGGTGGTGGTGATGTGCAGCTTTCAAGTCATCCTTGACGGAGGCCATGGCGTTGGTGGTTGTGAAGAAGGCGACGGGCTGGAGGTTGAGGCAATCGAGAGGAAGTTGCTGAGACTTGGGGTACACGAAGTGCGATTTGTTCGGGGCTTTATTTCAGGGTTTATGTAAGTTTTAATATATATATATATATATATATATATATATATATATAATATATATATATATATATATATATATATATATATATATATATATATATATATATATAGGATGAGGCGTAAGTCTCGCGTTGGTGAGGCGAGGCGTGCTCAAGGCAGGCCTCAACCAAGTTGAGGCGCAAGCCTTACAAAAAAATTTGAGGCGTAAGCCTCGAGGCGCTTTTCATTGGAATTGCGCAAAGGCAGACCTCAAAGCAAGCCTCATATTGTGCAATTTTAAACCATGCCCTAATGCGCCCGTCTTCACTACAAAAATTTGACTGAAATCTAAAAGGGCTAGGACCAGTATGGTGGTCATACCTTCTTCAACCTCTTAAAAGTTGTTGTGGCCACCTCCCCCCACAAGAAGTTATCCTTATTCAATTATTCTGTTACTGGCCAAGAGATAGTTTTATAGCCCCCCATGAACCTCCTATAGTATACTGGCAGTCCTAGAAATCCCCTCAGCTCTCTCAAATTCTTTGGTAGTGATAATCTCACCATTGCCTTGATATTAGCCTGATTTGCGGTCACACCCTCCTAAGATACTATATGTCCCAAGTACTCCACACTAGCCTATGCAGAGCAACATTTCTTCAATTTTTTCTCAAATGATGCTCCTATAACACCTCTAAGGCCGTCCTCAAGTGCTCCCAATGTTCCTCATCTAACATGCTGTACACCAGGATATCATCAAAGAAAATCAACACAAATCTCCTGAGATAGGGTCAGAACAACCTGTTTATTAGGGACTGGAATGAAGCTGGGGCATTAGTGAGGCTAAAAGGCATCACCGGGAACTCATAATGTCTATCATGTGTTCTAAAAGCAGTCTTCAACAAGTCCTCCCTTTTCGTGTGGATCTGATGGTACCCGGACTTCAGATTTATCTTGGTGAAGATAACTACCCCACTCAGCTCATCAAATAGTTGATCTATCACTGGGATATGAAACTTGTCTATCATAATTTTCTTATTCAAAGCCCTGTAGGCCACGCAAAATCTCTGAATCCCATCATTTTTCCTAATCAGTAAGACTGGACTAGAAAAAGGGCTCACACTAGATCTGATAATACATGCCTCCAGCATTTTTCTAATCATTTTCTCAATTTCATCCTTCTAAAATTGAGGGTTACGGTATGGCCTGACACTTATGGGTGACACCCCATCCCTCAGGGTAATAGCATGCTCCTACTCCCTTGGTGGTGGCAATCCTTGAAGTGACTAAAAGACCTTACTGAATTGATGTATTAACGGTTGCATTGAAAGAGACATGTCTCCACCCTCCTACAATATGATCCACTCTAATCTCTGCATTTCCACCATGAAATCTCCCCACACCTCCTGTATGCTACTCACCATGATTTTAGGGGACATCATAGCTTCAGATAACCCTGCATCTCCCCTGATCGCTACTCTTCTCTCCTCCATCACCAGCACCATGGTCAGTGCCCCCCAGTTAATGTTGTTATTCTAAAAGGTCTGCAACCACTTCATCCCAGGATGACATCAGTACTTCCTAACTCCAATGGGAGAAAATCTTCCCTCACCTGAATCTCTTGTATGGTCAACACTACTCCCCTATAGATACCCTTGCCCATCTCCATCATCCTCGTGCCCATCATCACTCTATAGCTCCTTATATCCACCAAAGTCACCCCCAATTGGTCCAAAACCTAGTTGGAGATGAAATTATAAGTAACCCCACTATTAATCAACACTACCACCTCTCGGTCTGTAATTTCCCCCTTCAACTTCATGGTATGACTAGAAGTGAATCATACCACTGAGTTCAGGGAGACATTTGCCACATCTAGATGCAATATCCTCCTATACCCTGGTTTCACACCTACCTCCCTCCTCAGCTTTCTCGTCATCACAGATGATGAGAACCTGAAGAGTCCAATCTTTGCACATGTGCCCTAGGTATACTTCTCATCACATCAAAAGCATAATCCCTTTGCCCTCTTTTCCTGCACCTCCCCTTCAGTCAATTTTTTTTTTAAATTTCCCCCACTTTCTCCTTCGGGATCTCATAAAGGTTGCCCGGTGTAGGCCCCTTGGGTGCTAAGAAAGTGGTGGTCATCCTATATGAACCACCTGAACTGTCGCCTCTGGCTCCCCTCTCCTGGTACTTATGCTCTTCCACCAACTGAGCTAGCTCCATACCCTCTCCAAAGTCTCGAGGTCTCATGACTCTCACTGCTACTCAAATCTCTGATTTAAACCCCTTTATGAAATTTCCCTTCAGAATAGTCTCAAATAACTGATCCTGCCAACTTGTCAGGTACTCAAATCTCTCGCAGTATTCTGCCACCGAGCCTTTCTGTACTAAGGCAAAGAACTGCTCATAAGAGTCCCTTCCATGTTGGTTCGAAAATATTCCAATAAGCACTCTTTGAACTCCCTCCAACTCCGTAAGGGCCGCCTCATGTTCTCCACTGGTACCAAGCCAACACCTTCCCTTCCAAACATAGGTCAGCTGCCATCACTTTCTCCTCCTCCGTCAACCCATTAACAGCAAAATATCTCTCTACGTTGTATATACACCCGCGTGCATCCCCACAAAGATGGGCATTTTTAACTTCCTAACCTTCGGATCCCCTCAATTTCCCCTAATTCTTCCATAGTTTCCCCTTCCCCAAGTCGGTGGTCCACCCAAGTGTCCTGATCCTCCCTTCCACATTCATATCCAAACTCCTCTTCGAATTCCCCCCTCCTTTCAAAATCAACACCTCTCCAGCCATAATCTCCCTCCCTCCCTTCTCAATCAACACCACTTTGCTCATATCCCCATGTCCATGCCTCTCCCCATAACTTTCACCTCTCTCCTTCCTCTGGAAATGTTCCATATGGGGTCTTCTCCCTTCTCCCTCCTCCCTCCTCCCTCTACAATCTCTACATCATTTTCATCCCTACGAATTTCAAAATTCGTATTTTTCCTTTCTAGCCCTCTCTCCTCCGATATCATCATTTGATTGTGGAGATCCAACATCTTCTTCACCATATCACGTAGGTCAGAGAATTATTCTTCCATGGAGAAAATTCTGTCCTCCATCGTTGCTTTGATTTGGTTCATCTCCCCCTCAAGACATTCTTCCAACGCCTCAAAGTTATCGGCCACCATTGATACCCGGATTTTTGTTAGACTCAAAAGTTCGTATTTCCAGCCCAAAAACAGCAAAAATAATTGTTCGGGCAAGAAAAAAAGGTCGAATGAATCAGCTTAAACAGCCCCAAAAAAGACCCAAAAAGCATCTATGATACCAATTTGATGATAGGAAATAGTAGTAGAAACAGAAAACAATTGCTAAAATTAAAATTTCAGCAATCTCGCCAAGCAAGTTGTGAGGATTTAATGGAGGAAACACAAGAAATGCACGCTTGATTGAATAGTTGAAAGAAATAGCAAGATGCAATTGATCCTCAATTCAAGAGGATCTATTTCTACCAAATCTCTAGATGTCGCTAGAGCCCAAGAACACCAAAGCACCACACAAAAACTCTGAAGACTCAGGATAATCCTAACCCTAATACAAAACTCCTACTTAAACATACAATAATCTCCCCAAATGACAAAACAGCCCTCCCTAATTCAAAATCCTCATGTTTCTGCCCCTCTCTATTCAAGTAGTGAACCCCAACCCAAAGGGCGGGATTTGTTTGGGGCGGACACAGCAGCTTCCACCTGTTGAAAACTTGGACCGGCCCCTTCTCTTGGGCCGACTAGACCGGTTCAGGACTAGAACGGTCTAACAAATGCTCAAGTGGATAAGTAGTTCTACACTTAGAGATAAAGTGAGATAAAGTGAACGAGACTATACGTGAAAAGGTTGGAGTAGCTCCAGTGGCATATAAGATTAGAAAGAGTCATCTTAGAAGGTTTGGTCACATAAAACGTTGGCCTTTCAATGACCCGGTTAGGAAAATAGATGTATTAGATTTGGCCTAGATTAAGAAAGATAGAGATAGACCTAAAAAGACTTAGTTATAAAGTATTAGAAATGATATTTTCTTATTAGATTTAAATAAAAATTTAACTCTTAGTAGGACAAAATGGAGAAAAAAGATTCTTTTATGATCGAAGTTAGATCCCTTATAAAAAGGAATCCCCAAACCAATAATCTCTCAACATGTCTTATATCATCGAGAGAGCTTTCTCATTTAAAAGATGAGCCCTAAATCTCTCAAGCCAGCTAGAAGCAAGAATAAATAAAGAGAGACAATAATATAAAATTATAAAAATGATTAAATTAATATCAAGATTACCTAATTAGAAAGTTCTTCACAAAGTACATTACCATATCGATGGAATCAAAGACAATTTTCTAACATAATGTTACTTCCAGCTTGTCAAAATGATGCTCCACTATAGGGGTGTAAGCGAGCCGGCTCTCAACTCGTTAATGAAGTCACAAGTCGAGTTTATCAAGCCACGAGTTCGAGCTTGAGCCTAAACTTGAGCTTTTATATTAAACGAGCTCAAGGTCAGCCTAACTCGGCTCATTAAGCTGCTCGACACAAGGATAAAGTGAGAATGAAAAAATTGACACAAAACAATTAACAATTACATAAGCAGGGCACTTTTGGTGATTCACAGTATCCAAAGCATTGTTCACCAGAATGTCTTCAAATAGTTTAAACCTTAGAGAAGCAAAATTTCATGACAGGTTCTACAATTCAAGTATCTTTCAAAGTTAAAACCTTCCCCAATAAGTAACCACCATATCTCTTAACGAAATTTAAGAATCTAAAAGGTAAGGAAATTACTATAAAGTTAATTAATAAACTTTGAAGATAAAAGGGCAAATTTCTTGATGTTACCTGAACATCACCAGCAGCAAAGACACCTTCAACAGAAGTTTTTGATGTACCATCTTTGACAAATATGTACCCTGAGCTATCAAGTTCAACTTGACCTTCTAATATATGGCTGTTTGGAGAATGTCCTATACCATAAAATAGACCTTTGGCATCCAAAACTGACTCTTCCCCTGTGTCAAATCTTCTAAGTAATACACCAGACATTTGGCCTTTGCTGTTACTGACGACATCCACAGCTTCTGTATTGAAGTGCAAGGTAATATTCGGACTGTTGAGTACTCTGAAACATTCGCCATAAGCAACCTGTTAAACAAACATTAAGGAATTGCCTATCAAAAAAAATTTTCATGCAAAGTTGTATTGTAAGCTAGAGTTTTAATGGGTATGTCCATTATGATTTATATAAATTTTGATTATATACATAGAATCTTGAATTTGTTTAGTGGTTCTATAAATGAATAGATGTTTATTGATTAAAATTAACTTCCGTGCTAAATACTATAATGTTCTCAATGAAAAAGTCGGTGTTTTAAATTTTGTATAAGTTAAAAATTATAATAGGTAAGGTGTGGTTTTTTTTTTTTTCCCTATTCACCTCATATCAGCCTAGAGGGGTAAACGTAACAATAATTTCCTCTAAGATAAATACACAAGGGCATATGTACACGTTATTATTATAATGTGCAGTAGGGCCCAATAATCAGCATATAAACACCACCACATGGATATGAAAATGCTAAATTTAAATGAAAGTGCATGTTTTAATCACCTGTCTTGCATAGCTTTGGATGCTCGTAGCTGATTCTTACGAACTAGTAAATGTACATGACGAGCATACTTGGTTAAGTACAATGCTTCTTCAGTAGCAGTATCACCACCACCAACAACAGCAAGAACTTGACCCTTAAACAATGGTGATGCACCATCACATATTGCACAAGCGCTTATCCCTCTGCTCCAAAACTCATCTTCACGTGGTAACCTAAGCCTTTTTGCAGTAGCGCCGGTTGCAACAATGATACTATGGCACCTTACCTGGAATAGGAAAATCAAACAAGTGACCACAATGGAAGTAGAAAGAAAAACCAAAGTCAAATATTAATTCAAAAATACACAATTAGTTCATTTCCAAGTTTGTAAGCACTAAAAAAGCTTGAAAAGGTGGAAAAATAAAATCATGTAGCAGCTATTCTCGTAAAATTAATGAGAATGTTACAGAAACTACGAAAAAAACTGAACAAAACGGTCATGCACGTCTACATAAAATCACTAATTCAAAGATCTGCAAACAAGACAACACCCACACGGTTTCAAGCAGAATAACATAAGTCATGGAGACCAATCCGCTTCTTTATTAATCGCAATATATTTAATAAACATACAACCAGATATCTTCACTATCCATCTTGGAAAGGAGATTACTGCAATGATTACCAGCAGCAGATCGCCAGTAACAAAATCATCAATGCAATAATGACATTACTTTCCAAGAACTATAGATAACTGTACAAAATCCACATGTATTAACCAAAGGAACTCACTTTTTTCTGCTCTAGTAAAGAACCGGACAATATTGAAACTTTTGGCTGATATTTAAAAGATATATGGTTTCCTAAAACAGGATACTAAAACCCCCCATCAAAATACAAGTTTGCAAACCAAGTTTCTACATATTAGAAGAGGTTGATGTAACCCGAAGGATTCACTTTGTTTCAAAGCAACTAAACATATCATTTTCACCCTCGATACATATTAAGTATTGATGCCATATGATTCATGTCTAAGTTCTTCTACAATAGCAAATGCAGATTTATATCATGTGATCTATTTCAAAATTGATAATGCCCTCATACTGTTCACATAAGAAACCCAAAAGATTAATGCGCTACCAAAAAGCTCTATGCAAATATACTTGAGAAAACATCACAAGCACACATTATTAAAATATGGAAAGAGAAACATAACACATATATCTATGCAATCTTGGGATATATACATGACATAAAGTACAATCCCACAAATGAATACGGTCGAGCTTCATATCTGATACTGAATAGGTATAACTATAAAGACAGATGAAATGGTACAAATACATGTTAATGTGTTATGATGGGAATTAGGTATGTGACAGTTAGTTATTAATCCTTAGAATGACAACAAAGAACATGCAAGAGATTATCAACATCAATAACATAAAAAAGAACCAAAGAAAATCTAAACCCTAGAAGATGATCAAGAATATTTGACTCTTCAGGCAATCCCGTTTAGCTGATAAAAAAAAGTATGCTTAACTAACACAAGCAGCCTTTAAACAAGTGTTGCAATGTTACCAATCTAACACGATCACATGACTAGAATTAATTGATAACTATCATACAAAAAAGTTATCTTGAAAACACTTAATGGAGAATGAGGATTATAAAACAGGCCTTTTGAGTTCAAATTAAAAGTGAGAGAGACAAAAAGAACAAATTCGTGAAATAGAACATTATGCCAGCACATTACAAAGTTTCCAAATTCACCACCCTACCACAAGAAACCAAAAACAAAATAAAACCAGTGTGCCCACCTCACGTTCACTACTCTTGATGCTAAAAGGCCTGCTTCTTACATCAACAAATTCCACATCTTCTTGGAAAAGCTCTGCACCCCAACGCACAGCTTGCTTCCGCATCCTGCGAATTTAGCAGCGACAACAATTTCTAAGGAAATGTATGAAATTCAAATTAAAATTTTAAAATAGTTCGTGACCACAAAGCAACCTTAGATCTAGTACAAAAAGCATATAAACAAATAGTTCCAATAGCAATAAATTTTAACTAGGCAGAGGTTGAGTGAAAACTATTTACCTGTCCATCAAATCTGGACCACTGATTCCATCAGGAAAACCAGGGAAATTTTCAACCTCGGTGGTCGTCATTAGCTGGCCCCCTGGAACACCACCAACTTGAAAACCTTCAAAAACTAACGGTTTTAAATTGGCACGAGCAGCATAAATTGCTGCTGTGTATCCAGCTGGTCCTGATCCTATGATAACCACATTCTCAACTCCCTTAAAAGAAGCTGTAGAAAGCATATTCATTACAATTATTGTATATTCCCCCCATCAATAACTGCATTGCTCAATGAAAAGAAAACTACAGAATGCTATAAACTCAAGGTTCTCAAATTTAACGTGAATGAAATAACAAGATAAAAAGTTACGAAACTGCCAATTAATATCCAAACATAACTACAGAAATTATGGGTTCAACTGTGAATGAAAATGATTCAATGATTATCAAAATAACAGCATGAAACCTGATAGAATTGCACAGAACGATCAATAAGCTGGAAACCATGCAATTCAGTAATATTCCTCACAATCAAAAAATCACTTGAGTTTAACGCATAAACTTTCTTCAAAGCTTGCTTCATAAAACTCAACTCAAAATTAGATCACGTGTCACTTATGTTGGTGTCTTGGTGACCCAGTATGTATTAACTACATATGACCACTCCCAACATTGTTTTACATAAACAAGCTAAACATTAAGTAGGTATGGGGTTAATTAGTGATGTTGTATCAAACTATATTTAGTATAAAATATATTTAATATTATAAAGTTTCCAAAGCGATAACATGATAGCAAAATTAGAATATATTCAACTACACTGTCACATGATATCAAAGCATAACATCACAATAATCATCTATTACAGGTTAAAAACTTAGTATTTCCTTGAATCTAATATCATATGCACATCATTCTTGAACTTCCCTGAGTTTCCTTGCTGACTTTTTTCATCCAACCCAGTGGTCCAAAACAAATAAAAGAAGCACAGCTTAAAATCTGAACATTAACTTCAACTATTTCAAATATCGTGGTTGCCTCTCAATTTCAAATTGTGAATATGTTTACAATGCAGAATGTGAAATCCTTTAAGGTGAATTCACAATCTCTTTTCATCGAACTTGAAAGTGAAATAATTTAATGCACCAAGCACGAGGATGAAATGACATGGTATGGCATCAAGTAGAATTGAATAAAGAGAACAACATGTATGACCAAATACGCATATAAAATAATATAATGAATGTTATTTTTCAGCATGCCGAACAAAAATAACATTGCTGCTTGATTATCCATAAGTTTGCCATGCACTACGGTTATGTTATACATTATCAGAATTGTTAGGATACCATAAGCAGCAGCAGCAACAACAACAACATCAAGCCATTATCCCACTACGTGGGGTCGGCTAGATGAATCTATTTTCTCCCTTCTGTCCTGTTAAAAGTCAAATTCTCATTTAAATCTAATAAAGAAAGGTCATTTCTAATATTTTCTAACGAAGCCTTTTTAAGTCTACCTCTAACTTTCTTAACATTAGCCAAATCTAATACCTCTACATTCCTAACCAAGTCATCGGAAGGCCCCCGTTTTATGTGACCTAAATCATCTAAGGTGACTCTCTCTAATCTTATCTTCCACTGGAATTATTCCAACCTTTTCATGCATATGCTCATTCCGTATCATGTCTATAAGAGTAAAGCCACTCATCCGAGCAGACCATAAGCATCATATAAAAATTCATTCTCTTTTCAGACATAAAAAATGTTGCTGGATTTATATAAACAGTTCAGACATTTTCTGGGAATCCAGTAGAGAGGATGGTTTTGAAAAACTTCTATGAGGAGGATTTCGGCAAAGTTCTTTAAAAAACATTGTAGGAAACCCTAAAGAGGCCCTGAATTTCTTATCAACGCCACTTTCCTCTTTCCAAAAAGTGCTTCAGAAAAACCCTATACAATTCGGGCGGGTCTCATTCCATGGTTTTCAAACTTCCACTTTAAGAAAACCATATATTTCTAATTTCCAGAACAAGGATTGCCTACCATTATCATGCTATTTTACCAAAACTCAAGTCCAGCTCATCGGCACTTTCAATACTCCCAATGAATTTTTTTCTACAAAGAAAACAAAATATCAAACAAGAAAATCTCAGAAAAATCAATTCTCAAGTCTACCTCACATCCAAACATAATGCTTAGCTTTATTTGTTTTGTATTCTGGCCATAAGTGACCTAGTTCCGGAAGAAAAAATAAAAAATAAAAAAAGTGACCTAGTTCCTGGTAGTGCTCCTCAGTAGCATAGCCCTAAATTTGGATCCTCGGAGTCTCAACTGTTCACCCTTTCATAAAGAATCACCATTGCTATTATTGATTTTCAAATTCCAACAATACTCTACCACTCATTCCAACAAACAAAAAGAATCCACCCGATTACCCAATGGAGATTCAGAATAAATCCAACCACAAAATATACACATCAAGATTCTAATTTATGCAGAAACGCACAGGAGTTAGTGGAGCAGGTGACAGAAAAACGATAAGTTAACCAAACCTATGACTGAGGAACTCGTACCCTCATCATTAGACGACACATTCAGCGGACAGAGATGACTCCGACCGCCGCCAGGGAAGCTACGGCGCGGGAATGGGTGAAGGCAGAGGGTGCGGCTGCGGATTCCGATAAGAGAGGAGGACGGAGGAGGTGCGGCCGCCGAAACAGCCGCCATCCCCAAACGAAGCGCCACCATTGGCCTCAGAACATGCAAAGGATTGAAAGAGTGATGACAGAACCGATAATGGAGAAGTGGGGATGCACCTCGAGGAAATCGAAGGAGTCAAGAAATTCCAATAACAGCGCCTTTATGATGTTATCCATCTTTTATTAACTGGCGGAGGGCGATGCTGTCGTCATCTGATCTCCTCGTCCCCTATTTCATATACGTTCTATCCGATTTCTGTTTGGGTGCACGTTGTCTTTGGCCAACAAACATAGCTGAAGGCCGGGCGAGGAATGTGGTTGCCTGTGTGGTATTTGGTGTTATTGGAGTGGAGATAAAAATATAAATTTATATTAAAATATTCTAATATAATTTATATTAAAATGAGGTTTAGAGCTTAGAATGCTCTCTCTCTCCCTCCCTGAGCTAGGGTTTTGGCAACAAGAGCTTCCCTTAAAGTTTGTCATAATTTTCTTTCGTTCTTCCTTCACTTGTTTTGCTCAATCTCTTCTTTTTGAGTTCTGAATGTTTATTGTTGTTCTAGGGCTCTAAGTATAACACCTATTGAATCAGGATATAGTTGCACATATTTTGACCCGACATGAAAGAGATAATTTAATGAATCATGCATTTGAACTATATTGCATGTTTATGAGAATGTTTTGTATGCATGTGAATATATGAATCTACTCTAGAGCAGGTCCTGGGGGTTTATTCTCATGTTTGTGAAATTTAAAAATGTTGTCTTATGATGCTACGGTGCCTGGGTAGACGGCGCCACAACGCTGAAGTCTTTGGAATTTGGCCAATTAATTAGGCTATTGTAGCAATAGAGGGTGGCATTGCGGTGTTGTGGGCTCCTAGAGTGAGCACTGCAGCACGCGTGATTAGGCATTATGATGCTCGGTCAAATTTAATATTAAAACTATCATTTTCACTAAATCCACTCATTTCTTCCCTTAGAAGTAGTTAGGGTGCACGTGCGAGAGAGAGAGAGAGAGAAAGAGAGAGAGAGAGAGAGAGAGAGAGAGAGAGAGAGAGAGAGAGAGAGAGAGAGAGAGAGAGAGCAATTTTGGAAAGGACCGAATATAGTCAAAACTTTTAGACAACAAAAAAAAAAACTGCGCTGGACTTTACTCAAAAGGCTTGTCATTCGGTTTAGCAAGTTTCAGGTTAGTATATCCTTTTTATGATAATTTTTTTCATATTGATCACTTGTGTATATATATATATATATATTGCAAGCCTATGGTGTCAACATAAATTTGATTAATAAGAACCACCAAAATGCTTAGACAATATCCCTATGTGAACATATCCATAAACTTTTATCATGGATAAAATCTTGATAAGGGTGTGATCCACTTCAAGAAAATAAAAACATTATGTTTGTGCTTGCAAAACTATATATAACCTTCTTTATTTTTTTAGTGTTAATTTTTTTTATGATAAAACTGATTATATATTTATCAAAATTTGAATAGTTGGTCATCATAAGGGCTTCGATTTATAGGTATAGGAATATGCTTCTTGCATTCAAAATTAGTGTATTCAAAATTAAAAGAACCTTAAAAAAAAAACTAAATTGCCTTTTATGTGTGTGTGTGTGAATTTAATGTATTCAAAATTAAAAGAACCTTTTCAAAAGAGCCTAAAATGCATATGGAGAGCTCTAGACATAAGAGGTTATTATACCCCACCTCATTTAGAAATTCTTTTACTCGAAATTAATTTATTTTGGCATCTATATTTTAATTTTCACTCTCTCTCTCTCTCTCTCTCTCTCTCTCTCTCTCTCTCTCTCTATATATATATATATATATATATATATATATATATATATATATATATATATATATATATATATATATATATATATATATATATATATATATCATTTATAACCCTTCCCCTCTCATTCTTTTTTTATTTATTTTTAAAAAATTATCTTATGACAGCCAAATCAGCTTCTCATGTTCAGATTATAAGCTTGACCAGCATAGTTAATTCCTTAGATCTTAGGATTATAAAAATGATATTAAGGCCAAGGAATCATTTGAGGAGACTAGAACTCAAACATAAAGTGCAATGAATGAAATCTCAATCCTCATCATTAATAGAGCCAATATTAAGACCAAACCACACCCATAATCTTTTTATGTTAGTTGAGTCAGACATATTTCTTTCCCCACCACTAATAGATACCTAGTTCCTATTAAGATTAACAGTTATAAGAATCAAATCTAATAAGGTGTCCTTCCCATGGATATTACTCATATTTTGCTAGGATGATATTGATTATTTGGCATGAGTGTTACTCATTATGGTAGAAAGAATACTTATATTTTTAATATAATAACAAAACCATTAAACTCTACTAGTCAAATCTATATAGAACACTTATTATAGTATATCATAAGATAAGTTGTGATTTGCAAACTAAATCTATAACAAGGAAATGTACTAATATTCAATCGATTATCTTTAAAACCCTAATACCATGGATAATATTATTAGTTTTTATCATAATTCAAGTACCTCTATTTACCTAATTTTGTTATCTCACCAATCAAAACTATAGGAAATGGAACTTCTAAAAGGATATTTTCTAATCTAAGTATTCTTCAGTTGCTACATGTAAAAGAAGTAACCCTAAACTTTGATGATACTCACATACCTATTGTGATCTCCCAACTCCTTTTTTAGTATAGTTATATTATAGCTAATGTATTTTTTGATGAATTACCCCCTCTTAGAACTATGCACCATGATATTGATTTAGTTCAATCTTTCTAAATTCCTAGCCTTCCTCATTATAGAATGAATCCCAATAAACACTCTAAAATTAAAAGACAAGTTGAGGAGTTACTTAAGAAAGAATTAATATAAGAAAATATTAGTCCATGTGATGCCCGGACTTAAAAATTTTCAAGAAAAATGAAACATGGAGAATATTTGTTGATAGTTAGACTATAAATAAAATTATTATAACATATAGATTTCTTATTTCTTGACTATGCAACATGCTAGAGTTAATATTAGTGGAAATTTTTTTTTCTCCAAAATTAATCACAACAGTGGTTATCATCAAATTAGGCATTGATCAAGAGATGAATGAAAAAATACTTTTAAAACTCTCAATATGCTTTATTAATGGTTGTTCATGCCATTTGGACTCTTAAATGCTCCTAGCACATTCATGAGGTTGATGAATACAATTCTTAAGCCCTTTATGGGAAAAGCTTTTTATGTATATTTTGAATACATCTTGATTTTTAGCTCAAGTGAAATAAGCCACATGCAACATCTTAGGAAAAAAGTTATACAACAATTTGAAGAAAATTTTCTTTTTACAAACTAACATAATTTTTTTTTTATTTATCATTTTCATTACTAGAGTAAAACCTTACCTAGCCAAAGTTGCAACGATCTTATTTTGGCGAACACTAAGAGTTTCAGAGATGTCAAAAAATTAATATCTAAATGTCTAACCTATAAATAAAATAGCCACCAAATAGAAGTTTGGCTAATTTATTGTTTTACTTGTCCCTTATAGGCCTCGTGAAGATCTCTTGATGAGTTTATCTTAGGGTTGCCCGTATAGCTCGAGGATATGATAGCATTTCTTGTAATAATTGATAGATTCCCCAAGGACGTCCATTTCCTGCCATGCTCTAAAACTAATGATGTTTGTCGTACTATTAAAATATTCTTTAAAAAAATTATGCACATTTATAGCCTTCCATCAATTATTGTCTTTGATCATGATATTAAATTTATTTCATATTTTTTAAAAACTATATAAAAATTATTTAGCACCAAATTAAAATTCTCATATGCTTTTCACCACCAAACTGATGGTTGAAGTAGTAAACTTAATATTAAGAAACCTACTTAGATATCTAGTAGGAAAATAGTTTAGGATGTAGAGACTTACATTTGCCCACATAAAATTTTTTTATATAATAATAATATAACTAGAAAAATCAAAGTGTTATCTTTTGAAATAGTGTACATTTATATTTTGAGTCACATTTGGCTAGAGTATTATCAAATATCTAAATTTAAGAAATTACATGCAATGGCTTATAACCCCTTCAAAATTCTTAAGAAAATTGAATCTAATGCATATTTTCTTGATTTCCCTATTGATATATGAATCCATCCTGTTATTAATATTGAAGATAATTTATTATATGAGGGACTTAGGTTTTATTTGGGACGACTGTTTTACTATTTCTTAAAGTAGTTTTTTAGTATAAAAATTAAAAAAATTGTATTAAAAAGCTACTTTAAGAAGCAGTAAGAAAGTCGTCCCAAACAAAGCCTCAGTAAACTCCACTTGTTCAATTTAACTGTCTAGTTGAAGATACAATCCTCCATTTACAAATTTTTTTTATTTTTGGAGATCAATCATATTATCTCTAAGGAAGCATCTACTGATCCAACTGTTGAAATCACGATTTAGTTCATTGGAATAATAAACCATCTATTGATGATAAATAGTTTTTTTGAAACTTTTATTAACATGCACTTCTCAGCATCTTGAAATGAACAATAGAATCAAGAACCATTGCACAATTATCTTTATTCATTTCAAATTAGGCTTTGTTTGAGACAATTTTCTTACTACTTTTTAAAATAACTTTCTAATATAAAATTTCTAGTTCAGCAAAATTTTGAATTAAAAAACTGCTTAAGAAAGTAATAAGAAAGTTGTTCCAAACGAAGCCTTAATCAAATCTTTATGTGGGCAAATGTAAATATTGAAGAATTGCATGGTCCTAGTAAACGGTGGATTGAAGACTTGAAATGGAAAAAATCCTGTAATAAATGAAAGCTGAATCTCTCTCTCTAAGCTATTTTTTTTTAGGGGGCCTCAAGCCGCCAAAAAAATTCAAACAAAACACATAAAGTGAAAGTTTAAGCTTTATCCTCCATAAGAAACTTAATCCCCAAAAGAACTCATCAAGTCGTGACATCCAATCAGGTACAAGCCTAATTCATTTGGTAATCACTTTCTTCCTGCTTGTTAGAGCGGCTTTCTAGTACAAAAATTAAAATTTTTGTACTAAAAATTTGCTTTAAGAAGCATGAAAAAAGTCGTCCCAAATGAAACTTTGCTACTTTTTAAAACAACTTTTTAATACAAAAATTAAAAATTTTATGCTAGAAAGCTACATCAAGCAGTAAGAAAGTTGTCTCAAACGAAATCTAACAATATCAAATTCAATGTATATATTCTCTATATCATTACATTATAAACTTAACTTTATAACACTAACTTGGATCTTCACTTATAAATAGGAGAAAAAACATGGACATCAAATTTTCATCACCCAAAAAAAAAAAAATAATAAACAAAATCATAACATTCTCTCTCTCTCTCTCTCTCATCTTTCACAAACCTGGACGACGACGACAACAACAACAACAACAACAAGCCTTTATCCCACTACGTGGGGTCGGCTACATGAATCTTTTTTCTCCATTGTGTCCTATTAAAAGTCAAATTCTCGTTTAAATCTAATAAAGAAAGGTCATTCCTAATATTTTCTAACCAAGTCTTTTTAGGTCTACCCCTACCTTTCTTAACATAAGTCAAATATAATACATCTACTCTCCTAACCGGCTCATCGGAAGGCCGTTGTTTTATGTGACCAAACCATCTAAGGCGACTCTCTCTAATCTTATCTTCTACTGGAGCTACTCCAACCTTTTCACGTATATGCTCATTTCGTATCCTATCTCTAAGGGTAAAGCCACTCATCCACCTGAGCACTCTCATCTCTGTCACACTTAACTTAGTATTATGCTTCTCTTTTAATGGCCAACAAACCTGGACATGAAAAAAAAAATTTCTTCAATAGACGGGTACTTAATATAACTTCCAGTGGAAGCTAAGTACATTATTAATTAACAACACAAAGGAAGCAAGCTGATAGGTTCAAATTCAAAGCATCTTGGAAGCTTTTAAACATACATAACGACTTCTACTTATTGGATGACTCGTCCTTTGAGGCTGGTTTCGACTGAACAGCTTCCAGCGTCTTGTAGAACTCTTTAGGAAGCGGTGGCGGTCGGTGCTGAGGAACGTGCTTAGGAATAGGAGTATCATCTTCAATGACTTCGCATTCATAATCATCAGGCACGCCCCAAGGATCCCACTCTGCAATCCACAAATAAGATAAAATCAATCTCATCAGTAAGATATATTTATTAGCTTGATGGAAATGATAATTGGTCATGGTGAGCTGAATAAAGCACACGGTAATATGATCATAATTAGTGAGCTATTCCCTTATATTTGTTTTCTTATCGTATCCTAATGTATGCCCATTCATAGGCCTCAAATATCTAATCAATAGCATGGAGTAATGTTTTCATCTCAATATGATATCATAGTAGGGAAAACCTAGCCCCCACCCCCACCCCACCCTGCTGCTCACTTGCTTGCTGCCCTCCAATGATTGCTTGCTAGTTGCTAGCTAACTTCATGCCAACTACTGGTTTTGTCACTACCCGCTGTTGTCTACCCTAGCTTCACCTGCATGTAGGGGTGTAAATTTCAGATCACGGGTCGGGTTCGAGTCAAACTTGGAACTGATCTGGCACTATTCGGGTCAACCCAAACCCGACACATTTTTTCAAACAGGTTGATTTTTCGGACCCGAACCTGACCCACTTCGGATCCGGGTCAACCCAACATGACTTGAATGACACAGGGTCGACAAAAAATTGCTAGTTTTAAGGTAAAAAAAGGGGTCAATCTCGGGTTTCCGAGTAAAAAATGGGTCAATTTTGAGTTTTCGGGTCAACCCGAACCCGACCCGGTTTTTGAAATGGGTCGATTTGTTGAACTTGACCCATTTCGGATCAGGGTTGACCCTAATCCGAAATTTTTAGGTCGGGTTCGAGCCAGATTTTCGGATCGTGCCAAATATTGACATTCCTACCTGCATGCATGCATATTGCTCACACCTACCTGCACTTGTTGCACAACCCAGTCATTATGGTTAACCATTGTGCCTTATACAATAGCTTCACTCACTATTCACTGCCCTTCGTACCTTCTCTACTCTTCCACATTATGCATATGATAATCTGACATCTTTCCTTTAACTTAGTCTCCATTTTACTTGATATTATAACTGAGCTTATCTCCTTACATGATGTGAAACCCTACTCTACATCGACACCAACAACAACAACAACAACATCAAGCATTTATCCCACTACGTGGGGTCGGCTACATGAATCCTTTTTCTCCATTGTGTCCTATTAAAGGTCAAATTCTCGTTTAAATCTAATAAAAAAAGAAAGGTCATTCCTAATATTTTCTAACCAAGCCTTTTTAGGTCTGCCTCTACCTTTCTTCACATAAGTCAAATCTAATACCTCTACTCTCCTAACCGGGTCATTGGAAGGCCGCCGTTTTATGTGACCAAACCATCTAAGGCGACTCTCTCTAATCTTATCTTCTACTGGAGCTACTCCAACCTTTTCATGTATATGCTCATTTCTTATCCTATCTCTAAGGGTAAAGCCACTCATCCACCTGAGCATCCTCATCTCTGTCAGACTTAACTTAGTATTATGCTTCTCTTTTAATGGCCAACATTCAGCACCATAAAGCATTGCAGGCCTCACTACCATCTTATAGAATTTTCTCTTAAGTTTGAGAGGTACTTTTCTATCACACAACAAGCCCGATGCATTCCTCCACTTCAACCATCCAACTTGAATTCTGTTGATAATATCCCCATCAATTTCACCATCACTCTGAACAATAGATCCAAGATATCTAAAACGTGTACTCTACTATCGACACCCCTACAAAAAAATATTCGATGGAACCACCCACCTCTTGTGGTTTAGGGTATTTGATTTCTTAGTGCTCATATTATCTTTTAAGCATCAACTCTGGCTTATGACGATAACATTAAATTCTCCAAATTATGATGTTCTCTCTTGGTTTTTAAATAGTCTCCAACCTTATATTGCCTTTACAATCATGTTTCATAAAATTATTGAGGCTATGTGAAATTTTCTCAACTCCACTTATTTTAAAACAAAGTATCATTCTAGGGTCTATATATGTTGTACTCTAACATATTTTCTCTTTAGCAAAAGAATCTCTATATTCTTTATTATTAGAATACCTTTTAGGGTTTATAGGATGAGTTACTTCACTGCAATCCATTTACCATTGATCTCAAGGTTTGCCAACAATAAAATAAGAGTTCTTGGTTTCTAAACTTCTCTATGAACTCCATCCATCCCTTCAACATATGAAATCTCAATTCATAGTAAATTAAACAGTTTCAAATATCACAAAATAAATTATGCTAATGAGTGTCCTAATAGGAACTTGTATATAAGTATGAAGACGATATATAATGAAATTAATAATTTTGATGATGTTCATGAGTTTGGCAAAAAAACTAATGATTTGGAGGATGCATTAGCTAAAATTATATGAATGCCAAGTGCTATATTATAACTACTTCTAAGGTTGAATGAAAAAGAACTGCAATTTATATTTAAACATGGGGAATTTTGCATACTCATAATTGATTGTGAAAGTTGCACATTTTTCATGCCTAGAATTTCCTTTAATCATATAAAGTTGAAATCAGAGTCAAATTCATAATTATAAAAGCTAGTCTGGATTGATAAATTGTTATTTTTGTAGCCTAAGTATTTACAGTTTTGATTCAGTTGACCACATGTATTGATAGAATCTATAACAATGTATTATTTATAAGCAAAGCTCCTGTTATTTTGGCTAGGTATTGGATTTTACTCATTTTTAAAGGTCAAATACTGTCTTTAAGATTGATGAGAGAAGGATGATAAGCATTAAGGGGTGATCTGTACTGTAGTAGGTGTAGAGTTAAATAGTGAAATATGTAAAAGTTGTGTCATTGTATAATAATGTTAATCAAATATTAGTTGATTAGAAAGATTTTTGAAGGAATGAACTTTTAAATGAATTATCACCACTAAGGAATAAATAACATCATATTGATTTAATGGTTGATGATGCCATTTGGATTCACCAATGCACCTAGCACTTAAATGAGAACAATCGCTACTAAAAATAATTAATTTCCGACAAACTTATGACTTACGCGGTTTGTTATTGCAAATAATTACATTTGCGATTGACACTATTTATAGCAAACAATGTCATAAATAGAGATAAGTTAGTGACATGCTTGTATCGTCGTAATAATTAACTAGAGAAGAGGGGTAAAATAATTTGCAATGGAACTAATTTCATCATAAATTCCTCTAAAACCCACTTGCTCATTTCTATTCGTGCTCCCTCATTAAACCCTAGCCAGCATTGCACTCTGACTCCAACTTCCTCCCTTATTACTTGTGTTGCCCCTCGATCACATCACCGGTCCTCTTTGTTGATACCATCAACCGTTTTGTTTGTGTGCTCATCTTTATCCATCATCAGTCAATCTTATAATAGATAAGTTGATCTTTAGCAAATGTGCCGCATATATCATCACAAGGTTTCCCAGATCACCAACAACTCACAAATATCCCTCCATTCACGAACAACTACACAATAGATTCCCCGCATCGCAATATAGATTTAAGATGAGGACATTCCACTATTTCCAGTAATGAACACTAATTTTTTAGCTAATCGCCAACAACTAACAAACATTCCACTATTTTTTTAGCTAATCGATTCAACTTAGAAATTGGGATCAATTGGAGCAATATTATTTACTCAGTATAACGTAACTAGAGAAGAATCACAGATTTAAAAAGCATAAATTCATGAAAGTGACAAGGAAAATGACAAGGATGACCAAAAAAACGTAAGTTGTGTACACTACACATGAAATTACATATAACAAAAATCATTGAAACCAACAAAATTATTTTATTACCATGAAAAATAACTATAATCAGAATGCCAATTCTTTCCTGATCATCAATGATGAAAAACTTAATTGTTGACTGAAATGGTTCCCTATCTGCTTAGCCTTCTATTTTCAATAATTCTAATGGGAAATCAGCTCCGCCAAATGTATAGGAAATCATAGTTCAAAACCAAACTGTATATGATGTAATGTAATGATGCATAGCAAGGAAATTCGACAAGAATAAATAAATTGCAACGCATGAAATTACCCATAATTATTTATCTTAAAACAATAATATAGAGTTTTTTCTCTACCTGAGGCTTGTTGGATTATAACTTATAACAATTTTTAGATGAATCTAGTGATGTCAATGTTGTTCCGTCTTTTATATTTGGTATTTTCATAAGAATTTTTAGGGAGAGGGTCGATGCCTTGATCTAATCTGCATAAATCAAGTAAAGATAAGATCCTTGTAAATAAATTGAAATTATCTATCTCATATGCTGCAAAGAAACTCCTGCTAGTTCTTCCTGCCAGAAATCTCAAAATAAGTGCGGCCCAGATCAAGGGTTTCATTTTGAAAACACTAAACCTTTTAAAATTGATATTTTGTTTCTTTTTCAGTGCAGTTTTGATTTGATAGAAGACTTAATGCTCGTTTTGGAAATCTGAACTTAAATGCCTTCAATCTCTCAAATTTCAGAAGAAGAGTAGACAAATTGGATTGAGGGCACAGAAGATAACATCATTGAAAGGTTTTTTTTGTTTTATAATGGTATACCTTATTAAAGTAAGAATCTATATATCATCAAGATTCTTTATGCATGATCAATTTAACAACTTTAAATAATATGATAATAGTGTCAAGATATTTGTTATTCTACATCTAACTGAAAGCTTGATTATCACACATCAACAATGGTACCAACTGTGGTTAAACTTGATCATATTGAATAAATTGTAATTTGTGATGAATCAAATGAAAAAAAAAAACACGTAGTGGGACGAAGGCTTGATGTTGTTGTTGTTGTAAAAGAATTCTGCATCTAGTGTAGAATTTGAAATTAATTATGATATGCATCACAGTTTGCATTAGACTTAGTTATGCACATGAACCTAAAATTAAATAAAATTCAAAACCAGAATTTGAAATTAAATCTGAGTGAGACCATATATCAACCTCAAGTTGAGTTAAAATCTAAATCTATCCCTGTTTTGAAGGTGAATAAATCATATCCATATAAGCTGTTAAATCAATTTAGTAATAAGACATTATAACTGATAAGAATTTATACGCTAATATTATCCTCAAGTCGAGGAACCAAATAGATAATTTGGCCCTTGGTTTCATATTCCATAAATTCATTAAAAAGAACAAGTCGATCATATTGGTTAAATCTATATTTCCTTGAATATATTCATGAAAACTACTTTCAAAAAGACCTAAAATTTAAAACTCGACTTATCCAACTTATTCCAAAAGTAAAAAAACTCATTCTGTTTAAGTTTTAAACCAATTGGATTACTTCTCTATGAAGAAACTACATATTCATATGATATACACAAAATATTAGTGTGTTTTAACAATTATTAGATGAAAAATATTGATTAGAATTTTATTTCAATTTTCCTTTGGAATAATCTAATGTACCTATTAGAATCATATAAATAATTTTTCTATTGCCTTACATGCAGCATATCCTATTGAACTGCCCATCATTCATATACATGATTTGCATAAAAATATTTGTTAGGAGCTTATTATTAATTCTAGAAATTACAAATATAATGCACATGTTAAAAACGAATGGTTGAAATTCAAAAGAGTTCATATAGTCATTGTCTGATTAAATCAAAAAATATTTTCCCCGGCTCTAAAATAGAAGAATATATACAACAAACTTGGAGAAATGCAGAAAAAATAATAATCTAAAAAAAAAATAGTATCAGTCTCATTTTCAAATGAAGGAAATATAGCTTTACGAACCATCAACCATTGTCTTGATTTTTTTTTTTTCATCTCTTCTTTGTAATTCATCAGTGCATTTTTTAAATAGACATGAGATTCTAGAGCTATTATTTATATGTTTAAATCGTGTCCACCACTACAATAACAATATCAAATCTTTATCCTACTACATAAGTATGTCCACCACTAAAAGTAAAAATTGTATGAAGCAGAAACACAAACCTAAAAATGTTGATTCATAAATATCTTTACATAAAATCAAATAACTATGGCCAAATCTATTGGAAGAATATCAAAATAACCATTCATTGAAGCCAAAATTTTTAAAGCGAAAATAGGCATAGGGCCTACACTATTCTTGTAGTACGTATCCTATTCTTGTGACTGCATTCATAATTTTATAAGATACCTGCAACTTTAATGTTATTTACAAGGGCTGTCTGTGGCAACTGGCTAAAGTGTGTTGTGTGCGCGTAGTTTTTCTTATGAGTGTGATGCTCAATTAACCTTTGACTACTCTTCATACAGGTTTTACAACTTATATATATATATATATATATATTGTTTATATTTCTTTGATAAAGCTCTTCTTCAATTGTTCCAACAGTTTCTCCCGACAGCTTATCCTATCAACTAAAATTGCAAGGTTTGTAGCTTCTTTATGAAATTATTGTTCGGTGGCTTCTTCTCCTGTGGCTTCTAAGGCAATGCTATACCTATGCTATTAGGTTTACATGAAGTTTACAATAAAGCATTTTGAAACATGTAAAAAAAAACATTTATTTAGTTTAATAAAACTTGCTTTTAGATATGCAAACCACTCTTCTTATTTCAGGAAATTTAATCAGTAATCAAGTGTGAGAAGTAATCTGTTCACACATGAGAGATTGCCCATCCATTATTTCATTCCCTTTACTCTTCCCTGTCTCTTTCTTCATCTTGTCTTATTCAACTTAGCATGCTTGACTAGTTGTATATCTCATCTAAGGACTGTTGGACACACAATAATAATAGTATCAACCATGTTCAAACTATATCAAATTGATGTGAATGTTCTGCATTAGAGAATATTATTCAAATAAATATTTTGATGTGAAAAAAGATTTATAGTTCCAAACGGATTCTACATCTGATACTTATTTGAAACTAGATCTCAATATGCAAAAGTATTTAATATATGTTAAAACTATTGTCTCCTTTTGGTTTTACATCCAATACATCTATTGTGCATTTTCTTAATTAGTCATCCAAATCTAGTTCCTGAAGTCATTATTGATGATAAAATTGCATTCATCAATAATAGCAAAAACTAAAGAAATATTGTGAATTGGAAATTCAACCCACACCACAGAAAATCAAACAAATATGCACAAATCTATTGAAAGAATATCAACATAACGATTTGTTGAAGCCAAAATTTTGTAAGTCGAGATAAATTGCTAAGGTTTCTAAAATATTCCTGCAGTGCCTATCCTATTCATGCAATTATATCCCTACTTTTATGAGATACTTGCTGCTCTATCACTATTTCCAAGAGCTCTTACAGTGGTTAGATAAAGCGTGCAGCTTTTCTTTGTGGCTTTGCTCAATCAACCTTCCTTCAATTAAACTCTTCTTGTAAGTGCCCCTACAATTACTCACTACAGCTTATCTTATCAACTATTACAATTAGGGGTTGCAACTTCTTTATACAATAAGGGGTTGCAACTTCTTGTAAGTGCCCCTACAATTTCTCACTTTTTATGTGATTTAATGACTTGGGTGTTTTGTAAGTAAATGTCAAATTTTAGACGCTAGATGTGTAAATACATAAGAATTGTGTAGTATGTATTTATCTTGACTTAAATATTATGGCCAAGATTGTATATGTGTCGTATGTTACGTTTCTATTCTTCACATCTATTTTTCAATGAACTTCACATTTTGTTGAGTTTAGGAGTGCTTAGGAAATTCGTTGGCATTTAATCATAGGCTTGGGCATGTTCTCCGCACTACCAAATCCATTACTTAAGCAAATTTTGACTTTGAAGCGCATTCACTTCAAAACATCAAATCAAGGAAAAATCAAGAGGATTATAAATCTAAAGTTTCAATGAAAGACATTGTCAATTTCAACTCCAGATAAAGGCCAATTTTAACTTTCGTAAATGAACCGGTACCAAGTCATCATCTTTTCACTGCCCTGCCCAAGAAGAAAAACAAACGAAACAAGCAGAGTCGTAGAAAACACGGGCTTCCACAGGAATGATGTCTCAAATCAACCAACCAATCCCTCGATCGGAGAAAAAAGGACAACAAAGGAATCTCCGTGTTACCAATCACCACAAAATTTTAACAACGCTGAACCCTAAAGATGAAAATGAACAAACTCACATCCAAGAAAATGAAAGAAAACAATAGAGCAAGAAGACCGACCGATCATCTTGGCGATGAGCTTGAGCTCGTCCTGGGCCTCTTCAATAAGCTCCTCCACCTGTCCGCATCCGATACGCTTCTCGATCGCCTCCCAGTCCTCCTCCTCCTGGCAGACCTGAAGCCGGTGGCTGGTGAAGCTTTCGACGGCCTTACGGTACCCTTCGTCTTCCGGCACGGCTTCGATCTCCTTCAGCGTCCGCGTGTACAGCGATATCAACACCTCTCGCGCGTTCGGCACAACCTCGAGGCCCACGATTCCCGTCGTCTCCTTCACCTTCGCCATCAACAAAGACCCCATTCCCCCCGTCAGGAACCGCCGCAGGAACATCTTGCCCCCTTCCCTTCCTCTCTCGCGTCCGCTACCACAAGCAGTTTGCACCTCTAAAACCAAGTCTCCATTGCTCGGGAAGAGAAATGAGGCGGACCAAAGCTATACAGCACGTGGAGCAAGAGGGACGGTCGGATCGACATCCAGCAGTGAATGCATCGGGCCATAGGTAATGGAGGTACATGAGCGCACGATGTTACGCTGATGGAGTGGAATGAGGGCTGAGGGTGTAAAGTGTAAACTTATTTGAGTCTAGTTCAGTTCGGGTCACCTTTAAATTTTCTGGTGTAGGTGTCATGATGCAACAGTCTCATTCTGACTATCACTGATATCTATATCATTTGTCATGTTGATTAACCTTTAACTATATGCTACTCTGGAACCTATAGTCCTCGGTACTTTCATCCGTCTAGATTGTCTTGCAACAGAATCAATCATTCCTCTAAATTCCCTTTGAGGACAATCTGCTACCTTATGTCCATATCTTCTTCAGTGAAAACATCATCCATTCAACGGGTAGCACTTCCTAGAATGTCATCAACCATAATGAATGTACTTATTACAATTGTCAGTAGATGCTACCGATGTAGATTCCCTTGAATCACAATATATGCCTTTCTTGTCAGTATATATTTCTCTGTTTGGTTCATCTCTACCCCTTCTCCCGCTAACATCATACCTAGAGCTCACCTCATAATTGGATGCTGGTGTTGCAATTAATTTCTATCAATCTGATCCGCTCCGCCAACTCAGAAAACTCCTGGATCTGTAAAGGCACTAATGGATGTTGAGCTCCCTATTCAACCCTTGCAGAAACCTGTAGCACTTTTCTTTAGTAGTAGGGATCAATAAGGATCATTAGGGCTGTCAAAAGAGAGTTTTGGGCCTGGTTCAGACTGAACCTGAATCTGACCCGGTACTTTTTAACATAACCCGTTTTTTGCAAAAGGGTTGGTTTTTCGGACCCGAACCAAACCCGCTACTTTTATGTTTACTAAAATATTTTTTATTGAAAGTGTTTACTTAAAGTTTTCCTACCCGACTTGTCCAAGCACATGAGTTATATATATATATATATATATATATATATATATATATATATATATATATATATATATATATATATATATATATATATATATATATATATATACATACGTAGGAAATGTCTTCAGCTAAATCGAATTAAAGTAAGATTTACTTCAATCAATTTAAAATAAACCAAACTTAATTCAGTTTGGGCAACATGGTTTATTGTTTTTTTTGGAAATATCGTTTACTTATTTAATAACAATCTTCTAAATCAATTAAAATGAGTAAAACCATGTTGATTTCATGTTTTCAGGTTAACCCGAACCCAACCCGGTTTTACAAACGAGTTGAAATCCCTAACTCGAAATTTTCTGGTCAAGTTTTTGGGTTGTGCCAAATATTGACACCCCTAAGGCTCATACCTAGCAAGAGCAGTAAACTCGACCTCATACTACATCACTTTCTTACGTCTTTGCTCCAACTTAATGAAAGCTTCCTACATCTATTGTCGGGCTGATGGAGGTATAAGCCATATTTTGAATACAATAGTAAATTCATCCCAAGTGATCTCAGTATTAGTCTTCATTTCGAATTTCTCTATTTGTCGTCCAATCCATCATCTCTCTGCCTCTCCTTCAAATAAGAACATAGCTAATGATATCTTTTGGCTCTCTGGACATTACATGTTGTCAAAGATCTTTTCTATCCTCAATAACCAGTCTTCTGTATCATATGGTCCGATATCACCTTTGAACAACGAAGGTTTTAACTTAAGAAATGTTTATAAGTGCTTATCTCCCTCTTCTGCTTTACTCCTGGTTGATTTACTATGTGTATCTCCCATTACCTGTGTTATAACAATGCCAAGTGCATAACACTATCTCATGTCATTAGAGCTGCACTGTGTTGCTCATTTAGTATATTTGACTTTAGCAAATCCATGCATTTCAACTCGTAATTCACACATGATTTTGCCTCGAGATTCATGCCCGATCAAGATAATTTTTTGATGATATATCAATATAAAAAAAAAACTCTAGCACTAATACCATTTGTAGGATTTATAATATCTAATATATCATTATGAAAATAAAAAATGAGATATAAAAAATTAAACTGAGACTTTCTCAATATAAATTTACGTAAAAAAGTTATTAAGAGGATATTGTAATAACTATTCAAAGAAGAAGAAAAAATATTACTTTTTTTTTTTTGGAAAATTAGGGGCAAACATGCCCAATTTTCATTAAAGAATAAAAAGATTACAAAATCAAAAGGAAGTAAGAAAACCTGACAACCCAATTAAAAGAAAACAAAAAAAAAACAAGAACTAACCATCCAACCCAAGAACTAAAGCTACAAAACAGAGTAGCTAAGAAATAAAACATAAAAAATAGCATAAAAATTGCTAAATATAATAAATCACCCTTCATAAAGAAGAGCCAAAACGAGCACAACAGCAACCAAGTCCAAAGACTGAAACTACAAAAAGTAGCTGCATCAAAATTAATCCCGCAATAACAGAAGTAACAACAACCGCTAAAACATTCTGAAGCAATAAGAGAGAAAGAGCCTTCCAGTAAAGACCCAGCCAGAAAAGTCCAATGTCTGAAGACAAAACCACAAACAACTACCACCAACAAGCATCAACACCAACAAGAACCACACTCTGAATCCACAAGTTCCACGAAAGCCTTTCAATAAAATAACCAGCAGCCAACATAAAGAAAAATGGAGGAACAAAACAAAAAACAAAAAAAAAGCTATTAATGTCCATCCAGATTAAAAATCAGTTGACAATAATAGTCATTAACAACAACAAATAAAAAGGAATAAACTAGGGAAAATATAAGAAAAGCTAGAATTAATAGTAAGACAAACCACCCTAAACAAAGAAGAGCCAAAAGAAAACAGCACAACAGCAGCCTAGTCCAAAGACAAAAATTACAAAGTATAAGCAGCATCAACAAACCTCCAACCAGCAACTGCAGCAACAACAACCCGCAATAACAGGAGTAACATCAGACATAAAAATAAATTGAAGCAATAAGAGAGAACAAGCCTGCAAACAAATACTCGACCAACAAAATCCAGCGTCATAAAGAGAAATCCATATACAGCTACCGCCAACAAGCAACAACAGCAACAAGAACCACAAACAAAATCCACAAGATCCACTAAACCTGCCAACAAAACAACCAGCAGCCAACATAAATAAGAATAGAGGAACAAAAACAAGCTTTTAATGTCCTTCCAGATTAAAAAGCTGGTTGACAAGAATAGCCACAAACAAAAGCAACAAGCAATAATAAAAGAACAAACCATAAAAAAAAAAAAAAAAAAGACAAGCTAAAAAGTCCTACCATAACTTAAATCAGAAGGAAAAAAAAAACAAACTAACTAACCAATTATACAATGAACTTAGAAATCTCAGTAAAAAATTTCCAAACTGAAATTTTAGCAAAAATCGCCTTACTAATAAGACTGGAAATAGAATCCGAATTCTTACAGATCCCAGAAATTCTCATATCATCCCTTTCACCCCAAATGAATTATAAACAACAACAAGTAGTTAAAAAATAATAATATCTAATATTACAAGCAATACTAAGCTCCACAATAAAATAAAAAACTTGAAAAAGATTAGGTTAAAAAAAATGCTTAAGACTAGGAATAAAAGAAGAAATAATGGAAAAAAAGAACTTACAATCAAAAAATAAATGATTATAAAATTCTAAATAAGAATTACACAAAATACAAACATAAGGAATATAAATATTTCTATTAGAAAGAATATCAGCAGTTTTAAGCCTACATAATAAAGCCATCCAAGCATAACAGGAGTACCTCAAGGCATATTGTTTATGTCAAATATATTTATACCAGGAGACTTTAACGAACCCTTGAAATTAAGTCATATAAAAATTCTTAAATTTCAGATAGAATTCATTCTCCCATTTAAGACAAGAGATAGAAGTGCTTAGAATACCAATAAAGACATTCAAAAACTGCAGGCCAAGCGGTAAAGACTAGTTGTCATCTAAGATAACATCCTTCACAGAAATATTATGCCAATAAGAATTAAGACTCGAAACTAAATCTTGAATCGAAAAGCCTTCCAACCAAGGATCCCAATAGAATGATAAATTGCTATCAGCTGTGATAACAAATAAGAGCTTATCCTTAATAGAATAATCAAGCTTACAAAGATCTTTCCAGATGCTAGAAGCTTTATAAGAAGGCATCTTCCACAAAGAAATATAATTATCTTTAACACAAAAAGACAAAAAGACTTTTAGAATTTAAAATTCTCCGAATAAGAGAGCAATTATAAGCATAATAAAAAGCATTAAGATCTGGTATACCTAACCCTCCATAGCATTTCGGCTTACACACATCTTTCAAGCAATAAGATGCATTTTCTTGGAATGAATATTGCCATGAAAGAGAAAATTAGAACAACTTTTTCAAATAAACTTGAGACAATATTTAGGCAGAATCATGCCTATAATCCAATAAGCAATAAAATTAGTAATAGAAAACTTGAGAAATTACACTCTACCCGCAAAAAAAAGAATTGATGAACACTATCTTTTGAATTCAATTTATATTCTCAACTCAATCATATTCTCTGCATCATGTTTGGGCTTCTCTTTAAAACTTAGGGAATGATTATCTCCTTCAATTAAAAAAAAAAAAAGTAAACTAACTGTTTGTAAGAAAAGTTTAAATTTTTCACACTTTTTTTTTTTGGACATTTATGTTAATTAAGGCAAATTCATACACACATCACATATATAAGATTCAATCTCAAGACTTTTTGGTTGGAAGCCAAAGCTCCTAACCAACATATCAAGATGAACTGCATAACAGGCCTTTCATTAAAAACCTTTTTGTATTAAAAGATGCTTTCTGACTCCTTTTTGTTTGTTAGTTTCTTTTACTTAAAACATATTTCATTTAGATATAATTAAAAACTAAAATATGTAATGTTTTGAAACAATACATAACATTTCAAATAGACAGATCATTTCATAAAGCTTCTTTTATATTAAACATGTGTGCTAAAAACTTTTTGTTAATTAATCTCTATTAACAAAAACTTGTTTTAATTAGAGATAAAAGGTTTGTAAAATATAAACAAAAAGTGTTTATATAACATAAAGAAATTTTATGTTATAAACTGAATCATAATTTAATATTTATATTATATCATATTTTTAACAGTATTGTTCAATTAATTTGTAAAAAAATAATAGTTAAATGTGTTTTAGTACAATGGTGATGAAAAATGGACATATGGATCTGTAATTCAAGCTCCACTAAATTTAATTTAAAGGTATTAAATATGAAATTGTACCCTTAAATTTATAATACAATTTACTCAATTTAAAATATCGAATCATGTATTTATTTAATCCTTTATAAAAAGTATATAATTAGAGTTAGGTAATTATATCACATCTCTAACTACGTCTTTCACCTTGACTTTTAATTGATTCTCTAATGATTAATAAATTTTATGATTTTCTCATAAAATTTGAGAATTTTATTATTCAAGTTATGAATTAATTAATCATGGGAACTAATTTTTCAATTTTAAAAATTAAAAGGAATTCAATACAGGAAATTCAGCTATTACCGGCGGCTAGAGGCGGCCTAGACCGACGGTTGTCTAGCCGCCGGTAATAACGACGGTTTAGCCACGGTTTGGCTGCCGCTTAATACCGACGGCCTACCCGCGGTTATTCAAGCATATGCCGCCGGAACTAGCGGCGGTCATAAAACCGTCGGATTAACCGCCGTCGTTAAATAAGACCGGCGGTATACCGGCGGCTAAAACCGCCGGTGTTAAGTGATTTTATTACCGGGGGCGAAAGCCACCGAAAATCCGCAGGTAAAAGCCCTAAACTGAAACAGCCCGAGCCTCCCATTTCATTTCATCTTCTTCCCTTATCTCTCTTCGGCTGTGCTCCCCCATCTCCTCCGCCCGCCTCTCGTGTGACCGAGCTGCCTCCGGCCGCCGACAACCTGTCTCCGGCCGCCGACGATCACACCAGCCACCTTCGACCTCCCACTGCAAGGCCGTCGACGAACACACCGGCCGGATCCTGTGCGCGACGCCGCCTCCGAGGTGAGATTTTTTTATATGTTTTTTATAAAATATTTGCACATTTTAGATATATGGATGTTCTCACTAGACATTTGCAAGAGGTTGTACTCTAGTGTATGCTTTTTGGTGATTATATTCTTCTTGTTGATAAGACTAGAGAGTGAGTTGAAGGTAAACTTGAATTATGGAGGTCAACCTTAGAGTCTAAAGTTTAGGGTTTGAGTATATCTAAAACTAAAAATATAGAGTGTAATTTTAGTCATATTAGTTCTTGTGGGGGGATTGTGACTTTAGGTGATCAAATCATTAATAAGAGTATATATTTTAGATATTTTGGATCTATTGTTCAGAGTGATGGTGAAATAGATGGGGATATTATTAGTAGAATTCAAGTTCAATGGTTGAAGTGGAGGAATGCATCGGGCTTATTGTGTGATAGAAAAGTCCCTCTATAACTTAAGGGGAAATTCTATAAGATGGTGGTGAGACTTGCAATGCTTTATGGTGCCGAATCTTGGCCATTAAAAGAGAAGCATAATACTAAGTTAAGTGTTGCAGAGATGAGGATGTTTAGGTGGATGAGTGGATTGACCCTTAGAGATGGGATACGAAATGAGCATATACGTGAAATTATTTAAGTAGCTCCAGTGAAAGATAAGATTAGAGAGAGTCGCCTTAGATGGTTTGGTCACATTAAACGGAGGCCTTCCGATGACCCGGTTAGGAAAGTTGAGGTATTATATTTGGCTTATGTTAAGAAAGGTAGAGGTAGACCTAAAAAGACTTGCTTAGAAAATATTAGAAATGATATATCTTTATTAGATTTAAATGAGAATTTAACTTTTAACATGACACAATTAAGAAAAATGATTCATGTAGGCGACCCCACATAGTGGGACAAAGGTTTGATGTTGTTCTTGTTATTGTTGTTGGTATATTCCTAATTATGTTTATCTTGACTATGTCTCTCATAGTGAAAAAATTATTAGGTGCAGAGTGTGGACCGTTCGCACAAACACAGGGTACCAAGCGGTACCCAGCGGTACTGAGTGGTACCTAGCTGGGTACCCTATACTTGTGTGCGGACGGTTCTCCCCGTCCGCACTCCGCACCTAATAATCTCTCCTCATAGTGAGTTTAACATTTCCTAAAGGTGTTATGAATGAGTCATAGTTAGGAAAGATCTATTATTTGATTTTATGGATGTAGTTGATTAGTTTCCAGCACCTCAAATCACTTGGTTTTTTTGTTGGATGTGTTTAGTTGATCTAGCATATGATAAAGTTCCATGAGAAGTGCTATGGAGAGTTCTTAAAAAGAAATGAGTTAATAACACTTATATTCAAATCATTAAAGATAGATATGTATGCATGAGCTATTACTTGTGATCAAACACAAGGTGGTTTGACCAAGTACTTTCCTTATTCGGTTGGATTACATCAAGGATCAGCCTTAAGTCCATATATTTTTTGCTTTAGTCATGGATGTTCTCATTAGACATTTGCAAGAGGATGTACCTTAGTGCATGCTTTTTGCTGATGATATTCTTAATAAATATTTTCATAACTATATAGGGGGACGTTTGCTTCAACATCCAAATGATTATCCAAGAAGAGAGATATTGGATGTATAACAGATTATTGTCGGGTCGAAAAGGATTGACAGATAAATTTATATAGGGAGTTGAAATTTTCATTCAAGTTGTATCTCAACTACATTCCTTTCGGTTTGATAAAATATTTAGATGTCCATGTTCGAAGCATAAAAATCAAGCATTCCTCAAGCCTGATGATGTGAAGCTTGATTTATATCGTAGGGCATTTCTTCCAAACTACTAGATTTGGACATCACATGGCGAGTACGAGCCACACAAAGATGCTCATGCCAGTTCATCTATAGCTTTTGAAACATTTGATGAAGATCAAATGAGTAGACCCTATGAAGAACTTATTTTTGATGTAGCAGGTCCTAATTTAAGGGCTAGTGTCAAAGAGTCACCAAATGCAGAAACCTAAAAATTCTTTGAGTTATTACATGCAGCTCAAAAACCAATTTGGGATGGTTGCAGTACCCATTTAGAATTATCCATTACAGTGAGGATGCTACATATTAAAATTGAATATAATATTCCCCGTGATTATTTCAATGACTTTATTGGTCTTTTCAAGAAAACTAATCCAACGGACAATTTAATTCTCTCATACTTGTACCGAACGAAGAAATTAGTATCCAAGTTGGGTCTCACTGCTACAAAAAGTGATTGTTGTATCAATAGATGTATGTTATACTACAAGGATAATGTAGTAGAAGTTTATTATCACACCTGCAATGCTCCTCGGTTTAAGCCAAACTTAGAAAAATAATATCGTTAAAAGAAAGATGTTTCATATTCCCGTTTATTTTATTTACCAATCATTCCAAGAATTCAGCGACTCTTTGCTTCAATGAGATCAGCAGGTCATATGAGATGACATAAGGAGAAAATAACAAAAAGTGGTGTTCTTTCTCATCCATTAGATGCTGAAGCGTGGAAATATTTTGATCGAGTGCATGCTTCATTTGCTGCTGAACCCAGCAACATAAGATTGGGATTATGTATCGATGGTTTTACTCCATATAATCAAATAACTACACCGTACTCTTATTGGCCAGTTATATTAACATCATACAACCTTCCACCAGAGATGTGTATAACTACTCCGTGCATGTTCTTAACTCTTATAATACCTGGACCACATAATTCGAAAGCAAAAATTGACATTTTTTTGCAACCATTAATTGATGACCTCAAGTTATTATGGGAAGAAAGAGTGCTCACATATGACATATCAACAAAACAAAATTTTCTCCTTCGAGCTGCATTGTTGTGGACTATTGGTGATTTTTCAGCTTATGATATGTTGTTTGGTTGGAGCACAGTAGAAAAATTAGCATATCCTTACTACATGAAGAATAGTAAAGTTTTCTTACTTAAACATGGAGGAAAAAATACTTAGTTTGATTGTCATCATATGTTTCTACCTGCTAATCATCAAGGAGGAATAAGGAAGCATTCGTTAAAAATAAAGTTGAGCAGTCGTCTCCTCCACCCAGATTAAGTGGTGATGATGTACTAGTGGACTTTCTGACATTCTAACAATTATTGATTTTCCAATGCTATCAGAGTCTAAATATGCGGGATATGGTGTTGAACATAATTTGATTAAAAAAGTATTTTCTAGACATTACCATATTGAAGAACTAATTTGATAAAGAATTATCTAGATGTTATGCATATTGAGAAGAACTTCTTGGACAACATTTTTAATATAATTATGTATATTAAAGTTAAGAGTAAATATAATGTCAAAGCAAGGATGGACATTAAAGAGTACTGCCGGCGAAAAAATATGAAGTTAGAAACAACAACCGACGGTAAAATAATGAAACTCAAAGCACCATACTCTTTCATGTTAGAGCAAAAAAGATCAATATGTTAGTAGTTTAAAGGTTTAAAAATGCCTGATGACTATGGATCAAATATAAGCCGATGTGTTGAGATGAAATCTGCAAGGTTATTTGGACTAAAAAGTCATGATTGTCACATAATTATGGAGGTTCTTCTTCCGATCATAGTATGCATGTTACCCAATTACATATCAAATCCGTTGACTGAGCTTAGCATTTTCTTCAAAGACCTATATTCATCTAAACTCAGCGAAGATGCTTTACCGAGGAGCGAGGATAACATACCAATCATCCTTTGTAAGTTAGAAAAAAAATTTCTCCTAGGTTTTTTTTATTCTATAGAACATCTTCCAGTCCATCTACCTTACGAAGCTAGAGTTGGTGGACCTGTATAATATCATTGGATGTATCCTTTTGAGAGGTAAAATATTTTTTTTATTAAGTCTCTAATATTTTTGAATAAGTTGAGATAACATATTTTTATTAATTTGATAGTTATAATTGTTTAATAGATTTTTGAACAAGTTGAAGAAATATCTTAAGAATAAAGCATGACCAGAAGGATCGATATGTGAAGCATATTTATCTAAAAAAATCACTCACTTTTGCTCATACTACTTCGAGCCCCATGTAAGGAGTATAAGAACAAAGATTGGTCGTAACATGGACTTCGATGTAAAAGAACAATCACATGCTGCACTATCAGTATTTAGAAGTCATGAAAAGCCCAGTGGCAAATGTGTTGAAAGATTTCTCAACAATTTAGAAATCAGAACAACGAATTTGTATGTGCTACTGAACTGTGAAGAAGTTGAGCCAATCTTAGAGTAAGTTCTTGCATAATGTTAGTAATGAGTAATATTTATTTAAAATACTAAAGTATTATGTATCACCAGATATTTCGTAAGCAATTTGCCTTTGATAGATTCGAGGGATATTGAGCAAGTTATTGTAAATGAATTTTCAACTTGGTTTAGATCATATGTGAGCTCATAAATTTTAAAAATTTACTTTGAATTACATCTTATTTATTACAAAAAAATACTAATATTTGAAAATATTTTTAGGTACAAAACCCTGATAATAAATATTTCGATAAAAGTTTGCAAGCACTAGCATGAGGTTCAATGCAAAAAGTAAAAACTTGGTCAATATATATAGTGAATGGGTTCAGATTTTATACCAAGTCGTGGAGTGAAGGAAGAAAAATAAAAAATTGTGGAGTATGTGTTAGAGGTAACACTCATGAAGAAGATGAGTATGATTATTATGGTATTTTGAATGAGGTTTTTTACCTGGAGTACCCATGCAAAGATGAGAACTTTGTATGCTTATTTAACTGTCAATGGTATGATCCAATACAGAATAGAGGCACAATGGTTCATCATGCGTATGGTTTAGTCAATGTAAAATATAGTAGAAGATACGCGAAGTTTGATCCATTTGTGTTAGCAAGTCAGGCTACTTAAGTTTATTTCAGCAAATATCCCAGTGGTCGTAGAGATAAACAAGATTAGCTACCTGTCATAAAAACAAAAGTACGGAGAATAATTGATCAATAATATATTATAACAACTACACATTAAAATGATGAGATGTCAAGTTGTAGGCCTGTTGAAATTGAGGAGATGCCAACTACAACCTCTAGTATTGAAATGCAGTTAGAAGATGTGAATAGTTCAATTAGCTCATGCGAAGATTAGAATGAGGATGAAAGTGAAGATACCCTGGAGAGCAATGAAAATAGTTTTGATTCTGAGTAGTTTTATAATTTAGTATTGTTGTTTTTATAATTTAGAATTGTAGAATTTTACTTTTTGTAATATTTTGAATAGTACTTTTTTAATTCTAAGCAATAAAAATGTTAATTATTTATTTGTATTCTAACATTTTTTATTTTTATAATTCATTAATTATTTTATTAATTACTTCTTTTATTTGTATTCTGTTATATTTAGAATTATACTTTTTTTTATTAATTGCTTCTTTTATTTGTATTTTTTTAATATATTATAATACTTTACTAATTATTTCTTTTAATACAGATGACTTCAGGTGACGATCCTCCTCGTAAATTATTTACCTCAAAGTTCCGCTGAAAGAAGTTAAGTGTTACTCTCAACATAGCCAGACAGCCTGATGAAGGTGAGGGACCTTCAATTCCACCAGTTCTACCTACACCACCATCACCTAGGAGTCAGCATCAGTCCCCGAGTGAGTAGGGTCAGGATAAGTCTGTTAATATTATCTACCTCATTACCTATTTAAGAGATTTTGATGATAACAAACATATGCTTAGATGCTCTAATCTGTGTGCTAAGTATTTCATGTATAATGATGTGCATTATAATTGCTTATGTGATTTACATTGCACAACTCAAGATTAATCAAATGTTAAGATTAAGATGGACCAAGATAGATAATTTAAAGCATTTTACATTATTGTAGGAGTTTGTTAGTAGTCCATCAATATTACTTGCATTATTTGATTTGCTCACAATCTAAATATCTATTAATTATATATTAATCTTGCATAATTAAATAAATATTATAACCTTTATAAATTGCATAATTATTTTCAAATATGGAAAGTTATATAATTAGGGAATTAAATGTAATAAGCTTATATTGCAAAACTTTTATTATGTAGTTATTTTAAACTGACTTGTTTCATATCTATTTATTAATGTATGATTAATCATATATATATATTACATAATATTATTATATTAATATTCAATATATCTTTAAATATTAAAAATTATGCATGAGCTCTTATTTTAATAAATATGATATTATGATGTCAGACACGTGGTCTATATTTTATTGCATTAGATTGTTTGGATTCTGTAGATATAAATTGATATATTATATGACTCACTTTGATTTCATTTGAATTTATAATGAATTTTCAAACATTATCTGAGTTAAATAAAAGCTGCTACTAGCCGTTTTAGCCCTATTTTGGATGCATATGATGACTTTTTGACCTTCCCATGTGGCTAGCCATTTTCTAGCGGTTTGAATCTCATATATAGTTAATATAAATGAATTATTAATGAAATATAATATTATTAGTTGATATAAAACATATTAGAATAATATTATTATTCAAATTTGGCTTTAATTACCCTTTCCCTTTAAATACCTCTCTTCTTCCTCATGTAAGGGCTGCCAAATACCAGAAAATCTCCAGCAATTCTTCCATTCTTTCTTTCCTCTTTACATGCTAAATCTTGAGAGGAGATGCCTTGATTTTATTCCAAGAGCTCTTTCATTTGTGAGATCGAAATCATTGTTGGAAAGCATCAACACACAAAACTGAGGAATCTCTCTTGAGTTTGCTTTCCATCTCTAAATCTTTACTTGCTGTTCTTTTAGCTTTCACCATATATTTCTTCCTTGAAAATATTTATTTTATGATAAAATACTTATTGAAAATTTTATATTAAAGTTTTATGTATCATATATTTTAAATCTATAAAGTTTAGCAAAGAAAGTATTTTACTTCTTTAAGGTGGCATATATTTATATCTATATTCTAATTCATTTTGTTTTATTTGAAGATTTAATACTTAAATCAGCAAGAATATATTTTTATTTAAAATATTATTCTTATTTTAAACAAAATACAAATATATCTTAAAGTGAGCAAATTTAATATTTCATTTGTAAGTTGTGAGGTGATTAAGATTTATTTGTAAGATCAACTCAAATATTGTGGATATTTTATTGTAAGATTATTTAAGATTTTCTTATTTATATCAAATTATATTTTTCATTTTCTTGATCTAAGCCATTTGGCTTAGAGAAGTTTTAATTGTAATTAGATTGGGTTGTACTCGCCCGTGTAGGAGAGTACTTAGGTTGTAAAGAACTTCTTTGATTTAAAGAAGTGAGATTTGCAAAGCAAACCTGGGATTAGTGAATTTTATCCCGAGAGTTGGCTAGCGTGGATGTAGGTCGGATTGGAATCCGGGCCGAACCACATAAAAATATTGTGCCTCTTATTTCATTCATTGTATTTATTTTTCTGTCTTTTTTATAAGAATTATTGTGTGATTACTTATTCTTTTCAAAATTGCTTTAAAATCATTTTAATTTTCTTGTTTAATAAAAAAATTTAAAAACCCCAATTCACCCCCCCCCCCCCTTGGGGTGCCATAGTCATCCAACACAGTTAGATCCACCTATTGTTGTACCACCACCCTTCCCTGGCTACTTTCGTGGCTACTTCCCTCCTTCCTCGACGAGTCCTCACTTTTCCTCTCCAGATAAGACACATGCTGCTCCATTCTATCCATATTACCCCCACCATCATCACTGGCAGCATGTCCATCCACTGGTCCTCGCCCTCCTTACCCGTACCCATATTATTACCTATATCCGGTGCAACCAGAACACGGTGGACCATCTAGACTAGCAGAGGTTGGCGCTGGGGATCATGTAGCTGCAGTAGATAAGCGTCAATACATTGAGCCTGAGGGCGATAAGTAAGTTCAGTTTATGTTATTAAGTTGATTGTATTTTTGATATATTATATGTCATTGACAAAAAAATTAACCTGCAGCTTCAATCCTTCAAGGCCACCTACACACAAGATCCGGGATATTATAAAGAACAAATATGATGCTCCTTACTTATCCTAGAAGAAGATCCCAAAGGAGGTTAGGGATATATGGTTTGGAGAATTTCAGGTATAATTATTTGGTATGAATTCAAATATTTGATTTAATTTGTACTAATCTTTTTGGGTATGATTAAATTTTTATAGAAAAGATTTAGGTGGTTGCATGAGCATAGCACGAGGATCAGAACCAATTTTGAGAGAAGAGGAGCGACCCGTCTAGAGGATATGTTCACGGACATTAGAAAGTCCAAACAGCGTCCAATATGGATTGGAGAGGGCATATGGGCTGATCTGAGTAGAGCTTGCGCAACCCCTGAGTTCACAGAAATAAGAGAGCAGAATAAGCAAAACAGAGCCTCTGACTGTGGGGGTTTAAGAAGCTCTCTTCATACTTGTGGATCTGTTTCTCATACGGAACATAGACGACGACTGGTAAGAGTTTTAAATTAGTTTATTAAATATATTTATGTTATTATAACTATATCTTATATTTTCAGAAAGAGTACATTAGTCGGGACCCAACACCGTTTGAGTTGCATACAAGAACTCATCAACATCAAGCTGATCATCAGTGGGTTGATGAAAAGGCTAAAAAGGCTCATGTGAGTATATTTTTTTAGAGTTTGAGAATAGAAACTTATTTTAATAAAACTAATTTTAATATCAATATATTTTATGGATTTATTCTCGCAGGATGATTTTGTACGAGCTCGGGAAAGTCGGTAGTCCACTGGTGAAGGATCATCTTCAGGATCGACCCAAATTTCTGAGTATCATACATGGTCAGATATTGTTGATGGAAGACAAAGGGGGAGGGTATATGGCTTGGGTTCACAGGGCTATGCTTATGAGGGCAGTTCATCCACCTCAGCATTTTATGATCCAAGTGGAGCTAAAGAAACTGTAAGTCAAAGGGTTGCAGCGCTGACTAGAGAGATTGAAGAGATGAGAAAGGTTCAACGGGAAAGTCGGCAGTCCACTGGTGAGGGATCATCTTCATGATCGACCCAGATTTCTGAGTATCATACATGGTTAGATGTTGTTAGTGGAAGACAAAGGGGGAGGGAATATGACTTGGGTTCACAGGGTTATGCTTATGAGGGCAGTTCATCCACCTCAGCATTTTATGATCCAAGTGGAGCTGAAGAAACTGTAAGCCAGAGGGTTGCAGCGCTGACTAGAGAGATTGAAGAGATAAAAAGTCCAAAATGAAATGCAAGCAGAGCTATAATCCTACAAAGATGAAAATTAGAGGAACAAAGAGCAAGAGACAGAGCATCCACATGCATCTCTAGATAGCGAGGATACAGCTGAAGATTAGCACTTTTTTTTTGTTTGATGAACTTATGATGAATTGATTGTAAACTTATTTGGTTGAACTTATTGAACTTAGAACTTTGTTTGATGAACTCTGGTTGAATTAAGAACTCTGGTTGTATTTATTGATTTGTTTGGTTGAATTTATGAAAACATTTTTGATAATTGCTGTGATGGATTATAATGGCTTGTTGCCAAAAATTATCTTATTGTTTTCTGTGCAGGTTTAGAGTTTAGGGTGAACCTCCCTAAAATAGAGGGGAGACTGTCAATTTTTTTTTCAGGTGCTACAGGTTTCCGACGGCAAACCGGCGGTTTGGCCGCCGGAAATGACGATACCGGACGACTAATTGACGCCACCGGAAATCTTTTTTAATAGCCGGTATTTTACTGGCGATTTTGCCGACGCTGTCCGGCAACCCGCCGGCGGCGTCAACCGCCGGCAATGCCGTCGGCTCGGACTGCCGGGTAGCTGCCGGTATGTTTTATGGCGGTTGGACGGCCAGAAAGCCGCCCCGGTGATAACTGGAGGCATAGGCCGTCGGAAAGCCGTCGGGGAAATAGGCGCTGGAAAAACACCGCCGGCAACGGTTTCCGACGCCGTTTTTTCCGGCAGCTTGACAACCGCCGAAAAGCTGTCGATTTTTTCCAGAACCGCCGGTAAAACCAGATAAACCGCCGGAAAAAACCGCCGATAATAGCTGAATTTTCTGTAGTGATTGATTTCATATATGTATATTAATATTCAAAGCCATTTGTTTTATTATGTTTCTAAGATATAATAATTGAGTTTTATATCTTCCAAATTATTTTCAAATAAGGGGAAATTTGGTTTGTTGTAAAAGGGGTGTAAACTATACGGTATTCTAAATGCAAGTGTTTTGAAAATATCGACGTTTGGTTTGAAGTAAAAAGAACGCAGAGTAAAATTTGGTAGTAAAGTGAATTCACCATCTAGTTCAAATTCAGTGTATTTGAAATTTCTTCGATTAAGGCGATTTCCAAATACACTGGAAATTCATCGCCATTGTCACCGCTGGCTGCCACCTCTTCCACAGCTAGCTGGCCATCGTCAGCCATCATTGACCATAATTGGCCACCACTGGTCACTGTCAAGCACCACCGGCCAACCCCAATCCCCATCGGCTGCCACCAACCACCATTATTTTGAACTTTACACTATATTTACTTCACTTCAAGCCAAACAAAAAATAAGTAAAAACCTATAACAGTTCCAAAGTATTTCAAATACACTACATTCATTTTAGACTGCATTTCTTTTTCAGCCAATCAAATAGCCACTAAGTCAAAAAATCATATCTTACAAATAGAAGCTTATTAATAACTCAATATTAAGACTAAGATGATGAATTTTGAAGTCTCCCTATTAAAGATAGAATTCACAATTTATCTAATTCATTCTTATATAATTATATTATATAAAATACCTCCAATTTTGATATCTCTCTATTGAATAATCTAAACAAGACATTTCCTTTCATAATATTGATGGACAATACTAATAATATTTCATTATAGATTCTAACTATAATTAACAATTATAAATTAGTTAAAATTTTATTCATAATTCAATCATATTATATAAAATTACATAATGAATTATGGTTAAATAAATATAATAAAATATTATATCAAATAATAATATCTGTATGTCCTAAATCTTATCTTTAAATTTTTAATTTAATAAAAAAATATGTTATAATAATATTACTTTAGAGCATACTCACTAATAATAAGATCACAATTAGAGCAGGCTAGTCAGAGCAAGAGAGAGTCCAAGATTTAAGGTCTCTATTAGTCACAGAGGCAATCTAAAGCCTACATGCATTTCTAACTAGTGACGATGACAATAAAAAAAATTGATATTTATGTTCTTGTAGTATTATGTGACAAACTGAAAATTTTTGATATTTATATGCAGTATAAAAATTTTAGCACCTAATACTGGTCTAAATACTTAGGCTTTGTTTGAGACGCTTTCTTACTACTTCTTGAAGCAGCTTTCTAGTACAAAATTTTAAAATTTTTTACTAAAAAGTTGCTTTAAGAAGTATTAAAAAAACCGTCCCAAACGAAGCCTTAGACTTCATTTGGAACAGCTTTCTTATTGTTTTTTAAAATAACTTTCTAATACAAAAAATATATAATTCAAAGAATTTTTATACTAAAAAAAAATAAAATAGTAAAAAACCGTCCCAAATGAAACTTTAGTCTTCATTTGAGACAACTTTCTTATTATTTTTTAAAATAACTTTCTAATATAAAAATTTTTAATTTAAAAAAAATTTTATACTAAAAATTTAGTTTAAACATTAAAAAAGCGGTCTGAAATGAAGCCTCAACCTTCTTAATTCTTTAACAAATCTTCTAACTCATCCAATAATTCTTTATCCTTTTCTTCAAATCTTCTAAATCCCTTGTGCCGTTCACAGAAAATCTCAAGAACCGCTGAAAAACTTTGAGCCTTGTAAATCTACATCGATTTCTCAAATTCAACAGCAAAGAAATTCTGGAAGGCCAAAACTGCAACTCACGCATGCCACTGCCTACATATCCCTGCAAATAAAGCAATCATTTCCTTCCACTGGCACTACTTTTGCCCCAAGAAATGAAAAGTTCTGAAGAACAAACAAAGTAGAAAAGTCATAACCAATTCATTTTTACTTGTAAACCAGACATTACAGTTACACAAGTCACACAAATAGGAACTTTTATTTGGTCCAGTGCAAGGACCTAGAGGAAGGTTCGGTTTTGCCTAAAAAAGTGCAAATACCGAGTTTTTTGAAAAAATACCGAGTTTTTCAAAAAACTCGGTATTTGCACTTTTTGACCTATTTTTGCCTAAAACCGAACCTTCCTCTACATCCAGTGAAAGGACCTAATAATTGCTCCACAAATAGGCTCTCCCCCTATTTTCTCCATTCCTTTAAGAAACAAATGATATATAAAGCTCAGCATGGAAGTGTTTAAAATTCAGCAGAAGATGGCTGTGATCTTCACTATCTCTCTCTTGATCCTCGGCGCAATAGCAAGAGTAGGGAGAGGAGAAGAAGGCCTGGGAGCTTGCTTCATCTTCGGCGACTCCCTTGTCGACTCTGGTAATAATAACTATTTACCGACATTGTCGAAGGCGAATATTCAGCCAAATGGCATCGACTTCAAGCCATCAAACGGGCAGCCCACTGGTCGGTACACTAATGGAAGGACCATCGCCGATATCATCAGTTCGTCTTCCCTTCTCTCTTCCTCTTTGCACAACAAAATAAGCACTACTGAATCTCTGTATGATATTTGATCCCTTTTTTTTTTTTTCAAACTTCTTTCAGGTGAAGAGTTGGGACAACCAAACTATTCACCACCATTTCTAGCTCCAAATACCAAGGGCTCAGCCATTCTGCATGGAGTGAACTATGCATCTGGAGGAGGAGGAATTATGAACCAAACTGGAGGAATATTTGTATGTGACGAGCTATATATACTTCATATCTTTCTCTGATCTTAACATAGAAAATTATCAGAAAATTTTAAAGAGAAATTATCATGAAGGGAGAAATTTCTTGTTGTTCCACACATTTGAACCTCATATCTGTTTGGCTATCAATTTCAAAATTTAGCTATAGAGTTCTTAATGCCAAAATGTTGAAAATAACTAATTTAGGCTTCGTTTGGGACGGCTTTCTTGTTGCTAGTATAAAAATTAAAAATTTTGTATTAGGAAGCTACTTTAAGAAGCAGAAAGAAAGCCGTCCCAAACAAAGCCTTAATCATTGCCTATTCCAAAATATTACAAATTACAAGCAATAATATTCCACAAGCTTTGTTAACTTTTGATTATAAACTGTTGCAGATCAATAGACTTGGAATGGACATCCAAATAGATTATTTTAACATCACCAGGCAACAATTTGATGGATTACTGGGAAAGGAGAAAGCAAAAGAACACATAATGAAGAAGTCTATCTTCTCAATCACCATAGGAGCTAATGATTTCCTCAACAACTACCTTCTTCCAGTTGTTTCTGTTGGGCAAAGGATCTTAGAAACACCTGACATGTTTGTTGATAATCTTATCAGAAATCTAAGAATGCAGCTTTCGGTATATCAGTTTCTTTTATTATTATTAATCTATTATCTTATTTGTTTTAATGACAAATTGTATGATTTTAATGGCAGAGGCTCTACTCACTTGATGCAAGGAAGTTTGTTGTAGGCAATGTTGGGCCAATAGGCTGCATTCCTTATCAGAAAACAATTAACCAAGTCGGCTCGACCGAATGTGTTGAGTTGCCAAATCAGCTAGCTCTAAAATACAATGCTCGTTTGAAGGATTTGCTAATAGAACTAAATGAGAACCTTCCTGGAGCCACAATACTTCATGCAAATGTCTATGACTTAGTGTTGGAGCTGATCAATAACTACCAATCATATGGTAAGAACGGAGGGTTGTTATGTTTTTATAATCCAATCTCGAGTCGATTGGGTCCTTTCATAATCTCAAAGTAATTCAACTTATTTGCACATAGATAGTCATGTATATAGGGTGGTTCATAGGAAAAACATTGCATAAAGATATCTTGGTGTGTTTTATGCATGAATTGGCTTCAAAAAGTTCTTGAATTTGTACTGAGATTAATGCAATTTATGATATTATAGGTAAACACTAATCTCAATGCAAATTTAATGGCTCGCTCTAAAGTTCATCCTAACATATATAAAATGCATCAAGATATATCTACTCACTTTCTTTTCCAGGCTAATATTTAAATTAAATAATATAACTTTGCTAGTAAAAATTACAAATAGATACAAATAATAATTATTTATATTTTATAAAATAAACAACTTGGTTCAAATCAACTTCAAAGTCGGCCCAAAGCTGGTCCTTTTAAACTCAGGCTTCGTTTGGGACCGCTTTTTTGCTGCTTCGCTTTCTAGTACAAAAAATTTAATTTTTGTACTAAAAAGCCGCTTTAAGAAGCAATAAAAAAACCATCCCAAACGAAACCTCAATAACTCGGTTTGAGGCAGATTAGAATAAAATTAACAGACATTACTAGCCTCTATTCATTTCAATTTAAATTCAATCCAATTTTTTACAAATCTTCAAGTTAAATTCACAATCTTATAAACAGTGCTTCTTCTCTTTTGCATCAAATATTCTTTCATGTGATCAATATTATGTGGCTGATAAAATTTTCCATAGGTTTCAAGAGTTCAAGTTCTGCTTGCTGCAGCAATGGACCAATGACTGGAATAGTACCATGCGGGCCTACTTCTCTCATGTGTGGGGATCGCTCAAAATACTTATTTTGGGATCCATATCATCCTAGTGAAGCTGCTAATGTTATAGTTGCTAAGTATTTGCTTGACGGAGATACCCAATACATATTTCCTATAAACCTTAGGCAGCTCAAGGAACTTTGAAGCTTTAATCTTTATTTTGAACTTTGTTATTGCTTCATATCAGATATTGCTCCTCTATTTCTTCACTATGTAATTTTTCTGCAATGCCGGCAGTTGTCTTCAAAGATACATTCATGTACTGAATCAAGAACGCATGAATTAAATGACCAACTGTTCACATATTCTTCTATTTGTTACTTGCTTCTGGCCATGTCATTCTACACTTGAAAGTAGTGCTAATATCATTCCATACTAGATGATATATAAGAAAATATTTTGGACTAAGAGATTTATGTTTAGAGAGAGAGAGAGAGAGAGAGTTCTTTACATGAAAAGCTAAGGAGAAAAATTATGAGACTAATCTAGATGAAAAACTTTGTTACCTAAATGACTAAATGTTGGTCATCTTTATCCTCTGAGTAATAATAGATATGCAGCATTACTTGACCTTAGAGAGCATGCTGGTTGTATAGCAAAAAAAAATCAAGTGTATTTACAACCACTATTGGGTTCTAACTCTTATGAGGAAATTTTCAAATAAAGAAATTTTATGGCCAGCAACAACAAGATTTGTCACCGCTTACTTGACCTTAGAGAGCATGCTGGATGCTAGACAATCTTTAGAGGTTATGTTCACATCTACACAGTGGTTGAGTTGTGCTTGGACGAAGAAGGCTGAGGGAAAAGAAATTAGAATGATTGTTTTAAATAACAAATTTTGACAAAATATCTTATATGCCATTACAACCACTACACATTTGGTTCAAGTTTTAAGGATGGTGGATGCTGAGAAGAAGCCTGAAATGAGTTTCATCTACAATGCCATGGATGAAGCAAAAGAGATGATTGCCTCCAACTTAGGAGGCGAAGAGGGAAGTTTTATGGAAATTTGGAATATTATTGATGATAGGTGGGAGCTACAGCTTCACCGACACTTGCATGCAGCTGGTTATTACCTAAACCTTCAGTATCAATATGCAGAGAACAAGTCTACAAACCCAGAAATAAAGTTGGGATTGCATCATTGCATGGATCGACTAATAAATGATGCAATTGAAAGATCAAATGTTGACATGCAATTGGTACCTTTTAAAAACAAAGAATGCTTTTTTGGATTACAACAAGCAAATGATACAATTGCCAAATGATCTCCAATTAATTTTATTTAATGTTTTAAACATTTATTTAAAAGTTATTTTTTTGCACTAATTAAACTCTCTTATATAAATATTAGTTGAGTGGTGAATTCAATTTAGTGATGATACTCCAGAATTGCAGCGTCTTGCTGTGAAAATTTTGGGTTTGACATGCTCTTCATCTGGCTGTGAAAGAAATTGGAGTACCTACAACCAAGTACATACAAATAGGAGAAATTGCTTGTCGACATTGAGGATGAATTCAGTAATTCACTGGCGTACATTATGTATAATAGAAGACTCAGATATAGGAATTTGAAGAAAAAATGATTAATGAATGATGAAAATCCTTTGCTTTGCGAGAATGTGACATCTGATGATGAGTGATTTGTAGATGATGAAGTTGAAGTGATGTCATATGAATTATAATATGAAGATTTAAATGTTGATTTCTTTGATGGTCTTAAAGCATTTACATCCACCACAACTCAAGAACAAATTAAAAAATGTATATAAATAATATGTTTTCTTAGTCTTTTATTAATGTATTACACTATTATTCATTTTGATATTATTCAACAATATTTAAGGAAGAGGAAGATAACTGATATTGACGAAGGAGGAGCTGATTCAGAGACATTGGACTCTATAGGAGAGGAGGAAGGGGAGAGAGCAATTCATCATAATGATGAATCAAATGAAGACCCCCTTAGTGATGACAATGCTGATGACTTATGAGTTCTTACTTCTTATGTCATATGTCATTGCTATTTATTTTTGGAATTATATGTTAATGAAAAGAATACTGTGATTTGGGAAAGATGGAGTTTGAGTTGAACTATATTTCATGTTGTCTTATAATTGGGATATTTTGATTTCATTTCATATATTGTGCATTTTTATGTTTTATATATTATTTACTCATTAGTATATAAGAAATTTTTTATTTTATGTTTACGCGATTTTTTGATTTTGAGGCTTACGCCTCAAAACGCCTTGAGGCTTACGCCTCGCCTCACGAACGAAAAATGCCTTAATACCCGATTATGCAATTTTAAACATTGGATATGCCTACATATAATATTACCATCGAAGTTGTGAGAATAATTGTAAAATGTCAGGGGCATCAATGATAACACAAGTTAAAGGCAAGGTAAAGACTGTGATGATAAGATTGATAGTATTATTGTGTGGCATTGGCACACATACTGACATGCCAATTTTGAATCAACATGAACAATGGCACATTGTCGATAACATTCAACGTATGTGGACACCTTCAAATCATGCAAATCTGAATTTAATTATGAATTAATTTTAAATCCACATTCATCGTATGTGGACACATTCAACGTATGTGGACACCTTCCTTATTTCCCTTCTATTAAATCAATAATCTCACCCTAATCATGGCTAGCTTGGTTAGAAGCATGCCGTCAACATTGGCAATGCGCAACATCCCACAATTAGTAGACAAAATCAAGTGTGAATAATGAGGAAATGCGTCATCATCAATGAAGACTGACATAAATGATAGAGCTACATTGTCAACAGTATGATAGGAAGTGCTAGTAGAAAGAAATTATTCGTTGGCTGAAATTGAATTCCAGCAAAACTAGAAAACAAACCCAAGGAAATTGGGGAGAAGACGGATGGATTTTAAAATTGGCCTTAAACCCAAAAAAATCTATAGTTGGCCTTAAGCTCACTTTTTTAAAGTGGTTGTTTGGTTGGCTAAAAAAGGGATACAACGTAAAAGGAATGCTTTGGAGTTTTTTTGGATGAGTATAAAGTAAATTCAGGTGAATGATTTTTTTTTTCATTTGGTTTGAAACAAAATGAATGTAGTATAAAGTTTAAATATGATGGGGACCAATGGATAGTGGTGGTGGCCAGCAATGGGTGGTGGCCGGTGGTGGTGGTGTCAGAGGGTGGCGGCGATGATGGTGGCTAGAAGCAGTCGGAGGGGACAGGTGGCCATTGACTGTGGTGGTGGTCGACCGACGACGGTGGGGACCGACAGCTGTTGGCGGTGGTCGGCAGCGTCAAGGGAGCTAGCTTGCAGTGTAAACCATTCTCACTCAAAAATGGGCTGAGTGAGTTTGTGATGGGGACATCAGATCATGGAAGGTTTACCACATACGTGGTCGTCGATCTACGGCCACGATCGATTCATTATATTTCTGATTATGTCATGTATTGTTTTATTTTCATGTCGTGTAGTTTGTTTGTTTTATTTCATGTGCTTTATTTCCCGTTGTACCCTTCTAGTGAAGGAGTGTCGTATGTAAGCCTAGAGAGCCTTTTAGTCTTTTATTTCTTGACTCTCTTGTATTAGGCTATTTATTACCTACTGTTCTATTTTCTGAGTAATAAATGATTATGAGAAAATTTTCTCACTCTTGTGTTTGAGAGCATTTAAGAGTTCTTGGAGAGAACTTTGGAGAGATCCCTAGGAGAGGGAGATCGGATCACCCACCAACCCTCGAGACGGCCAGGTTCATGATTTTCTCTTTTGTCTTTCGTCTTTCCCCCACCCACCTCCTTATTCGTCTTCGCCACATCCAATTCAACCTCCAAACTCCAACCAACATCAGACCCTAACCAAGCTCTACAATTTCTTCCCCCCATAGGCCGCCGGACACCCTCACCTCGCACCTCCTTGCCGCCGACCCAAGGCTCCTAGCCGCCGGCCTCCTCCCCACTTTCCCTTCTCCTTTGGTTTCCTAATTAGGTTAGGACTAATTGGGATAATTTTGAAATTCAAATCCACTTAAATTTGAAATCAAAATCTTTCCTAATTTAGTTATTATATTTTAGGAAAGTGCATAATTTAAATCTAATTTTGAATTTTGAATTCATGAGGATTTAAATTAAATCTTTCCTAAATCCCAAAACCTAAATTAAGAAATCATAATTGCTCTCATTGATTGCCCCTTGCCCATGCATGCCGCCTACCCCCCCCCCCCCCCCCCCCCCCCCCCCCCCCCCCCCCCTCATTAAATCCTTTTCAAATTACTTCCTAATCCCAACTTCCCACTTAGGAAATAATTTCTAATCCATAATTCCCTCCTTGGCCGAATTTTCCCAAAGCCCACAATTCCTAGTTATTTCCTAAATTAAATATTTGAGTTAGGAAATAATTCCCCATCCCCACCCCTCTTGATACCGTTGGCCCCCTCTCTCCGTAGCCGCCCCTCTCTCTCTCCAATTTCCTCTCTCCCTCATCAACTCACCACCTTTACAAAAATCTGAAACTTATTTCAAATTTTCGCCTTCTCTCTCTTTCCTCTCCACTTACAAGAGAAACTTCTCTCTTCGGCAACATTCAAAGAACACTATCAAGACAAAAAGAGATTTGTCCCTAACTCCTATGAATGACGGATCCAAAAACTGAATACGGCTTAACCTGGGGCGAGGACGGCTTCACCGATATTCTTCAATCAACCTTCTTCGACGTGAATACAAGGATCCATCACATCGTCGAAGACTACTTAGAGCGCATTCTGGACACCCTAATGGAAGCAATCGACGAGCATTTCGAAGGCGTTGAGTGGAGGATCTCCACTGCTCCTTGACGAGAGGTTCTCTTATCCCCTTTCAATACTGTTCTTGAATCTAACTCTCTCTTGCATTTGATTGTAGTCACGAAGGACGACTCTTACTGCTCATGCTAAGCTTAGTAAACTTAGAGTTTGAGTGCACCTTTATGCTTACTAATTTTCATTGTTAGATTAGGGATTTTATTGATACTACTACTCGGCATAAAGTGATTTACTAATTTATTTTGAAAGTTTTACAACCCTCTGGATATGTGATTTAGCCTAAGCGGGTGTAACCCCTTTCTTGTTTTATTCGTTGTTTTAAAATGCTAATGGTTATTTCACTGTTATTCTAATCAAGAGTTGTGCAAATTCCTAATTAATTGGTTGCATTCATACGTAGTCCTGCATCATCTGGTATCAGAGCATGGTATGCTCTTGCATATTTTAGGATTCCTGGTAGTTTATTTTTCTGCAAATTATCTTTGCATTGTTGTCATTTAGAAGACTGCTAGGTTACTGCCCTACTAGTTTTTACTACCATTTTGCATTGCATCATTGTGTTTTACTCATATTATTTGATAAGATTGCTCAAGGCGTGAACCTTGTCACCGCCAAGGTTCTAACTGCTAAGATTGTGATGAGCTGGTCAATCCTAGACCCTTGCGGGTCTACAGGAGGCGGAGGGGGGGGGGGGTGCCGAACCTGGGGAGCAAGGGGAGAGGGTCACGGTGGGCCCCTTGGGCCCACTTACTTGAATCCTTGGGCATCAAGGGGGGCGGCCAGGTTTTGGGGGAAAATGGAGGGTGGATGATGGGGGGCAATTTAGGGATGAGGGGAAAGTTGTGAGATTGTATGAAAGGAGCCATTAGGGTTTATTTTGGGGCATCATGTGAAGAAAGCTCTTTCTCTTTTCCTTCTTGTTTTCTCTAGGGTTTCTTTTGGGAGATTTGGTCCTTCTCGAAGTGGACTTTGTCTTTTGTTTTGTCTTGAAGATTAATGCAAAGCTCTTTTGTTCTTCCTCTCATTCTTCTTGTTTTGTGTTAACTTTGATTTGGTGGAGAAATTTCATCCTTGAAGGAAAATTAAGGCAAACCCTAATTTGTGAAACCAAGGCGTATCAATTTGGTATCAGAGCTCTTGATCCTAGAAGGCATGGCGTCAAAGAAAGTAGAAGTTTTGGAAGGAGAGTTGGGCCAATTGAAAGAGAAGGTGGGTGAGAAACTTTCATCGATGGAGGGAAAATTTTCATCCCTAGAAGAGAGATTTGGGGGAATGGAAGAGATGATCTGGAAATTGTTAGAAGCTCAAGTTGTTCCATCAAACCCTAAGGAAAAAGGGAAATCTCCGGTGACGAACCAAAACCCTAACCCTAATTTTCCAATTAGGGAAGAAGGAGTAAATCAAAGTGAAGATGGCATGCAAGGGCAATGGCCAAGGGAAGGAGGAGAAGGGTCGGGAGTAGGTGGCCCTTGGGGAATGACCGCTGGTCAAGGGGGTCGGCCATACATGGGCTCGGGGGGCCCCCACGGCACATGTGAAGGGTGGCCGAATCAGATGGGGGGGTTTCCGGAAGGAAATCGTGCCACATCGGAGCAGGGAGGAAGAAGGGAAGACTACGGCATGGGCTATGGAGAGCCAAGAGAACCCCCATGGAGGGGGCTTCAAAATCCTTACCCGATGGAGAGAAGGGGAAGACCACAAGGGGAGGGATTTACTCAGGGGACTTGGGGAGATGGAAGAACCTTCCACCGAGCTGACAACCGCATGAGAAAATTGAAGATCCCTATTTTTGAAGGGGAGGATGCTTATGGATGGATCTACAGGGTGGAGCGCTACTTTGCAGTGAATGGTGTCACAGAAGAGGAGAAGTTGATGGCAGTCCCGGTGTGTTTGGAGGGGAAGGCATTGGCCTGGTTTCAATGGCTTGAAGGGAGACAACATGTTAGAAGTTGGGAGGAGTTCAAAGACCTCCTACTGCACAGATTCATGGTGTCCAGCGAGGGCACACACTATGAGCAGTTGGTGGCTCTAGTGCAGGAGGGCACAGTGGCAGAGTATAGAGAGCACTTTGAGCTACTATCAGGCAGATTGAGAGGGATTCCAGATGACCTTCTAGAGGGGAGTTTCATGAAGGGGTTGAAGCCTCACATCAGAGCAGCCATCAGAGTAGTGGCTCCACATGGGTTAGTAAGGATCATGGAGACTGCACAGCTTGTAGAGGACAAGCTGAAGGTGGAGCCACCGAGGAGATCAGGGGTGTCTTACCCCACTTACCGACCACCACTCATGGTTGGAGGCCCAAGGGCGACGACCATCCTTCCTCCTAGAGAGAGAGCCAAAGAGAAACCCACTACAGCAGTGAACCAAGGAGGGTTCAAAAGGTTGACTGATTTAGAGCTGAAGGAAAAAAGGGCCAAGGGCCTTTGCTATCGATGTGATGAGAAGTTTACACCGGGGCATAGGTGTAAGGAGAAGACCCTACATGTGATCCTAGTGGAGGATTCAGAGGAGGAGGAAGGGGATGCAGGAGCAACTGAGGAGGAGGGCGAGGAGGAAGAGCATCCTCATTTGGCTATGGTGGAGGTTTCACTCAACTCCATAGCCGGATTGACATCACATTCCACCATGAAGCTAGAAGGAGAGATTGCAGGTTGCAAGGTGATGGTACTGATTGATAGTGGGGCCACTCACAACTTCATAGCTTGCAGATTGGTGGATAGGGTGGGGCTACTGATGACCCAAGGGAGAGATGTCGGAGTCATGTTGGGCACGGGGAAGGAGCGCTGTAGCGGGCAGTGTAAGGGAGTGACCCTCACATTGCAAGGGGAGGAAATAGTACAGGACTTTCTACTGTTAGATTTGGGAAGCACTGACGTGATACTGGGGATGCAGTGGCTCCAATCCTTGGGAGAGATGAAGGTAAATTGGAAGAAGTTATACATGGCGTATGGAAAGGGGAGTAGGAGAGTGACACTACAGGGAGACCCCAGCTTATGCAGAACCAGAGTGGCCTTAAAGTCCATCTTCAGGACTTTGAGAGATGAAGGAGAGGGCTATATGATAGAGCTACAACAAGTAGACAGGGAGACCGAAGGGGAATCAGAAGTCATACCGGAGGTGGTTCAGGATCTTCTACAGCAGCACTCCACAGTGTTTCAGATGCCTAAAGGGCTACCCCCTGTCAGATCTAGAGAGCATGGTATTGTGTTGAAGGCAGGGGTGGCATCCATCAGTGTGCGACCCTACAGATATCCTCATGCTCAGAAAGAAGAGATTGAGAGGTTAGTAGCGGAGATGTTAGAGGCTCAGGTGATCCAGCCCAGTGTGAGCCCATTTTCCAGCCCGGTACTCTTAGTGAAGAAGAAAGATGGTAGTTGGAGATTCTGTGAAGACTACCGAGCCCTCAACAAGGAAACTGTGTTGGACAAGTTTCCTATTCCTGTTGTAGACGAGCTTGTGGATGAACTTAGGGGAGCCACCATCTTCTCCAAGGTGGACTTGAAATCTGATTATCACCAGATTAGGATGAGGACTGAAGATATTCAGAAGACGGCATTTCGGACACACGAAGGTCATTATGAGTTTTTAGTGATGTCGTTCGGGCTCACTAACGCTCCCTCCACCTTTCAAGCCCTGATGAATCAGGTCTTCCAGCCCTACTTGAGGAGGTTTGTTTTAGTTTTTTTTTATGATATATTGGTATATAGCAAGTCTCTGCAGGACCATATCGCCCACCTGGGGGTGGTACTCACGACCTTAAGGGAGCATCAGTTATATGCCAACCAGAAGAAGTGTTCTTTCGCTCAGAAGGAGGTGGAGTGTCTGGGACACATCATTTTAGAGAGTGGGGTAGCTGCTGACCCCACCAAGATAGAGGCCATGGTGAAGTGGCCTACACCAAAATCCCTTAAAGGCCTACGGGGATTTTTGGGACTTACTGGCTACTACAGGAGGTTTATCAAGGGTTATGGTTCCATAGCAGGTCCTTTGACTGATCAGTTAAAAAAGGATAACTTTCAATGGGGAGAGAAGGCAGAGGAAGCCATGAAGACTCTGAAGGAAGCCATGACTAGTGCTCCTGTGCTAGCACTCCCAGATTTCACCCAGCAGTTTGTGGTGGAGACTGACGCTTCAGGAGTGGGTTTGGGAGCAGTTCTCATGCAGAATCGTAGGCCGATTGTCTTCTTCAGCAGGATCTTATCTACTAGAGCAAGACTGAAATCAGTTTATGAGCGGGAACTGATGGCCATTGTGTTGGCTATTCAAAAATGGCGGCCTTATCTATTGGGGCAACGATTCATAGTTCGTACAGATCAACGGAGTCTCAAGTACTTATTAGAGCAGAGATTGGTGGCGGAAGAACATCAGAGGTGGCTAGCAAAGCTCTTAGGATATGAGTTTGAGATTCAGTACAAGCCCGGAACCCAAAACAAGGCGGCAGATGCGCTTTCCCGCGTGGAATGCTCACAGCTGATGGCACTATCTGTCCCACAATTGGTTGATTGGGGAGAAATGGTGAAGGAAAATCAACAGGCGGAGGAGTTAGAGAGAATTCGGGCGGCTATCCAGAAGGGCGAAGGAGGGTTCAAAGGGTATCACCTAGAGAACTCTCTTTTATTATATAAAGGGAGGCTAGTACTACACCGTGACTCAGCATTCGTCCCCATTCTTCTACGAGAGTACCACGACAGCCGGATTGGTGGACATTCAGGGGTGGAGAAGACCTATCGGCGGGTGAAAGCCGAATTTTTTCTGAAAGGGGTTAAGAGGTGATGTTGAGGACATGGTGAGTAAGTGTGACATTTGTCAACGGAACAAGTATCAAGCTTGTGCCCCTAGTGGTTTGCTGCAGCCCTTGGTGCTTCCAAACAAGATTTGGGAGGAAGTCACCATGGATTTCATCGAGAGGTTACCCAAGTCGGAAGGATATACGGTCATCATGGTGGCAGTGGATCGTCTGAGTAAGTATAGCCATTTCATTCCTCTACGGCATCCTTTTTCAGCTCCTACTGTTGCATCTACTTTCATCAGAGAGGTGGTTCGATTGCATGGGGTCCCCACTTCTATTGTCTCGGATAGAGACAAAGTCTTCTTGAGTTCATTTTGGAAGGAGCTTTTCAAGATGCAGGGCACCTACAGAGGAGTACAGCATACCACCCACAGACAGACGGACAATCCGAGGTGGTGAACCGGAGCGTGGAGACTTATTTGAGATGCTTCGTGGGGGAGAGGCCTAAGCAGTGGGTCAAATGGCTACCATGGGCAGAATATTGGTACAATACTTGCTACCATACCGCATCTCAGTTTACACCTTTCAAGATTCTTTATGGGAGGGATCCACCACCATTGGTGAATTATCAGAAGGGGACGACTCATGTCTATCTAGTGGATCAATACTTGGAGGAGAGGGATAGAGTGTTGGAAGAGTTAAGGGAGCACCTATTGCGAGCCCAGCAGATTATGAAGACCAAGGCAGATTCGCATCGCAAGGAGGTGACATTTGAGGTGGGAGAAATGGTGTACCTAAAGCTGCGGCCTTACCGACAGAAGACTTTGGCTAACAGAAGAAGTGAGAAGCTCTCCCCACGATACTACGGGCCTTTTGAGATCGAAAGGAAAGTGGGGATGGTGGCCTACCGCCTCAAGTTACCACCTCAATCCTCCATCCACCCTGTTTTCCATGTGTCACTATTGAAGAAGAGCATAGGGGAGAACATCATGGCCACTCCTACCATACCACGGGGCCTCACAGGAGATATGCAATTCTTATTAAAGCCACTACAGGTGAAAGAAGTAATGAAGAATGATCAAGGCAAGAGGGAGGTACTCATCGAGTGGAAGGACCTTCCGACGCATGAGGCTACTTGGGAGATATATGAGGTCATGCAAGAGCAATTTCCAGACTTCAACCTTGAGGACAATGTTGATCTTCTAGAGGGCGGTATTGATGGACCGGCTGAGACCCTTGCGGGTCTACAGGAGGCGAAGGGGGGGGCATCCGGTCCAGGTGAGCCAAGGGGGGGGGGGGGGGGGGGGGGGGGGGGGCCGAACCTGGGGAGCAAGGGGAGAGGGTCACGGTGGGCCCCTTGGGCCCACTTACTTGAATCCTTGGGCATCAAGGGGGGCGGCCAGGTTTTGGGGGGGAAATGGAGGGTGGATGATGGGGGGCAATTTAGGGATGAGGGGGAAGTTGTGAGATTGTATGAAAGGAGCCATTAGGGTTTATTTTGGGGCATCATGTGAAGAAAGCTCTTTCTCTTTTCCTTCTTGTTTTCTCTAGGGTTTCTTTTGGGAGATTTGGTCCTTCTCGAAGTGGACTAGCTTTGTCTTTTGTTTTGTCTTGAAGATTAATGCAAAGCTCTTTTGTTCTTCCTCTCATTCTTCTTGTTTTGTGTTAACTTTGATTTGGTGGAGAAATTTCATCCTTGAAGGAAAATTAGGGCAAACCCTAATTTGTGAAACCAAGGCGTATCAGATTGCTCAAGGCGTCCCTCTTTACGCCTTAGTAGGCCGTGAAATTCCCACCGAATCTGACGAGCTCATTCCTCAGGAAGTGCAGCCTATTTTGGGGTAGTATGCTGATGTCTTTCCCGATAATCTTCCAGATCAGTTACCACCTCTTAGAGACATTCGGCATGCAATAGACTTCGTCCCTGGAGCCTCTCTCCTGAACCTACCACACTATCGCATAAACCCCACAGAACATGCCGAACTTAAGAAGCAAGTTGACGAGTTACTGCAGTGAGGTTTCATTAAAGAGAGTATGCGTCCCTGCGCGGTGCCGACCCTTCTCACCCTGAAGAAGAACAGAACTTGGAGAATGTGTGTTGATAACCGTGCTATCAACAAGATTATCGTCAAATATCGATTCCCTATTCTGGGGCTTGATGATATGTTCGATATGATGACGGGTGCCACATTATTCTCCAAAATTGATCTCAAAAGTGGGTACCGCCAGATCCGGATCTGACCCGGAGATGAGTGAAAAACTGCCTTCAAGACCAAGGATGGTCTCTACGAGAGATTAGTCATGCCTTTTGGGCTAAGTAATGCCCTTAGTGCCTTCATGAGGATCATGACTCTAGTGCTGCGCCCATTTATGGGAAAGTTTGTCGTCGTCTACTTTGACGACATTCTTATCTACAGTCAGTCGATTAGTCAACACTTAGACCACTTGAGGCAAGTTTGTGAGGTCTTAAGGAAGGAGTAACTGTATGCCAATCCGAAAAATTTAGCTTCCTTGTAGATCCCGTCATTTTCCTGGGCTTCATCGTTTCAGCCCAAGGGGTTTCCGCAGACCCCGACAAGGCGAGGGCCATTGTGGAGTGGCCTATCCCTCAGAACATCCGGGAAGTCCGTAACTTCCACGGATTAGCCACCTTCTATAGGAGATTCATTTGAAACTTTAGCACCATCGTATCTCCTATCACTGATTGTTTAAAGAATGGTGATCCACTGGACCTCGGCCGCCACCCGAGCTTTTGATGAGATCAAACAAAAGATGGTGGAAGCCCCAGTGATGCGACTTCCTGATTTCTCCAAAGTCTTCGAAGTGACTTGCGACGCTTCAGGGGTCGGAATTGGAGGAGTCCTCTCCCAGGAATGTCACCTAGTGGCTTACTTCAGTGAAAAGCTAAATGATATTCGACAGCGTTATTCCACGTATGACAAAGAGTTCTACGCCGTGATCCAATCTCTTCGTTATTGGCGACACTACTTGCTCCCGCAAGAGTTCGTCATTTTCTCGGATCACGAATCTCTGCGTTCTATCAACTCCTAAAAGAAATTGAATGCACGCAATGGTCGATGGGTTGAGTTCCTTCAAGAATATACATACACCCTTAGACATAAGGCGGGAGTTGAAAATAAGGCTGTCGATGCTCTCAGTCGTCGTATGATGACCACCACTGAAATGAAAGCAGAAGTCATGGGATTTGACCAAATAAAGAGGGATTATTTGGAATGCCCCGACTTCAAGGAGACCTACACTCTCTTGTCCACAGGCAGCACGCGCCTTATGGACGATTTCCTATTGAAGAATGGTTATCTCTTCAAAGCCCAGAGGCTTTGTATCCCGAGCGCCTACCTTAGGGAATTTCTGGTCTGGGAACTCCAAGCCGAAGGCCTCGATGGACACCACGGACGGAACAAGACTATCGAATCCGTGGAGTATCGCTTCTTTTAGCCCAGCCTGAAGAGAGATGTTGGTCGGCTGGTCAGTCGGTGTCACACCTGCCAACTGGCCAAGCAACATAAGCAAAACACGGGTCTTTACACTCCCCTACCTGTACCCAGTTGTCCGTGGCAGGATGTTAGTATGGACTTTATCTTAGGCCTGCCCAAGATACTCCGTAAGAACGATGCCATTTGCGTGGTAGTTGATCAGTTTTCCAAAATGACACATTTCATTCAATGCTCCAAAACATCCGATACCTCTCACATTGCGAAGTTATACTTCAATGAGATCGTCCGTTTATATGGTTTACCCAAAACCATTGTATCGGATAGGGATGTGAAGTTCACCAGCTATTTTTGGAAAACCCTGTGGATGAAAATGGGCACTAAACTATAATTTTCCACTGCCTTTCACCAACAGACTGATGGTCAAACCGAGGTAGTTAATAGGAGTTTGGGTAATCTGTTGCGGTCTTTGGTTAGCGAGCACATTAGAGATTGTGATTCTATTTTGCCTACTGCTGAGTTTGCTTATAATAATTCCATCAACCGGACCACGGGTCTAAGTCCTTCTGAAATTGTATACGGGTTCAAACCTAGACAGCCGTTAGATCTGATACTCATGTGTTCTAGGTTTTGGATTTCTAAGTTTGCATCTTCATTTGCATCTCATTTGCATGAACTCCATAAGAAAATTACACAACAAATTGAAATGAATAATAATGAATATAAACTACATGCAGATTTAAAACGACGCTTTAAAACTTTTGAGGTTGGTGACTCCGTGATGGTGCAGATTCGTCTGGAACGGTTCCCGCCGGGAACTGTTAAGAAGTTGCATGTCAAGAGTGTTGGACCTTTCAAAATACTTAAGAAAATTAACGATAATGTCTATGTAGTAGATCTGCCTGCAAATTTCAATATAAATCCCTCTTTTAACATAGAAACTTAGTAGCATATGAAGGTTCTGATTTTAACCCGACAAATCCACTTATAAAACAGCCTTGTGTGAACCCACCCTGTGAGATCCCAAACCTACCTCCACTACTAGATATTCCTAAATCACCCATGACAGAGCAGGTGCATGCAATCCTAAGTGATGAGATGATATCCACAAGAGGCGGACGAAGGAGGTATTTGATCAGGTGGAAAGGAAAGCCCGAGTCAGACGCGAGGAGTTGCAGCAGATTTACCCAGATGCACTAGAGATCTACGAGAGCACCAGAGACACTTACTCGACGGAGTCGAGTTTTCTCCCACCCTGGGAGAATGATGGCGACATCAGATTATGGAAGGTTTACCAGAGACGTTGTCGCCGATCTACAGCCACGATTGATTCATTGTATTTCTGATTATGTCATCTATTATTTTATTTTCATTTTGTGTAGTTTGTTTATTTTATTTCATGTCATTTATTTCCCGTTGTACCCTTCTAGAGAAGGAGTGTCGTATGTAAGCCCCGAGGGCCTTTTAGTCTTTTATTTCTTGAGTCTCTTGTATTAGGTTATTTATACCCTACTGTTCTATTTTCTGAGTAATGAATGATTATGAGAAAGTTTCCCACTCCTGTGTTTGAGAGCATTTGAGAGTTTTTGGAGAGAACTTTGGAGAGATCCCTAGGAGAGGGAGATCGAATCACCCACCAACCTTGGAGACGGCCGAGTTCGTGGCTTTCTCTTTTGTCTTTCCCCCTCCGACCTCCTTATTCGTCTTCGCCACATCCAATTCCACCTCCAAACTCCGACCAACATCACACCCTAACCAAGCTCTATAATTTCTTCCCCCCATAGGCCGCCGGACACCCTCACCCCGCACCTCCTTGCCGCTGGCCCAAGGCCCCTAGCCGCCGGCCTCCTCCCCACTTTCCCTTCTCCTTTGGTTTCCTAATTAGGTTGGGACTAATTGGGGTAATTTTGAAATTCAAATTCACTTAAATTTGAATTCAAAATCTTTCTTAATTTAGTTATTCTATTTTAGGAAAGTGTCTAATTTAAATCTAATTTTGAATTTTGAATTCATGAGTATTTAAATTAAATCTTTCCTAAATCCCAAAACCTAAATTAAGAAATCATAATTGCTCTCATTAATTGCCCCTTGCCCATGCATGCCACCGGCCCCCCCTTGCCCTCCCTCATTAAATCCTTTTCAAATTACTTCATAATCCCAACTCCCCACTTAGGAAATAATTTCTAATCCATAATTCCCACCTTGGCCGAATTTTCCCAAAGCCCACAATTCCTAATTATTTCCTAAATCAAATATTTGAGTTAGGAAATAATTCCCCATCCCCACCCCTCTTGATACCGTCGGCCCCCTCTCTCCCTAGCTACCCCTCTCTCTCTCTCTCTCCAATTTCCTTTCTCCCTCATCAACTCTCCACCTTTACAAAAATCTGAAACTTATTTCAGATTTTTCGCCTTGTCTCTCTTTCGTCTCCACTTGCAAGAGAAACTTCTTTCTCTTCGGCAACATTCAAAGAACACTATCAAGACGAAAGGAGATTTGTCCCTAGCTCCCATGAATGGCGGATCCATAAACTGAATACGGCTTAACTTGGGACGTGGACGGCTTCACCGATATTCTTCAATCAACCTTGTTCGACGTGAATACAAGGATCCATCACACCGTCCTAGACTACTTAGAGCGCATTCTGGACACCCTAATGGAAGCAATCGACGAGCATTACGAAGGCGTTGAGTTGAGGACCTCCACTGCTCCTTAACGAGAGGTTCTCTTCTCCCCTTTCAATACCATTCTTGAATCTAACTCTCTCTTGCATTTGATTGTAATTACGAAGGACGACTCCTACTGCTCATGCTAAGCTTAGTAAACATAGGGTTTGAGTGCACCTTTATGCTTACTAATTTTTATTGTTAGATTAAGGATTGTATTGATACTACTACTCGGCATAAAGTGATTTACTAATTTATTTTGAAAGTTTTACAACCCTCTGAATATGTGATTTAGCCTAAGCGGGTGTGACCACTTTCTTGTTTTATTCGTTGTTTTAAAATGCTAATGGTTATTTCACTGTTATTCTAATCAAGAGTTGTGCAAATTCCTAATTAATTGGTTGCATTCATACGTAGTCCTGCATCAGTTTGGCTTACCTAAAAAATGAAATAAGATTGTTTACACTATATTTAATTTACTCTACTTCATTTTACATTCCTTTTTCATACAACCAAACACCAAAATTTTCAAATCCCCTACATTTGAAATACTTTATACTCTTATGTAATCCAACCAAACAACTCCTAAATAAAAAAATGGATAATTTCTTATCCTTTAAAAAAACAAAGGAGAAGCTATAAGACTTTAAGGAAAGACCATACTATAGTTGAGCTATATGTAGGCAAAGGGTTCATATGCAGTTACAATGTCTCAATCACTCATTTTGAAAGGGTATAATGATTATTGGGAAAAACAAATCTTAATCCTAAGTTCCTAACTATCCAAAATGAATTTTACATGGTTAGATTTTTGAAATTGTATCTTCTTCTTAATAGTATAATTTAGAAGATCTAAATCCAAGACAGAGACTGGTAGAGACTTCACGCTACAAACACCAAAGAAGGGATCAAATTAAAAAAAAAAACACTCAATTCCCAAAAAAAAATAGTATAACTACTAGAGATTTCGCTGTGACAACTACTAAAGAAAGAAATTGTCGGATCAAAAAAGAAACTCGACACAACCACCTATGAAAAGATTAAGTTTTCGTCCATTACAAAAAAAAAAACAGCCTTTTGACTCATCATGTTAAATATCTATATAAAATCTAACATTATTGATACAAATATAAAATTAGGAAGTAGTAAGAACAGAAAATCTAAAGCAAAAGTTGCAAGGCGAGGGATAAACACCACTCACTCCACACCCAAATTCATTGTCTCGTGGTGGGTTAAGCTCACTAAATTTAGTGTTCTAAAATAATAGATGGTAAATTTTACCATCATTATAAGCTTTTAGATATATTAAAAAATGATGCAATACTATTAGATATGCCACATCATGATAAAGCAATTCATAGTTATGGTTTAGAGATGTGTACTTCTGAAGAAGCAAAAATATATGGGGGTAAATAAGAGAAAATATGTAATGCATTGTTCAATTTCAAAAAGGTGATCCATGAGACTCCAAAAGCTTAAAATAAAACTTACAGTCAATAAGGTGATCAATGTTCCCTGTATCTGCTTCCATCCAATAAGATCTATACCACACATCCTCCTGCTTAGCGCAACCGCAATATTCGTCACCCTATTCTTAATTTGAACCCTGTGCTTTTGATTCAGCTTGAGATGTCATGATCAAGATCATCAAACAGGTATAACATAAGCAGATTATAGACTAGAAGCGAAAAAAAGTAACGGTGAAATAAACTCAGGACTGTAAAGAGAAGAATAGCAAGAAAAACAAATAAAAGCATTATCCTTGAAGCAATCATTTAGTTGGTAAGAAATATGAGCCCTCAAGCAATGGGAAGTCCTAAGGAGTGCAAAAACTACCATCACTTGCAATGTAAATTATTAAACACCAAGAAAAGGAATGTTCAGCTTAATTGGTTGTACAAGTTCCGTTCGATTCTTCAAAAGAATGAGGCTTGTAAAATAGATCAATAATGTTCAAAAAATCATTGCTTGGTGACTGTAAGAGATGGCTAACATGATCTAAATATACGGTAGCTGAGAAAGAAGAGCTCAAGAAGAAATGAAATAAGTAGATTCTTAAAACCTGTGGGCATTCCGAGCTAATCAGCTAATTAGATGTGATAAATAAATAGCAGACCTATATAGCCTTAAGACTCAAATTGAACAGAATGAAATCACCAGAACAGGTTCACTCCATCCTTATCATGCCCACAAGAAAAATCCAAAAAGTCCAACTCATATTCAAGCACAGAAGTAAATATTGACATGAATGGATATATCATGTGACTTGCTTCCATGCAATAAAGCATTCCAGGAAGCTTCCTTCTTTCAACTTTTTCTGAGAAGTGTCACCAGCATGGAAAATGAAGGTAAAAAACAAACTTATAAAAGCTAAGATTAATTTTATTAAGCTAATCTGAAGCCTTATTGAGAGGTACTGCCAGATACAAATATATGGTATATTACACATTACTGCAATGAGTCGAAAACTGGCTAAATAATTGGCAAGGAAATTAAAATTTCATCTCCATAACCAATGCAAGGTCAGCATAAATCGATAACATTTTCCCTGGTTGGAACAAGAAAAACCATGTCTGTCTTAAAGTATTCTCGGTGTTCCTTCAGCAGCCTTCCTTTTCCACATTAAAAGAAAATATCTGAGGCCACCAACTCAGAATAAAGAATGTGAGTAGCTTCAGGATAGTAAAAAAGAGAATCAAGGACTGCTCCACTAGTTTTCAATGGTAGGATGAGTTTTTAACAAAATGTCTCACAATCTTTCATAGAAGAAAAATGATATCAATGTTATACCAACTAAAACAATTAATACAGATATCTGCCTAAATAACAGACTAAGGCTTCATTTGGGACGGCTTTTTTATTGCTTCTTAAAACAACTTTCTAGTTTAAAAATTAAAATTTTTATACTAAAAAGCTACTTTAAGAAGCAGTAAGAAAGCCGTCCCAAAAGAAGACTAAGGCTTCGTTTGGGACGGCTTTTTTATTGCTTTCTAAAACGGAGTTTTAGTACAAATTTTTTTTTATTTTTGTACTAAAACTCCATTTTAAAAAGCAATAAAAAAGCCGTCCCAAACGAAACCTAAAATTCATGAAACTTTCTACTGAGATTACCACAATAATCAATAGCTACAATATAAAAATTTCAATAAAGGCATGTTCGATTTTCCAAGAGACTCCAACCATCAACGTTTTGATAAGGCTTGCTTAAAAAAAGAATGACATAAATAAATGACAAGCTAAGATAAATATTATCCTAGGAGAATAAAGGATTAGAAAATGTTATTGTCCAATACAAATTATAATTATTGGTTAGTCAGCAAATGAGTGGTAATACAAATTATTAGTTCTGGATGAAGATGAAATAGGTAAAATCCATGAATCCACAAGTTGGCCATGTTCGCAATACACAAAATCCAAATGGTACTCAGGCTTATAAAAAATTTACTGAAAGAGTTGTTTTGATCTGCTAGATAAAATCAAGAAAAAGTATGATCGTAAGCACATATAAACTGATACAAGGAAGTAAAATTAATAACGTGCATTTGTACAGCAGCCATGAACACCCCTATAATCAACATTTTCATATAAAAGCCTTTCCCCTGATCAAATGCACAAAAAAATTTAACATATAAAATCTGAATTGATCATTTGACAAACGAAGCAAACTTTTCTACCACTAAATATAATCTAAGCAACCAACAGGAATTAAAAATCAAATGGCCTTCGAACTATCAGATCAAAAGTCATAAAGGCTCGCCTGCCATACTTATAATCTGGTCACCCACACTCTGGGTTCCATCCAATCTTAATTTTTTCTCTAATTCTACAGCCCTTACTGTTTGGTTTCTTCTCACTTTCAATATCCCCTCATCATCATACGCAGCAGGAGCAACAAGCAATCTCCTAGATCTGCTGTTAAGTGATTCATTGCTTCGGTTAAAGCCAATGTTGACTAAACCAATAGGCAGATCTTCAGGCTGAACCAGAAGGTCAGTCGAATTTCTAACACCCATCACCCTACCATTTCTAGGAGGTCCAACTATCTTCAAAGCAGGAAGAGTATTGGTGGGAGGAGGAGAAGAAGAACAAGATGAAAGAGAAGAACAAGAGGTTTTCTTTATGCTCGCAGGTATCTCTTTTCTTTCCTTTGGCCTGTCAAGCTTGAGCTTCACAAGCGTACTTTCCGTATCGATAACGGAGCATGGAGTACTCACAGTCCAAACCCTAGCCGGCACCGTCCGACTGAGAACCTTGAGTTGCTCTACGATCTCCTCCATCGCCGGCCGCCGATCCCTGCAGGATCGAACACAGCTAGCAGCAAGAAAAACAAGCTGCCGTCTTGCCAATGGGTGTCTCGGTGGAGCTATTCTAGGGTCAAAGATCGCCAAGACCTTCCCTTTCTTAACAAGCGGCACCGCCCACTCCACCACTGAAGGTGGGGAGTAGGAGACATCAATGGCCTTACGGCCGCTGATGATCTCGAGTAGAAGAATCCCAAAACTGAAAACGTCGGTCTTGGTGCTCAGATTCTCCGGCGTGATGTAGCCGGGATCGAGGTATCCTAGAGTCCCCGCAGGCGGTGTGGACCGGACAGACGAGTTGAATCCGCCGGCGTCGTTCTCATCTCCATCACTTCGAAGAGCGAGACCGAAATCACCCAGCCGGGCATTGAACCGATCGTCGAGGAGGACATTCGCCGACTTCACATCGCGGTGGATAATCGGCGGATGGGAGGAGTGAAGCGCGAGGAGGGCTTTCGCCGTCTGGAACGCGAGGCGTAGTCGGCGAGCCCACCCTGGAGGGCGATGGTTGGAGTGGAGGAGATCGTAGAGAGTACCATTCGGCATAAACTCAACAACAAGTAGCCGTTCCTTCTTGCCGCCGGCGGGAGTGAAACCGACGAGGTTCACAAGGCGGGGGTTTTGTATATGGGAAAGGATTTCAATCTCGTTGTCGACCTCGTGGGCAGGAGAAGGGATTGGACGGCGCGATGGGCGTTTAACGGCGACGGATCTGCCGGAGCGGAGGACGGCTTTGTACACGGTGCCGTGGCTGCCGCGGCCGAGAAGGGCAGCCTCCGCGAAGTTCTGGGTGGCGGATTCCAACTCCCTGTAGGAGAAATTCCGGATGCGACGATGGGAGTGAGATGCGGCTCCCGCGAGGCTTTCAGCAACATCACCTTTGTTGTCGTTGCCTGCATCGTCAGTCCCCGCCGCGCCAGAGCTGTTGGCATTCTTAGGCTTACTGCGATGCGATTGGAGTATAGGCGAGAAAGAGGAAATGGAGCGACAGGTGCCAATCGAGGAATCGGCTCGGCATGAAAGATAGCCCATTGGGTCAAATGTCAGAGCAAACTTGGCGAATGGGAGAGAGAAAGAAACGAAGGAGGAGAAAAAACGGATCCTAAACTTCTTCTTAGAAAATTCTCAGGAAGAAGCAAAGAGAAATATAGAGAGAGATGATTGCTCTCTGCTTATCCACTATCAAATCAGCGGAGGAGAAGCTTATTAATTTAGGGATATTTTGTTAATCGGACGATTAATAAGTAGATGCCGCCAAGAAATAACTCATTTTTGTACTGCGACCACTTATTTAATGAGCGTACGGTTGGTATCCTTAAGCGGGTTAACTACTTGGCTACTTATTCTTAGACCAATTATTCATGTTTCTTGGAAGCTACTTGTAATGCTAATTTGGATGAATTTGCACCACTCTTGATGTTGTATTGGATGTAATTAGCAAATTATAGTTCAATATTTTAAGAATTAATCACAAATATTGACATACCTCATAAGACTAAATTGAAGTCATTGACTCAATTTAATTTAATCAGCGTCTAAATTATCATTGTCTAATTATGACATCTCTTACAAGCAATATTATGAGAAAGATTGCAGATAAGGTTAATCCATGGGAATATGGAGATCTAGTTGATGTTGGGTAGGAAGTTGGTCTGATATCGCCCCGTTAAATCGAGAGAGGGTGAGTAATGACTTGAGACATATCTCTAAACTCGATGATGATTCGATTATGAATGATGTCTTGTGAACAAGATGTGTGCCTTTAACTTAAATTTTGATGTCTGGCATAGAAGAATTGACTTTGGCTAAGAAGATTAAAGAATTGTTCAACTGAGAGAGGAACTTATGTGGTCTTCCCCGTCAAGGAGGGCGACTACTTGGAGGACGTGGCGAATGTGGTCCGCTATGCTACAATAATAAGCTCCTTCCCAGCTCCTGAGTGAGTTATTTGAACAGACTGTCTTGAAAGAAGAGAAAACTCTTCTTTTGTGTGACCCAAACGTAACATGTAAGATACCTACGAGATGGTACCTACACAAACAGTCATGGGTGTACATTTAATTCCCTGATTTATTTGGCCATTTGTCCATCAAATGCCAAGAATTTTAGATAAATGAATCATAAATCAGAGAAAAGAGAGTGAGTAAATACAAATTTACTTACCTGAATCTTCTATGAGGTTCACGTATCTCTAGAAACCTAATAATCTAGTCAATAGGTCAAGGAGATACTTTTTATTTCCAACTTATTATCCTACACAAATTCATCGAGATACATTTTTCTCTCTTCTTGGTGTTTGTTGTCCTCATTTTTGTATGAGATCATTTGGACTAATCTTAACCTTAAATCAATCCAATATCCAAACCAATCTAAACTCTAGGATCCTCCTAGAATCCTGACCTTAGGATCCATTCTAGGTCCTAGGATCCTTCTAGGCTTCAGACCTTAGGATCTACTCTAGGTCCTAGGATCTTTCTAGGCTTCAGACCTTAGGATCTACTCTAGACCTTAGGACCATTCTAGGATTCAGACCTTAGGATCTACCTAGATCTTAGATCAATCAAACCAAAATCCAAGGCTAATGATCCAAATCTTAAAAGCCTTTTTTAAGTAAATTTTTAAACACTTCAAACTTAATCAAATGACCTCCAATTCAGAATCTGTCAGTTGCATACTGATGGGACATGTCTCTGGAAGTAACCCTCCAAATTTGAGCCCATTCTGAGGTCTCTAACCCCAGAAACTAAATTAAAATTCAAAGGCTGTAAAACCTTCAAATATTTACAGCCTATGCCACTAGACCTGTCATATAGTGGATTTTGACCTTAGAGCTTTCTCCAAAGCCTCTAATTACCTCCAGACCCTTAATTATGACTCATTGAACATTAAACTGTATTTTGGTTGACCCACTTTTACCCCCAGTTGACCAGGGGTCAAAATGACCAAAATACCCCTTAGGGGCTTAAACATTGATTTCAAACCAAATGAACTCCAAATTGAACGCAACCACCTCCAACAAGTTTCAAATGTCATTTCAAACCTGTTGGACCCATTCCCAACCCCTGGGTCAACCTGGTTGACCAAGTCAACAGGTTTGACCCAAGAGGCCCTTAAGGGTCCAAATAGGTGTTTTGACCCAAATGACCTCTGTGAGCCATGGAATAACTTTTATTGGCCTCCAAATGTCATTTTAAACTTGTTGAGCCCAAACCCACCCCTTGGGTCAACCTGGTTGACCCAGTCAACCTAGGTTGACTCAAAACTCCTTTAAGGCTTTAATGGGTTATTTGAACCCATTCAACCCATTGAATCTATTTCAAAGCTTCAAATCAACTTCAAAACATGGCCCAATCAGACTTTAAGCCATGGCCAATCAAACCCAAGTGGTGTTGACCAAATCAACTTAGCATTCTTGGTCAAAACCCTCTTTACTACCTTCAAATTTCAACTCTTAAGTATTAAAACCTTCCAACCTATCTAACCAACACTCAAGCTCTCCCCTTGACTGCCACCTCACCAATGTTTGACTGTTTGACTAGTCAAACAGTCAACATGAGGTGTTAAATGAGCCAAGGGTGATTAAACAAACTCCTTAAGCTAATCCGACCCATTTAATCCCTCTCCAGCTGTTTGAAGACTCTCTAGAACCTCCCTGCACTTCATCCAGACCCTTGAATCCAGATCAAAGGGTTTAAATCAAACCCACTTGCTTGTATGAGGACAAAGCTCACTTTCCACGTGGCTTGTCCTCTTGTCCTTGATCCCTTCTGCCTCCAACCACCCCAGGGACATGTGGAAGCATCTAAGAGCCCCCCCAGTTGATCTCAGCCCTCCGTTCAAGCATGGGATGTTTGAATAGGGCAAGAGGTCCATTTCAAGCATCATTCAATCCCTAGCCTTATCTCTCTATTCCCAGCCGCTCAAGTGGAGTTCTCTATTCTATTGAACTCCCTAGAGGTTCCTCGACACATTCCCCCTCAAATCCGGCCGGTCAAAGTGGTGGCCGACGAGTTCCCGGCGAGGTCTAGCCCAATCCGTCCAAGGGGATCTAGCGTTCAATCTAGGAGCTTTCAGCCGAGGAGTCTTCTACAAACAGGAGCGTGGACAGTCTACAAGTGCAACAAGATCATAAACGGCTCAATCCGTCCAAAATCAAGGTGAAAAATTCAAACCCTAGCTTAGGCACACTAGTCTAATTAGCTTTCTAATAGGATCGTGTTAAGCCAAACCAAGTATCCCCCATAATTTCTGCTCAGTTAAGCTATCTGTACTTAAAATTTCAAAGTATTTGATCGTCTGTGTCGAGAGAACGAATGAGATATTGGTTCTAGGGCGTCACTCGTAGCCACCTGCGAGTGTACATTTTCTGGACCGTTGATTGCTCGATTAACGGTCCAGATTGAGCCGTTCACAACTGTTTTTGCCCGTGTATTTGATTCAACGATCAGTTGTCTGTCCGATGACATATGAGCCCTTGATTCAGAACCATGGAGTCGAAGTTTGGCCGTCCGATCTCCTCCCGCGAGATCAGACCACGGGATTAGATCATGACCGTTAGTTCCTTTCAAAGGGCGATCCGACGGTCACAGACCCGCGCCTACGTGGTTAAGTAAACCGCGTGAATTGATCAGCGGCCGACGCGTGTCCCTCCCACCGCCGCGCGTTTAATGCTAATGATTGGCCGCCGTCTCGGGTTTGGTCGAATCAAAAGGCTCCGCGTGGGCCCGCTTGACCGCCGCCTCTACGCTGGCCGAACCAGAGAGTGCCACCTTTCCCATTTATAGCCACCAGTTTAATCAAATGGTTTTAATTTAAGTTTAAAACCATTTAATTACAGAAACTGCAAAAAATGGTTAAAAATTCATTTTTAATCACAAAAATTTATGTAATATATCAAATTGTTCAGATTTTCAAGGGCTTTAATTTAAAAATAAGATTTATTTAAAATATTCCATTTATTTTGAGTAATCTTAAACATTGATTATTTGGCTATTTTGATTATTAATTAACTAAAATAAATCCAAATAATTACAAAATTTAAGGAAATTTATTTCAAGGTATTTTGAACTTACAGAGAATTTTTCTAAAATTATTTGAGCATTATTTTAACATTATTTCAAAATTTAAACCTATGTTATAATATATATAGATATAATTTTTGAAAAATTTATTTTGAAATTATGTGAATATTTTCATTAGTTTAAATCTTTTTAAATTTGGCCTGAAATCTTAATCACAGATTGAACATGATTGAATAGAATTCATGGGGATGTTTAGTGAACAATCATTCATTGATTGTTCACTAACCTTATCTTGATTACATGTGTACTTTGTTTAGTATTTGCATGTCTAAGAAACACACACCACCTAGCCTAAGCTCTCCTAGATTTAAGGACTTGTTTGCTTGCTATGGTACATTCATGTTATGTTAAGTTCAAGGGTTAGAGAAAATTTGATTCAAACCTATAACTTAGTGACATTAGGGACAACAATTAAGGACCTATGTCTAGCAAACTTAGAGAAATTCTAGGCATTAGGATATACACCATTTTGACTTGAAACTTTGAACATTTGAACATAGTGACATTCTCAACCCATAGAGAAATTTTCACTCAATTTTGAAATCATTAAGACCCTTAATTAAATTTCCTAAGTCTTAAACCCTTAATTAAGCCTTTAAACTTCAAAAAATGCATTAAATCCATTTTAAACCCAAAAAATACAAATGATACCTCAAATTGACTAGAATTCAAACCTTAATCAATGAAAATTAAAATCCCCTTGAATTTAATTTAATTTTAAATGAAAATAAATATTTAATTAATATAATTAATTAAAAATATTTTAAATTCCAAAAATATCACAAACACTTGGGAATATCTTCTTAGGTCATCCCTGACCTTTGGAGCTGATTTGAAGGAGTTGGGACCTCATTTGGAGCAAAATTGCAAAAAGGCCCTCTAATTAGGCAATTTCAGAAATTCATTAAATAGCATAAACTTCAAACCTTCATAACTAATTCAAAAAAAATCCAAATTGACCAAACTCACTTGCATTCAAATCATAATAATGTCTAGTATTTATTAAAAATATCAAAATTCCAGAAAACCCTTAAATTTGAAAAGTCAACTTTTTGGTCAACTTTAAGTCAAAATCAGTTCAAAACTTCATAATAAAATCCAAAAAAATCCAATTTCAACAAACTTACTGTCTAACTGATCGTAGTAAGGTCTAAAATTTTAATAAAATACTAAATTTCTAGAAAAGACTCTTAATTTAAAAGTCAATTTTCAACCCCTTAATTAAATGATTAAAATAATCCAAAATTTCTTAAAAACTCAAAATCACTCTAAAAACTCCAGAAATCTTTAACAAACTCTTAAAAACAACAACCAATCAATTTTGATTAAAATTCATTAACTTTTTAACTTTAACCAAATTAAAACACTTAATTATATCGGGTACCACTGGTTAACCCAGGCCTACGAGGTTATTTACTTAGCCCCAAGGAAGGTGAATTAAACTTCACGGCCTCGGTGTGAAACAAAGGTGGTTTCCAACAAATAATTAATAATTAATTTTAAAAGACATTCAAAACATTAATGTTTAAACTTTAACTAAAAATATCCCTTAAGCCTTTCAACCAATCAAACTTCAAATAACTTCAACCTAATACCCTATTTAGGAAACATCAAAACCACACGACCTACCTCACACACTTTAGATGGTTTGCTATGACAACCAACTCTAGTCTTAGGATAGGTCGGTGTTTTACTTTCTGCAGTTGTGTGCCGTGTTTTTCGAGCTTTCACTGCATGTTGTTTGCTAATGTAAAATTGATGTGTTTATTTACTTACTTCATGCATTCTGTGATTGATTGTGAGTTAGATTTACCCCTAGGTTAGGAATGATATATACTTGTGCAATCTTATGCAGGTGGCCATGCTCATATAAGGAGCTGAAATTAAAGGAGGCAATCAATAAAATAATATATATATATACTCTTTGCACAGGTACCTGTTGCGCTTAAGACCCCCTTTAAATGAAAGAGCATGACCAAGTGTAGCTAAAAGTAATGCGTTTTAATTTCATATTATAATTATTTGGGATTGAATATATAACTGCTGATTATTAGGATAACCTTGCAGGATCGAGTCTTGATTTTCTATTTTAAGTTAATGTAATTTGATTGTATAAAGGTTGTAAAATACTTGAAATGATTTGAATTTGGGACATTTGATCCAATTTGAATTCCAAAGAGGTGAAGACATTCCTAAAGGGGAGAGTCTTCTTCCATTTAAAAGTCAAATTAGGATCCCTTTCAAATATCCAAAGAGGAAAGATGACACCCCGTTCAAGGGGGAGTTTCTTTCCATTTGGATATCCGAAACCGACGAATCAAGATGTTCGTGAGAAGACGAAGAAGTGGATAATGAGAAGAATCCCAAATCTCAAAATCATTTAAATCTTAGGATAGAATCCGGGTTGTTGTGAGTGGTGCCCGGCCACTTTACTTTCTTGCAATTCTGTGATGTAATAACAAGGGCACTTGCCTATGGACATTCAATTTGATATATTTAATTTGATTGATTTATTTTAATTGATTGCGCATTAGAACTCCTGTTTTTCTAGTCTTTTTATTTGCATGCCGTATTTGGTTTGACCTGGAGTACTATTTTAGACTCTTAGGGGTTTGTCAATACTTTTCTACTCTAATTAAATAAAAAATTTAAGATAAGATAGAAACTCTAAACGGTCATAAGAAGTAAGCTCGGACTGCTGAGGGTTTTTCATGCATCATATTAAAACTTCTCTTCCTTGTTAGGCATCTCCCCGCCTGCGGGTTCTGGCATACCACCTGGCTTATGAGGGTGTCGATCTGTCAAGGGGATGTTATGCAATCTCTAGGGAAAAACCTATTTTCTAAGCCAAAGATTTTTAAACTGTTACATATCAATTCTGCATTCAATCGAGTCGATTAGCATGCATCGTATTAGTAACAAATTAAAATCGAGTCTAATATTTAATTGCATTTATTTAGACATAAAACCCAACATAAGTCAAAGGGGCTAATTAGGATCCGCTCTAGATGTCGACCCCATTCTCAAAAACTTTTCCTAAACAACGTCCCTACCACTCTACAAAAAAGACCGGACTCATATTTTAAAATCGTTTAGGTGGTTTAGCTGGCTCCCCAATTCAGGCCGGGGTAAGACCAGATTTGCACTACATTAGCTAGGTTCATGTCACTTTTAAGTACCCAATTTAGACTTAGGTTCTGAGGCGAGCTCGGGCTATAAGACCTCAACCTCCGAGAATTGAGTCCTAATTTTCTAATAAAATTGACCATTCAAACTTAAATCACTTACAATCAAATTCGAGCCCAACACTTAGGATATGCTGGGGTGTTTTCTGAATTGTTTCAGAATCCCAAAACACCTCCTACCCTTTATCCTTTGATTTCAAAAATAAGTCTTCAATTTTGATCCAATTCCACTTGAACTTCCAACCTTTATCTCCTTTGACATACAGCTTTGAAAATCTTAAATAAAATATATGCCGCTATTTTAATCGAGAGTATTCATAGAAAATTTTGATTTCTTACGATGTAATTAACTACGAGGGCTTGCGCTCGTAGGAGATTTAGAAACCCAGACCTAATTTTCAAAATCAATTTTTCAAAACCTCTGATTAATTATCATTGGGAAAATTCAAATTTCAACGATCGTTACCTCCATTTTCAAACGATCAATAGCGATGATAACTTATTTCCTCGGAGAGATATATCAATTTCTATTGTGATTTTGATTATGAAATTAACGATCTCTTATTTAAATTATTATAGTTAAATAATTGATTGAACATAATTTTGATCTTTCGAGATCATATGTTGTCTCTCCTGAGTTTGACTACGATAATTTGGATAACTTTAAAATTTTGAAATTTGAACCAATTAGTGAATGATATTCTCTCCGTTTGAGATGATATATCGTTCTTAATGTTGTGTTTGATTTCAAAACTAAAATTTTAAAAAATTAAATATTCCCAAAGAAAATTAATTCTTTTTCAAAAATATATATTTTTCAATCAAAACAATGTTATAGCTTCCAGTAAAGTTGCTTTCAAGAGAGTGCAAGCTGCATTTGGTATGTAGAAGAATATATGTTGAGTAAGGACATTGTGGAAAAGAGGCACGAGTATCAATAGATTCGATCGATCTTACTGTTGGTACTCTACTAAAGAAAACACATGCTAATGTTGGGGATCTAATTGTCATTAAGGATAATCTTATTGTTGGTCATATAAGGATGAAGGAGATGGTCGCTCCCATTGTTCCAATGGTGGGAGGGATGATTGGTGAATATGAAGGATCTTAGGATGAAGGGAAGAATCGTTCCTTTCTTCTAGAGAACATGCGAGTGTGTGTGGGTGAAGTAGAGGTGTAAGTGAGCCGAGCTGGCTCAAGCTCGATTTTTTATGGGATCGCGAGCCAAGCTCATCGAGCTCACAAGTCAAGCTCAAGCTCAAACTCGAGCTCTTTTAGTAAATGAGCTCAGCTTTTGAGCTTGAGCCTAGCTCGACACGTGAGTTTGTGAGCCATCTCAAATTTATTACATTTAAATATTTTAAAAACATTAATAATAAATGTTGTATAAATCCCACTCCCGCCTATATTTTAAATTCCCACCTCCGTGTATTTCAAGAATTTTCAAAGCATGATTTTGAAATATTCTACTATGCCTATCTCTCTCTCTCACTCACTCTTGAATAATAAAGGCTAATACCTCTATGACAGTACCCAAAAAAACTGTAATATCTCGTTCCTTTACTGTTCCTCTCTGAATTGGATTTCCTCCCAGAATCGTCCAGGACGAAGTTGGATCGTCCGGGACGATTGGTACAGGTTGTGTATAAAATCCTGTTTGGCTGTCTGGTTCGTCTGGACGAAATCAGGATCGTCTGGACGAAAATTCTCCCGTGAACCCTTCGCCAGGGACGATATGTGATTTTTCGTCTGGACGAAATTCTTCTCTTCATGGATCGTCCGGGACGAAGCTTGATCGTCCAGGACGATCAGTCTGGATATATATAGAAATGAGATATTTTGAAGAGAGAGAAATATCTGAGGAGAGAGAAAGAGAAAAGGAAAAAAGAGAAAAGCTTGGTTTTGGAGGCCGCGGATCGCTTTTCGTCCGACGCTGCTGTTGGGAAAAGTGAAGATCTCGTGGTAAGGACTCCGAACCCTGTTTCTGTTTTCAAAGATGTTGTATTTTTATCGAGATATGTCCGGATTTATATTTTTGTAGTCGAATAATTGACCCGATTTGAGATTGACACGACTTTCACCGCACAACTTTTAGAGTGTTATAGATATGATTATTCTACACGATTTGACTGTATTCTACGAATTTTCTTCCGGTCGGAATTGGTTCTACGCGATTTTAATTGAATAGAAAATTATCAGGATGTTTTCGGACTTGGTTTCTATAGAATAATAGTCTTGCATTGATGTTATAGATATTCTATTGTAATTTGGTAGAATTTGGAAATCGTGTCTTTTTGCAGGATTTTTGTGTAAATTTGACCGACTGCCGTTACGCTGCCCGATTTCCGTATGATTTCCGAATTGTCTGAAATTGATAGATTGAATCGATATGCCTATGATTATTGATATGATTGTTCTAATATTGATTATTGATTGCTTATTGATACTGAAACACGTATAACCTGGTTGAACATTGGTTGGAGATGATACCTGTACAGGATGGTGGGCCGACGGGCTTTCCTTTAAATCATAGATCATGGATCATGGATATAACGATGGGAGTCATAAGGAGATTATATGCCGACGGGCGGCCGACGGGCAATAGAGTGACGACTCTTTTCATAGAACCAATGTATTGATATCTACAACAGCAATATGAAATCTACAACAGCAACATGACCATTGATTATACATTGTTCAGTATTATCGTATTGATTGCATGTTTAATGTATTGATTTACGGATTTTACGGATTTGATCGGGTTTACTGTATCGTACGATTTCACTGATTTCATCGATTGACCACTGAACATTGATACTACTGAGCATTGATATAGACATTGATTGATATAGATACTGTATTGATAGCATGGGCTTGGACATTGTGTAGATTCATTGATATTGCTGCCTATAGATTTTATAGACTCGCTACTGCCTACCGTTCTGCCCCGTATTGACTGTCGTATTGATTCATTGTTCCGTATTGCTTTTCTCGACTGATTTCATTGATTTGACCGTATTGATTTGATTGACGGATATTGATTGATTGATTGAATTGAAATGATTGAATTGCCTACCGCTGCATTGATTGGTTTTATTGACTATGGATTTTCCACTGCATAGAATTGATGATCATTGACTATTGATTTCCGCTGCATAGACTCATTGACCATTGACTGATTCAGATTGATTGACTGACATGCATATTGATAGCACCGCCGTGCTTTGATTTCAGTTATAGGTATTAGGTGACCTGCTGGGCTTCGTAAAGCTCATTATATGTGGTTGATATTTTCAGGTCAGGGTTCGGGAGCAGGAGATAGGAGTTGATCCAGATCTTCAGGTTTTAGTTCTTTTGATCGATAGATGATTCTTTTGTACTCAGGACAGGATAGATTTCTCTACTTGTATTGATAGTTTAGTTCCTGAGTATTGTACATGATGTTTTGAGATGTGAATCGACTTGTATATTGATGGTTAAATTTTATAGATGTTTGATAGATTGCTTACTGAAGGTTTTTAGATAACTCTGGTAAATTGTTGTGCAATTGATCGACATTCTTTCCAAGTTAGATCTTGGGGCATCACAGTGTTGGTATCAGAGCAGTGTTATTGGAAGAATGGATTGTTACCAGAGTTGTAAGATTGGATTGAGAGATTGGGTAGATTGGGTAGCTTTAAGAGCTTCATTGGCATACATCGTTGCATGTGTGTATCATTTGTTTTGAATTGTGCAGGTGAAAAAGATATGGATCCTCCAGCAGAATCCAGTGTACCAAATGAGCAACACAGCGCAGCTCCAATGCCTTCAGAGAGTATGATGCAGTTGGCTACTGCGATTGCACATGTGATGGGGGATGCCCAAAGCAAGATGAGTGGAAGCAAGGAAGAAGAGGTAGACAGACACTTGCAGATGTTCCACAAGCTGAAGCCTCCGTTGTTCAAAGGGGCTGTAGGACCACAGGCTGCTGAGGATTGGATCATGAGGGTGGAAAAGATTTTTGATAGCATGCAGTGTCCGGGGAATAGAAAAGTACCATTGGCAGTATTCATGTTGGAGAGTGAGGCGGAGAGATGGTGGATTGGACAGCAGAGAGAGAAATTTCAGGGGAAAACCAATGCTGAGATCACCTGGGATGAGTTCACTGCAGTATTCAGGATGTGGTTTGTACCACCGTCAGCTCAGCGACAGATGCAGGAAGCTTTCATGAGATTGGAGCAAGGCCGTAAGTCAGTGATGCAGTACGAGGCCGAGTTTACTGCACTTGCGAGGTACGCTGCTCACTTGATTCCTACTCCTGAAGATAAGTGTTATAGATTTCTGCACGGATTGAACAGAGAGCTGAGGCAACCACTAGTACCTTTCCGGATCCATGAGTTTTCTGAGCTAGTGGAGCGAGCTCGATTGATAGAGATTGATTTGGCAACACCGGTACCGAGGTACGAGGATACCAGAAGGAGGAGAGATGAGGTACGACGAGATGATTCTTATAGATACAGAGATAGAGAGAAGAGAAGCAGGTATGAGGGTTCGAAGGGATCTGCATCGGGATCTGCGTCACGGTCTGCATCGGTAGTATCGTCTGGTGGTTCTGGCACGTGCAGTCACTGTGGTAAACGACATGCGGGTCGGTGCTACCTATTGACGGGACAGTGTTTTTACTGTGGACAGCAAGGGCACAGAGCAGCAGCTTGTCCTCAGAAAGGACTGGGTGGACGGACTGATTCTGGCACGGGTACAGGACAGCAGAGGACTGTTGGCTCGAGGGCCTACAGTGAGAGATCAGGAAACCGGATGGATGATAGGACTGTCAGAGATCAGAGGGAGACGGTTGCGCCACAACCTCCAGTGGTGCCACGCATCTACAGTCTACAGAGTTTACAGCATCGTGAGGATCAGCAACGACCAGAAGGTTCTACTGGTAAGATTGATTTGACTAACCGATTGATATTGACATATGAACATTGCATATTGACATTTGATTGATTGCATTGTGTGTTCTGTATGGATTTCGACGAGTTTTGTTTTGGATTTGGATTTCGATCGATTTGGTTTGCTTCGCGTTTTGCTTCGTACCTTTAGGGAAATGTCGGGACGACATTTTTCTAAGGTGGGGAGATTGTAATATCTCGTTCCTTTACTGTTCCTCTCTGAATTGGATTTCCTCCCAGAATCGTCCAGGACGAAGTTGGATCGTCCGGGACGATTGGTACAGGTTGTGTATAAAATCCTGTTTGGCTGTCTGGTTCGTCTGGACGAAATCAGGATCGTCTGGACGAAAATTCTCCCGTGAACCCTTCGCCAGGGACGATATGTGATTTTTCGTCTGGACGAAATTCTTCTCTTCATGGATCGTCCGGGACGAAGCTTGATCGTCCAGGACGATCAGTCTGGATATATATAGAAATGAGATATTTTGAAGAGAGAGAAATATCTGAGGAGAGAGAAAGAGAAAAGGAAAAAAGAGAAAAGCTTGGTTTTGGAGGCCGCGGATCGCTTTTCGTCCGACGCTGCTGTTGGGAAAAGTGAAGATCTCGTGGTAAGGACTCCGAACCCTGTTTCTGTTTTCAAAGATGTTGTATTTTTATCGAGATATGTCCGGATTTATATTTTTGTAGTCGAATAATTGACCCGATTTGAGATTGACACGACTTTCACCGCACAACTTTTAGAGTGTTATAGATATGATTATTCTACACGATTTGACTGTATTCTACGAATTTTCTTCCGGTCGGAATTGGTTCTACGCGATTTTAATTGAATAGAAAATTATCAGGATGTTTTCGGACTTGGTTTCTATAGAATAATAGTCTTGCATTGATGTTATAGATATTCTATTGTAATTTGGTAGAATTTGGAAATCGTGTCTTTTTGCAGGATTTTTGTGTAAATTTGACCGACTGCCGTTACGCTGCCCGATTTCCGTATGATTTCCGAATTGTCTGAAATTGATAGATTGAATCGATATGCCTATGATTATTGATATGATTGTTCTAATATTGATTATTGATTGCTTATTGATACTGAAACACGTATAACCTGGTTGAACATTGGTTGGAGATGATACCTGTACAGGATGGTGGGCCGACGGGCTTTCCTTTAAATCATAGATCATGGATCATGGATATAACGATGGGAGTCATAAGGAGATTATATGCCGACGGGCGGCCGACGGGCAATAGAGTGACGACTCTTTTCATAGAACCAATGTATTGATATCTACAACAGCAATATGAAATCTACAACAGCAACATGACCATTGATTATACATTGTTCAGTATTATCGTATTGATTGCATGTTTAATGTATTGATTTACGGATTTTACGGATTTGATCGGGTTTACTGTATCGTACGATTTCACTGATTTCATCGATTGACCACTGAACATTGATACTACTGAGCATTGATATAGACATTGATTGATATAGATACTGTATTGATAGCATGGGCTTGGACATTGTGTAGATTCATTGATATTGCTGCCTATAGATTTTATAGACTCGCTACTGCCTACCGTTCTGCCCCGTATTGACTGTCGTATTGATTCATTGTTCCGTATTGCTTTTCTCGACTGATTTCATTGATTTGACCGTATTGATTTGATTGACGGATATTGATTGATTGATTGAATTGAAATGATTGAATTGCCTACCGCTGCATTGATTGGTTTTATTGACTATGGATTTTCCACTGCATAGAATTGATGATCATTGACTATTGATTTCCGCTGCATAGACTCATTGACCATTGACTGATTCAGATTGATTGACTGACATGCATATTGATAGCACCGCCGTGCTTTGATTTCAGTTATAGGTATTAGGTGACCTGCTGGGCTTCGTAAAGCTCATTATATGTGGTTGATATTTTCAGGTCAGGGTTCGGGAGCAGGAGATAGGAGTTGATCCAGATCTTCAGGTTTTAGTTCTTTTGATCGATAGATGATTCTTTTGTACTCAGGACAGGATAGATTTCTCTACTTGTATTGATAGTTTAGTTCCTGAGTATTGTACATGATGTTTTGAGATGTGAATCGACTTGTATATTGATGGTTAAATTTTATAGATGTTTGATAGATTGCTTACTGAAGGTTTTTAGATAACTCTGGTAAATTGTTGTGCAATTGATCGACATTCTTTCCAAGTTAGATCTTGGGGCATCACAAAAACCTACTCAATCCCTTTATCTCTCTCTCTCTCTCTCTCTCTCTCTCTCTAAATGAGTCGTTAATGAGGCTTAAAAGTTGCAGCCTTTTCAATTCCATCAATCAATATACTTTTATTACATTATAGATAGCTACAACTTTATTTTCTCCTAAATGAAAACTGGGTGGGAAAATGAAAACCAGGTAGGAAATTAAAAATCGGGCTGGAAATTAAAAAACGGACACAAAATCGAGCGCCTCGATGAGTCGGTTTGAGCTCGTTTGCAGTGGGATGAGCTCTAGTTCGAGCTCACATTTTGAGCTTGACTCAAGCTCGAGCTCGAGTTCAAGTTCGCTTTCCAACTGATGAGTTGAGCTCAATAGTGCTAAAACTTGACCCATTTACATCCCTAGGGTGAAGCTGCTCTGATGGAAGTGAGTGCCCCATAGCATAATGTAATTGTTAATGATACTATCGTTGATGTTAAAAAGATTATCGAAGAGGTTGCTGATGAGCCGAATGGGGACAAGATCCTCAAGTAGCTGCTGAATTCCTTCTCGTATACCTTGACCTTGCCTTTCGCATATAGCAAATTTCATTGGAAGAAATTGTTAGAATGTTGTTAGCCTTGGAATCAGTAGTTAAGGCCAAGGATGTGAGTGAACCCAATATCGATGGAGAGGGAGCTATTGTTGCGGGTGATGGCAATCTGAGAGGTGCGGTGAATTTACTGAATGATCAGATGGATGTCATGTGGAGTCATATAAAGTTGATGGGATTCGAGTGGTGTTCGATGCTTAGTTAAACTAAGCATGAGGGATTTTATCAGGGAGCTCAATATATTGTGGAGTATCTTGACAAGATGGGAGCACTAACACTTAATATGGTGAAGGATTTTGTGTTAGAGCATGTGCGGTGTGGTCGTCGTATAGGATGATTTTGTTTTTCTTTTTCCATTTATTATATTTATCTGCGAACACAGGCATGATTGCCCTTTTCAAAAATAAAATTGTTGGCTTCTTAAAATGACCTGCAAAAAGTTTTTTTTTTTTTTGTCAAATAGGATGAGATGACAAGTGTTCCATAAATTTTGAGAATTGCCATTATGGCGGTTGGGAGCAAGTGCGATATGGTTATTTGGATCCTGTAATGGTGAGAGGGAATGAGACTAATCTTTTGCATTCAATTTTATTTGGGATGTTTTGATCTCTACATATTAAGTTTGGATGATAAATAAGAGAGGTAGGGCCATAGGATGAGATATTTGTTTTGTCTCTTTTATTTCCTTTGTAGTTGAATACCTATGTTAACATGTCTTGCTTGTGTAAGTGTGCGAGTAGGTTCCTTTGAAAGAAGGACTTGCCTAGGATTAACCTTATGGAAGAGTACGATGTGAATGTATTTCAAGGTTTTTTATTTTTTTAATGGAAACTACGTGGTAAGATTGGCTAAGGAAGACAAGCGAATTATCTCTATGATAAATGGAGAATTGGTCTTTCTCGTAAAGCACTTGATGTTGGGGCTACAATTCCCTCTATGCACAGAGATGAAGGAAGTCTTGAATTTTTATGAAGTCATTCCTTCTCAACTTTTGCCAAACTTTGTGGTGGTGGTTATGTCATTTTCTTCTTTTCTATGGGAACACAATTTATCATAATCATTTAACTTATTTAAGAATCTTTTCACGGTGAAGGCATCCTAGAAATGCTTCATCCAATTTTTGCATGCATTTGACAATACAGTAGGCTTTGATGAAGTTTTTTGTTATTTTGTGTGCACCCAGATAGAAGGTGTTGATTGCTCTGTTAACACTAAAGAAAAAGAAGTTTACCCTTCTAGAATTATATTCTGAAGGGGAGTTGGTACTGGAGTTTGTGAAGAGTTAATTGTTGATTGTTCAACACCACATCACCTATCGAAAATTTTATAGGACTTTTTATGGTAAGTAACTCACTTGTCTTGATGAGGCGAAGTCTTCATCTCATTCTAATTATGTGTTTGTCTTTGCATGAAAGGTCATGGGTTGCACTTTTCCCGAACACTTGACATCTCTGAAGATAATTGTAATAGAGGTGATGAGGTCAAAGGAGAAGCCTTCTTTGGTCAGTTCTAAAGTTTGTTGGCAGATCTGCTCAAAGAATGTGTGCTCTTATTAATGGCTTCGTCGCTCATCTATTTCATCATCACTCTGAACAATAAACTAAAGACATCTAAAATGTGCACTCGTACTGTAGGAAAATCATGAATTACTAGCGGCAAAAAAGTGCAGAATTCACCAAAAAATTTGCTTTTTTGGCGGATTTTTGGCGCAACTTCACTCAATGGTGAAACATGCGTCGAAAACCTTTTTCCAGAGAAAATTTTCATCAAAAATATTTCTGGCAGGCTTACCGGCATAATATAATAATATAATGCATCATTTTTTTAGTTATTAGTATATGTAGTTTATCCGTTAGACGATTCCATCGAACATAGACCGACGGGTTAGTTCTGCGGATTGTCTGCCGGAAATTCTGACGTTAAGTTTTTGATGAAAATTTGATACATTTCATCGTATCTCCATTTCCAGCCAAAAATTTTGTGAAACCTGTAGCAAAAAAAAGCACTCCCTCTTATGTTTATGATTTCTACAACACAACAAACTTGCATAAAAATATACAAATATCATAATCATTCAAACATTGAATACAAACAAACTTTTTAACATTCAACAAATAGTTTAATAACTGATTTAAAGAACTATACATAAAAAATGTCCAACATATAAAATAGATATCAAGAAATAAGAAAAAAATATCTAATTAGATTCAGTCTCCTCCTATACTGATGTTGCCTGCTTTCCACTGAACTGCATCCTCAATTTGTATCAAAGATATTATGACAGATTTACTGACATAAGCCAAATCTAATACCTCAACACCTTTCTTAACATAAGCCAAATCTAATACCTCAACACCTTTCTTAACATAAGCCAAATCTAATACCTCTCATCGGGAGGCCGCCATTTTATGTGAGGAAACCATCTAAGGCAACTCTCTCACTCATGAGCATTCTCATCTCTGCAAACACTTAACTTAATATGCTTCTTATTTAATGACCAACAAATGCATACAAAAACTACTAGAGGCAAACATCGACGACAAAATGCATACAATTGACTTTGCAAACACTTAAATCCCTCTCTAGACTTATCAATAAGAAGAATATCATCAACAAAATGCATACACCACGGTACAATGACTAGCAATGATATTGATAGAACATAGACATTGTGTATTGATAATAAAGATAATATTATATTATTATATACAACCCATTATCTAAAAAATCAAGTTGGCACAATAGTAATTGATTCATATGATAATGTTTCATGTAACAGTTCACATTACATATAGGATTGAGATAGGGATTAATGATCTATAATTTATGTTTATTTTCTTGAAGAAATATATTTGAAAGTTCATTTCAGATGACATTGTCCCTGTTGTGTTTTTGAGCTACTTATTTAAGTTTCATGTGAATGAAATTTGTTTGAACATGGAGTGTGAATGAGAATATGAGTGCATGGATAGACTTCTCCATGGAAGGTACCATGAAACTTTAGGAGTGTGATGGCCCTTGTTGGGGAAGATAACATAGAACTAGCAATGTGTGAAGGAGAATATTCATTCACATTCACACACAAGTTACCTACATGAAGGTGTTTCTAGGATTGAATCATTACGGTATGAACAATGAATACTAAAGGTTGAGAAAGGATGAAGGTATGAACTAAGGTTCAAATGTTGGTTCGAGCTAGATTTAAGCTAGATTGAAAACTAGCCTGAATAAGGTATGAAATAAATTTGAGCTAGTTCAAACTAATTTTATTCAAAATACATTTCAATAAGAAATTTTTGAATTCATTAGGGGATAGCTACATATGTACAACGAATTATCTAGAAAATCAAATTCAAGCCAAGTTAATCATATTCAAGTTATGTCAATTATGTTGTAAATCAAAAGGAAATTGTCAAGTCTACAAATGAATTTATCCCGAGTAGGTGACTACAACTTATGACTTTTCCCTCAGCATGTGAGTATGACCTATCAAGTCGGCTATATCAATTCTTTCAGTGGCAAATTCCTTCTTTTGGGATACTAGTGATCGACTATTTATTTATTCTTGTATGCCCAGTCAATGACTTATTAGCTAGGTAAAAGACTTTCTTAAGTCAGAGATTCTAGTAACTTAGCAGTCATATTTCAATATGAAAAATTAGGCTACACAACTTGAGTTTTTTTTAAATGTTTATAGCCACGTATATAATAAATTCTATAATTGTCAAGATTCAATTTAAATGTAAAAATAAGGGGTTAGCAAGTGAGCTAAATTTATGCAATTTTATTTACTCAAGCCTTTTTCAATAAAATCTCATAGCTTTTAACCCTATAATTTTTTATTTCTCCATTTCTTCATCTTATTTTCATTTAGTACTTGTATTAAAATCTGATGTGATTCACTTACAATTATGAATTCAACACAATCGTTTTTTTTTCTTACATATTTCTTAAAGAAAATAAATAATGAGAACATTTGCACAATTATATATATTATTAAGCAAAGATAGCTAAATTTTCTTTTAAAAAAGATTTAGATATATATCATACAATTCTTATATTTTTATATATCTAACAACTAAAATTTATATCTATTTATATAATTTCTCAGTATCAAAATTTAATTTAAATATGTATAAAACTATATATATTTTAATTCAAATAAGTTAACACAAATGATATTTTAATATGATTTACAAATTAATTTATTATCAAAAAAAAAAATCGGCTTCATGTTTTAGATACTGTTTGAATTAAAATTCTTTGGAAGTTTCAAAATACAATCCGACAATGCTTAGGTAAGCCATCCTATCCAAAAATACACGAATTGGCCCAATTGAGGGGATTCCTGACAGGTCAAATATATATATATATATATATATATATATATATATATATATATATATATATATATATATATATATATATATATATATATATATATATATATATATATATATATATATTTAGGTCATTTAAGGCAAACTCACACACATAACGCTGACATAAAAACTCGAACTCAAAACCTCTTAGCTGAAATCCTAATCTCTCAACAACAAGCCAAGATGAGCTGTGTACAGGTCAAAATTTCATTCTGATTTATTTAGTGCGGGCCACTGGGCCCTCCTAAGCTAACATAATAGGTGGGCCCCTTTAGATCTAAGGTTGTAGCTGAGTCAAATTGTGTTGTAAGCCAGCTGATGAAGGGTGACTCAATAAACAACCGGTGAGCTAACAAGTTAAGTTTGAATAAGCTCCAACTTGACTGATTAGATAGTGGATATTAAATACAATTAAAATAAAATTTTAACAAGTTTAGTACAAAATTATTAAAATATTTCAAAATTATAATTGTTATCTTTATTTCAAATTATCTCTTATTATTTCTCATTTAATTTCTTATTATTATTATCCTATTAAATTAAAAAATGCTTGAATTTATATAAATTTCTCTTTTTTTATTTTAAATTAGCCAACTCATGAGTCAACTTGAACTCATAAAATTAAGTCCGAATTTTACTAATTAATCTAGCTCAAGCTCATGTTAAAGACGACTCGAGTTAGCTCGACCTTTTTTACTACTAACTAGAAACAATATTATATATCAATGCTTTGGAGGGCAATTTTGTTTTCCTTAATGAATTAACACAATTATAATATATAATAAAAAATTAATTATTCTTCTTTTTTATTTTATCTCGCTATTTACTTAAGAATATTAGTTAGGCAATTTTTTTTTTTCGAAAAAAAAAATATTTCAAAGTTGTAAGATGATTCCAAATTTGTTAATTCAAGATCTGTTTGGAACTATTACAACATTTTATAAAGTTGGTTATAAAGTTGCTAAGAAGAAAATAACTTAGGCTTCATTTGGATCGACTTTCTTACTGCTTTTTAAAGCAATTTTTTAGTACAATTTATTTAATTTTTGTATTAAAAAATTATTTTAACAAGCAATAAGAAAACAATCCCAAATAAAACCTTAACCATTGGAAGCAAAAAATACAATTTTTCATTAAAACTTTTTATAAAAAAAATAGTGAAAAAATAACAAAAAAAAAAAGTAGTCATAAAACTATAAAAGTATGATTGCTATCTAAAAATAAAAATAATGAAAAAGCTATCCCAAACAGTCTCTCTCAGTTTCAACTTTGATCTCACCCTACGACTAAATTTTTAATTTCATTAGTTTTAATTTCAACTAACATTATTATTATTATTATTATTTTAATTGCATGTGGTGCAGCACTAACGTGGTCAAAGAAAACTAGCAATAATGCCTTGCAGGAAGGTGCGAGCAAGAGTTGATCATAGCAAGCATTGGCGTGCAAAGCTTGGCTCCTATATTATAAATCACAAAGAGAAGTTCAAACGTTAGTTCTTCCTCATTTAATCTGTACTTATTTTTAAAATATATAGTAATTCTTATAGAGATGTTTTCACGTAAAAAATCTGGTCTCTTATGAATACTATATCTTTTTTATCGGATTGTGTGTTGGATCTTCGTATAAAACTAAGACGTTAAATTCTTTATTTTTCTATCTCTGCAAATATTCCAAGACGTAACAATTACATTAAGGAACGTATTGATCAAGTGAACTTTTTGAAGACGTATCACCAATTATAGATAATTTATATCTTATAGATTTTTATCTTTGGTCAAAATAAAATAAACTTAATCAAATTAGTTTGGTAAAAAGTAATAGTTTTCATGGCACTTAAATAATTTTTTTAATCATCCATCAACATAAACATATCCCAATCATCCATCAGTGTTCACTTATTTTGTTTTTTTAGAATTTGATTTAGTGATGACAATTGACATCCTTAGACCATCTCCAACCGTTCAGCAAACAGCCGAATGGAGGCCCTCAAACGTCGCAACCAAATGCCATTCCTTCCGCCATTTGATCGCAGTTGAACAGTGCCACGCCAATATTGGCGTCGCACTGTTCACTTGCGCCATTTCTTTCTCTCTACCGAACTCGTTTGAGAAAGGCACGAAAGAAACGAGCGATGATTTGGGGGCAAAATGGCGTTCCACTGGATATGAATCACGACACTTTTTGATTTTACTGCATTTTGCAGTGAAAAATGAGAATCTCGGTTGGAGATGCCCTTAATAAATATAAAATATTTGTCCATCATTTATTGTTTGGATATCAAATACATGAGCTTATGAGTTACTTCAATTGAACATTAAATTGGTACTAAAGAGATCTTATTGGTTTGATTTAGTTTCATATTTTAATGATTTGATTTTTTATTTATAGTTTTAAACTTTAGGTTGGTTCCAAATAAAAGTTGATAAAAAAAAAAATGAAATGCACACCACTAATTTGAGCCATGCCAAATTGGATCATATGGTATTTTGAGCTTTGTTAACTTTATGGATCGGGCAATAGACTACATCCCAAATCTAATCATTTTTAAGGATATGTTTCAGACAGTTTTCTTCCTACTTTGTTTTTTCAAGCCGTAATTAAAATCTCTTTTGGCTATTATTTTATCGTTGCTTTTTAGAAATTTTCTTACTGGAAAGCTATTTTTTACAGCAACTTTCAAAAAAAGTTACTTTTTCTCATGAAAACTTTACGATCATCTTTAAAAAGAGCTACCACCGTCCCAAAAAAATCCTATGTTAGGTTGATTTAGAAATGTTTAGAATTATTAGGTCTAGCAAGTTTGGCCGAATATTTTGATTTTTTGCTAACTTGGTCAATATTCATGATTGAATTTGGCTACGTTAGACCGTTTTATATTTTTATTTGAAAACACATATTCAAAAGTTTGTGCATAGTTTAGTTGAACCTAAGAACATTGTTAGATCTAAATTTGCTCATGGGCGACATCTTGATCTAACTTGCAAGGAGTAATATGAATGGTAAAGAAATGGAAAGGTGAAATGGGCGAGGAAGGAGAAGAGAGTTATATTCATAGGGTTAAAAGCGTGGATAAGGCTCTAGTAGCTATATGTGGATAAATATCTTTAGTGTGGCTCTCGAAAACTTTGAGCAAGTGCCAATAGTTACTTACTTCAACTGTGACCTATAACTGATGTTTTGATTCAGTTGATGAAGCTGTTATTGGGTGGACGAATGTCTCCTGATTATTTATTGTATGTTCGTTTATTCAAGGCGATTTTTTTTAGACGAGTGCCTCACTAGGATGAGCCCTTCTATGGTGAGTGCTTTATTCAGACTTGTTTTCCGGAGGCTAACTCGAGTGCCCTTTTTGGTCAATCTCCTCTGATATGAGGCCCTATCTTGGTAGGGCTACCCTAAGGCGAATACCTTTTTTAGATTATACAACTCATCTAGATCCTGATTTCATATATAGGGTTATACAAAAATATCGTGCTGCACATAGCTCTAATTCTGATGTTGAGATGTAAATATTGCAACTATTTTTAGACTCATTCGATTATTCATAACTGAAATATATATATTTCACTCATTTTAAATAAATAAATAAAATAAATATTTGAATTTAAATAATTATATTAATTTTAGTTATATCCAAACAAATAAATAATCTCAAATAATCCATTTTTAGCATATATTTTAACTTCTTGAGACCAAATTAACCCTCGGTGTAGTGTAAGCAACCCTAAAATCATACTCCAAAAATTGGTTTATTTTTTTTCTAATTAATGAGGTATGTTTTTATTAATTATTGCAAGTAAATAAGCGTTATTTTTTCTTTCTCAAATCATATTCTAATTGAATTCCTTTTTTCTCTCCATGCATACATATAATATAAAAAAGTTCATTCATAAAAAATTTCTGTAATTGTTTATGTCATAAAATTTTTGATATTTTAACTAATTATGTCTCAATTTTTTAATTCTAATTTTTAAAATATTTAACTATAGTTATAGTAAAACTATTTTAAATTAGTCAGCTTACGAGCTGACGAGTCGAATCAATACTGTCTCATATTGGATGTGTTAACTCATCGACCTCAATAGATGAGCCATTTATCGCTCAGTATACAAGCTATTTATCTTTTTTTGTATGCAAGCTATTTATCGAGCTCAATACATGAGTCATTTATCAAGTTGAAACCGAGCTAATTAATTCACGAATCAATTGGACTCAATTACACCCATACTTCCAATCAAGTGCCAAATTAAGCTGCATGACCCCCCACTTTTTGAGAAATTATTCTATGCGGAGATCAGATACAAAGAATTATCTGATTTGTAATATGTCTGATTTTCTGTTCACTGAGATAAAACTGAACAATTCTCTCTATCTGCACACATCATGTAATAATCTCTCCATCTTTTGGTTCACTTTGGATTCTCCCCATGCAGAATAATAAATGATGGGCATGGCCAACCATCTTCCCACCAGTTGTGTCGGCCAAACACTTTTTCGCTTTTTCCATCTCACTTTCTGCCTTTTTGTTCTCCCTTCCTTTTCTTTGTCCCCATTAATTTAATTGCAGTTGCATGTCTTAATTCGTAATTATTAGAATTAATTGAGAATTTACATATATTTCGCAAAATATTTGTGTTTAAAAAATATACTATTTAAAATAAGGTATGATGATAATTTAAATCTTAGCTAACTTTTTCTTCAGAAGTATATATATATATATAATTTTATTAATGGATGATACAAAATCACCATCATAAAAATCAAATGTGCAAAAATACAATGTAATGTCCTAATTCTGTATCGGGTGTTAAAATGAGTCAACAATTTTGTTTTATTTTTATTATTTTTTGTTTAATTGTAGCGCATTAACTATAAAATTTATGATATTTGATAAAAAATAATAAGATTATATCCACATATAAGAAAATATAAGAAAAAATATAAAAAAAATAGGTCATTTTTGAGTAAATGGATTTACATGTCACAACCCGACATATTTATTAAACGGGTTGAAAAATCCAACTATAACTCGACTCATTTATTAATCTGATCCGAACAACCCTACTCCCTATCGAACACCTTGTGAATGAGGCCCAATTAAGCACATATATGAAAGAGTAACCCAACTTGAGCAATGTCCTTTGATCTAAAAGCCACAAAATCGGAAAGAAATATTGGAACGAAAAATGTTCGGAGTAGATTTTTTTTTTCTTGGATGAAAATTTTTCTAACTTTTCTCTATTGTGGCTCTTAATTAATTCCTTCATAAATCACTAATTTTCCTCTTATTTCAATTTTTTAAATTAGAATATATGAGATTCAAAGACATCGGTTGTTTGTTCTCACTTCTAAGCCTTCATTTAAGACAATTTTTTTAGTATAAAAAAAAACAAAATTACATATTTTTTAATAGAAAATTACTTTAAAAATCAATAGGCTTAGTTTGAGATAGCTTTCTTTTTACTTTTTAAAAATAATTATTGCCGTCAATCATCACCATATCCGGTCATTACTGGTTACCACAATAAATAAATAAATAAATAAAATAATTTTTTAAATTTAAGATATGTTTTATTTGCTATCAAAATATAAATATAATAAATAAATAAAAAATAAGTAAAAAGTATTACAAACGTCTCATAACAAATATGAGAGAGAGAAAGAAACTGAAGAGTTTGATGTTTTTTCCAAATGAAATACTGACGTTTTGTGCGTATTAGGCCTCGTAATTTGGATTTTTATATTTTTATTTATCTTTTGCATTAGCTGTTTCAGTAACATCTTGAACCAATTCTGTTGTCTTCATCACTGTAATCTTGCAAAATGGACGTTAGAAAAGCCAATGGTCAGCCAGATTTACCTCAAGATTCGTATAATTATACCTTTCAGTAATTGCATAAGGATGTAAATTTTATAACTAAAGTCTACTATATATTATTAAGAGAACTGAATTTTAAGTGTACATTTTTTGTCATTTTAAGAGAACTGAACAAAGGATATATGTGTAAAATTTAAGATTTTATATGGTGTTATATGTGAAATTTGCGGGCTCTTGAAGATAATAGATTTATTTGAGTCATTTTGTTTTTAAATGATGGAAGTAAAACATTTCAATTATGCCAAACAATCCAATTGAAACTTAATTTTTGCATTATATGTTGGTGGAAAAAGCCTTTTTTTTCACAAGATATTTATTTTAGAAGTATTGCATGCAATAAAAAAAATAAAATGAAACTAAGAAGTTTACTTATATCAATAAAAATATATTATATTTAATAAAAAATCAACATTGAAGGATATTATAAAGCTTAGAATAATAGCGGATTTAATCTCATAGGTTATAATATTTCAAATTGTATAGGTGTTAATTTATAGGTTATAAATATGAGTATCAATTTTTCAATTACCGATAAGTTATAAATCAATTTCTGGCAATTCATTAAATAAATGAAATTGATTATCGACCAAAAAAAAAAAAAGACTATGTTTTAGATCTTGAACTTTTCATCAAGATAATATATTGACTCTAATGACCGACCTAAGAGGCAATGTTTGTGAATTATTTTATTATTTGTGCAAATAATGGTATATTTTTTTGAATTTACATAATCAATAATTATGACTCCAATTAAGAGGAATTTTTTAACAATATTATGTCAAGGATGTATGTATCTTGACTTATTACTACATATAATATTTTATGTCATACTTGATATGTCTCCAAAAAGTTCACTTGAACTGCACAAGTATAATTTTAGCGAGTAAGGTTTAACTTACCTCTCAAATAAATACATCCAACGATATTGAACTGGACCACTAACTCTTATCTCATATGATAAATACACTAGCAAATGTTCCATGATGAAAAATTCATGAGAGAAAATTTCTCAAGCTTACAAAGAATGAATGATATATTTTGCTCACTTATTGTTAATGCTTCTTCATTCAATTTTGTTGAACATAAATCCTTGAAGATTTAGAATGTAATATGGTTAAGTAGTTGAATACAAATGGAAAGAAATACTCCAAAAATATGTGGAAGTCATGTCTCTTCATTCCAAATGACTCCTAAATCTTATATCAACACGCCAGCTTTCATCCAAGGCTTACCCATCATACATTTTCAAGTTTTGGGCCCGCTGATACACTGCTCTTCTCTTTTCTTATGTGAACAATAAAGGAGCTTTTCACTTTAATATTTTATCATTCAATCCATTTCTTAGCATAAGATTATTAATTTCTCATAAAATACTATTTCAAGTCCATTCTTTCCTTCAAATTATCTTTTACTTAGCCTTTCACATCCATAACCATATTGAAATGTTATTGAATACATTCTTCTCAATATGCATAACATCCAAATTATTCCTAATTCAATTGGTACTCAAGTCAGGTGAGGTCCCAAAAAAAAAAAAAATTTCATTCAGTTATGTCGAATTCTAAATCAGCATACTCTACAATATGCTAATATAAGAATTTGAAAATTACTATGTATGTCATTCACTCTTTCAAATGTCTAACCACCACTTAATTTGGATTGGGGATTTTATCTATTAACTCATTTTCTCATGATTAACACATCCTTATTGCTCATAAATAGATGATTGGTAGTTAGAAACATATGATAATTGTCAAATCACAAGTTTTTACCTCCATATTTTAATGTAAATGATTTAGTGAGCTCCATACAATACGGATAAGCTAATTTCCTTGCAATACGCCAACCATATAGCTTACCATATGCTGAAAAGTCATTGATAGTCCATAATAAGGGAGATTTAACAATGAAGTTTTATTTAGTTGAGATATCATATATTAGAACATCTTATTCGCACAAAAACTTGAGGTTATTGTTCAAAGGTTGTTAGAACACTACAGGAAAAAAGCTCATTTCCAGCGGAAGTAAATTCGTCACAAATTCCGGCGGATTTTCCAACGGATTTCCGATGGGATACTGGGCTGGCGATCAGCGCGGGGGGCAGGGCCCTGTGCAGACCCAGGTGGGGGTCTAGCGATCCGCGATTGGGCCAATGTTCAGGTAGCTGCTAGTACTGAGCTGAATGTTGGAGTAGCAGGCGAGCTTAGCTAGACAGGTCCGGTAAAACAAATCCGCTTTTTGGATTTGTTTTTTTTTTCCTTTACTTTTCGGCACAAAAAAATTTGACGGAAATATTTTTCTAGCGAAAAATTTATAGGAAATGTGCAGGAAATATTTCCGACGAATTATTCTCCGCCGAAAGGCCTTTTCCGATGCGTGTTTTACTGGCGAAATAATTTCCGTCGGAAATCTGTTGGAAATGTTAAGTTCTGACATATTTTGGGCATTTTTCCGACGGAAATGACTGCCAAAAAAATGACGCTTTTCCTGTAGTGGAAGCCATCGATTTCAAGGCTTTTAAAATCGGTCCGGTTAATGAACCAGAAGAAGGAGAGGTTAGTGGTTTAATGGTTCGATTGGGGTCGAACCGGATGATTTAATAAATAATAAAATTAATATAGTAATATGATGATCTAATCTTAAACTTAACACAAATTCATCCTATCATACAAATCAAATATCTAAGTTAAAAATAAGTTGGAGGTTATTTTATAAATAATATAATTAATATTTAATATAAGATTAGTTCACATATATATGTTTTAAATTTAATATAAATAATTTCTAATTTATTTTATATGTTTAGATATACTTTATACTTATGAAAAGTATACAAAATTTTCATTATAAGATTATATCTATAATTTTCATGTTATATTATTTAATATTAAAATAAAGATACAAATTTAAAATATATATATTACATAATTAAATCAAATGAAAACAATAATACATAAATGTTAAATATTATTTGTATTATTAAATTTTATTTATATATAAATATAGATATAATTATATTTATAATGTATGTATAGTGAACTTGAGAAGTGAGAATTTTTCTTTAGGTTTTAGTCCTACATCACCTAGACAATATATGTTAGCATTGTTTTTGTCTATATAAGCTTTTAGGCTCCTTTAGAAAAATGCACATGATATGATGGACCATGTGCCATGTCATAAAACATTTTTTATTCTTATTTAATTAAAATTAAATTTATATTTGTTAAGTCAAATATTTAATAATAACTGTATTAAATATTTTATTTAAAAAAATATTAGCCAAATTGATTTTTGAAAATCGGCACCGGTTCGCCGGTTAACCGGTTCAATCCGGTTTGTGGCTGAAGCGATTTTTACAAAATTTCGGACCGGCCGGCGGACCGGTTCACGGTTCAACCGGCCGGTCCGGTCCGGTTTTCAAAGCACTGATCGTTTTTTTATTTTGTATTATGTGGCCCATATATAATAAAAGTAAAAAATGTATAAGGGATATTCATGTACATCTTAGGTGGAAGGTTATAGATCACAACCGAACCTGATGAAACCCACATACTAAATAAGTCTTATCGTGTTAATTTGCAACAGAAGAATCCTAGGATTTAAGTTTTGAAAATTATTCAAAATGTTCATCCAAATTTTAACTTCAAAACAATAATAACTACAAAGCTACTAATAATATCTAGTGCACTAAAAATAAAACTATCCATAATTTTTTTTTTTCATTAATCATCCAAATACATGTGCAAGTGCAGTGCATGATTGTAGACTGCGCTAACATGTCTCAACATACCACATTTATCAATCTAAAATTTCAAATGATTTCATTATTATAATTAAGTGCTCTTTCTCCCGTTCGAAGCTATGGTTTTTTTGCAGCTTGGGCCTCCCACCCTGCTTTGCTTGGGCTTCTCCCAGCGATTTCTTTCCGGCAAGTTCTGTGCCACCGCTTCTCTGGCTTCAGGGAAGTCCTTCGTTCTTTTTGTTTTTCATTTCGTGCATTTTTTGTTCTCTGCTTCGTCCCCATCGGCCCTTGTGGCCGGCATAGCGGCAAAGTGGTTTTTGGATCATGGTTTTTTGGATGGATTTAAGAAGCCACTCTATTTCTTGGTCGCTTTATCTGATACTGCTTCAGATGTTTGTTTTTCATCCATCAAAATGACTACATATCATGGTTTACCTACTGTGTGGATCTCTGAGGAGGAGATTTTTTTATTGGCAGCACCCTTCCAGTATATATGCCTTAGTTTTTTTTCTTTCCATTGTCTTAGCTTGGATACTATCTGTAGGTTTTTTTTCAACCTTAAGCTATCTGCGGATTTTTCTATAACCTTGCTTCATTCTTCTCATGTGCTAATTAAATTGATGAATGGCCTGGATTATAGCAGGATTTTCTGTCACCATTCTTACCTTATTTACAATTGCTACACGAAAGGTACCAAATGATCTCCTTCTCTTGATATCGGTGGTCAATCCCCTCTCGTCCCCATTTGGATTTCCTTCCCTAATTTTTGGCCCCATCTATTCGCTCCCCGAATCCTTCATGCGTTGGGTTCTTTGTTTTTCCGCCCGCTAAAAGTTTATAACGCCACCTCTGTTGGCTTTTAGCCCTCTTTTGCGCCTGTCTTGGTTGAACTGGACATCACTAAAAACTATCCGGATAAATTGTGGCTCGGCCCTGATAAGTTGCGTTACATCTAGAAAGTGCAAATGGAGGTTTTCCCTCCATTTTGTGATCTCTATAAAGCTATCGGGCATGTTAGAGGGGAGTGTTAGTCTTTGTCCTTTGTTTCTATTCCTGCTACTTCTGTGAATCCAATTAACCATGTTAGGAATGAAACTGATGCTGTGGAAAATGTTGTTAGTGAGGGAAATATTATTGTTGTTTCTTCTAATCCGTTGGGTCTTTTTAAGCCCTTGGCGGGTAATGGGGTCGAGGTAGCTAGGGCTATAGGTCCTCCCTCAGGTATTTCTGATGTTGGGTCTCCTGTTATTCCAGTGGTTCTGATTGTTGCTGATGGTGGGTCTCCTATTGCTTTGGTTGCACCATTTGTTGTGCTGGTTCCTCCTAACCAAGCTGTTAATGACATTGAGGTGACATTGTCTATTACTAGGTCGGTTGTTCCTTCCTCTGGTAATTTTATGGAAGGGGGTGTTGTTTCTGATGTACCTCACAGTGGTGAGTTTGTTGAGGCTAATGGATCGATTCCTTGTTTACTTAACCTGATTACTAGTCCTATCTTTCCCCTTACTCTAATATTGTTGTAGTGACGGTAAAGTTGAATTTTTTTTTTATGAGGATATTTCTTTTGATCCTGGGAACTATGACTGTGTTCCATCTGAAGGTGGGTTTTTTACTCTTAATTATTGTGAGGATGCTAATGCTTCTATTCTTAAGGGTGATGATCATATGGTGGGAAAAGGCGGAATGGTTGATGTCTCCATTCAATTATTTCTAATATTTCCATACTTCCTCACATATCTTATAGTGTTAGGGATTATGAGATCATGCATGGGGATTAGTTGAATATTGAATTTTCCCCAACTGATGGAAAGGAATTTGATGAGAATTCTTTAGATTGGAGGGACAATGTTGATATGAGTATTCTACAAATTACTGACGGTGATCTTTCTCTTAAAAATAGTAAGAAGAAAAAGCATAAATCAAAGAAGAAATGAATTTCCATCTGGTTTAGAAATAGCTGGTGCTTTTCTTCTGTGTTATTGGTGGATTCCTCTAGTGCGTGAGATATGCTTTGTCGATGGTTTTCTCTATTGGATGGTGGTTTCTCTATTAGATGGTGGTTTATTCTGGTCTATGATGATGAGGTTTTGGTGTGCTACCTCTTGGGCCTAGCTTGTTGGCAACCTTGGTGGCCTTTTGCAGGTTGGGATTGTGGATTGTCGCTCCTCGTTTGCTGCCTCCAATGGAGTGCCCTTACTTAGCTTGAGGGTGGGTATGCGCTGCCTCCTGAGTCTGGTTCTTCACATTTGTTTCTCTTGTAATCTTAATTTCACCTTATTTTGTGTTTGACTTTCTGGCTCATTTGGTTTCTCTTTCCTCCTGTAATGTTGCTCTTGGGAGCTTTAGCGAGCCCTTTCTCTGTTCTGTCCTTGTATCCTTTTATTGTTTAACATGGAGAGGCTTTTTGGTTTAAAAAAAAATAAGTACTGAAAGTAATAAAATAAATCACATTATAATGCATAATAGTAATATAATTATCAGAAATTCAAATGATGATGCTGAAGAAATAAATAAATACGCATTTAATATCAGATAAAATAAAGCGAATTTTAACTCTTATACCTCCCAACATACATAATTTAGATAATTCTAACCCTTATACCTCCGAACAGATATAATTCTAAGAATTTGACAATTATGCTGTGACGCCCCAGGCATCTATTGTAAAGGCTATTTTCCTTCCATGATCGTCCGGGACGAAGTGGATCATCCGGGACGATCGGTACAGGTTGTGAAGAACTCTGCATGGTTCGTCTGTACGAAATGGGTTCGTCCAAGGACGAAATTTTCCCGAGAGCATCGTCCAGGGATAAAGAAATTGGAATTAATTTTTGTCTGAACGATTTGAGTCCCGAGAAGATCGTCCCGGGACGATCGAGACATCGTCCGGGATGATCCTGCTTAATAAATATCTAAATGGTCTCGTTTTTTATGAGAGAGAAAGCCCAGGAGAGAGAAAAACGAAGGGAAAAGAAGAAAAGAGGATTTTTGGGCTACTTCTGTCCGTTTTCGTCCGTCGCCGTAGTTGGAAAAGTTGACCGACTCGAGGTAAGGCACTTTCCGCCTTTCTCAATTTTCAGAAATGTGGATTTTGACGATTTTTCTGTTCCGGATTTTGTTTCCATTAGCGAATTTCTGCTATTATTTTCTTTTGACAAAGGTTTTACCGCGTAACTTTTGGTATGTTTTTGAGATAATAATTATGCACGTTTTGAGTATTTTCTGGAAGATTTTTATCGTGTATTTTGAATTCTGTTGAGTTTTGTTCGAATAACAATTTATCTGGATGTCTGATATTATTACTTCAGTATAGTAAAAGTCTTATAATGTTATTGTGGATATTCTGCGATAATTTGGTAAATTTCTGAATCTGTGAATTTTGTGTAAATTCCGTATATTGCCGTTATGCCGCTAATTTTTTGTATGAATTCTGATTTTTCTGAATTAATTCATTGAATGAATTGAAGTGTTTGTATGCTATCAGAAGGGAGTTATAAGGGGCCAGGATCCTTTGAGATTCTGTAAGTGTCAGGGAAATCTGATATGAGCGATGAAATCTGAAAATAAGTTCTGTTCCGAAATTCCGAATATCTGTTCTGTTCTGGTGCTATAAGCACAAAGGGAGACATAAGGGGCCAGAATCCTTTGATATTCTGTAAGTGTCAGGGAAGGGAGATATAAGGGGCCAGAATCCGTCGAGATTCTGTAAGTGTCAGGGAAGGGAGGCATAAGGGGCCAGAATCCATAGAGATTCTGTAAGGGTCTGGGAATCTGAAATCTGATATGTGCTATGTTATCTGAAATTTGATGTTTGATATCTGATAATCTGTTCTGTGACTTATCTGATCTGTTTTATGAATTATCTGATATGAATGTGATTGATTTCTGATTTTTGTACGATTCTGGTTATTCCGTACGATTCTGTCTGTTCTGTGACTTGAAAGCTTTATGATATCTATTCTGAACTCCGATTTGACATGACTTCAATTTTCTGTATCAGTTGTTTGATTTTTGTTGGTCAAGTATCTGTTCTATGATTTCCGTACGGCTATTTTCTTATGTGGATTTCTGATGATTTTGATTGGTGAATGATGTATTACTGAGCTGTTAGCTCATCTTTATTTTCTACGTGGTTTTCAGGTTCTGGGAAAGAGAAGGAGATCTTGGATTAGTCATTCTGTGTCTGATTTGAGATTAGGTATTTTGTACTTTTGATTTTTGTTCAGTTATGGCTTTTCTGTTATGTTCTTTTGTCTATAGCCATGGACTGTATTGTATATGATTGTTTTGATAAAAGAAAAGATAGATGAATTGTTCTGTATTTGGATGTTTATAGTAGCTCTGTGTTTTTCTGTTTATATAATATTTGGAAGAAAGTTCTGAAGCAAATTTGAAAGCCAGATCCTGGATTTCAAGTTTAAGTTCCATCGCGACCCGATGCGAGTGGGATCCGTCCCGGTCGGCTTGGGTCGTGACATCTATAGTGAAAGGATTTGTCGACAGTCTTGATCAACCATCACTTCCTGCTCCCTTGCTCTAACCTGAAATTGTTAACCATATATAATGAGCTTCAAAAAGCCCAGTAGGTCACCTAAGCCTATAACTGAAATCAAAGCACGGCATTGAAACAATATGCATGTCAATCAGTCAATCAATAACAGGCACTTACACATGATCATTGAATCGATGCAGGTACAAAAATCAGTACAGAAATAGAAATCAATGCAGTAACCAAAATCAATGTATAAATAATAGAATCCAAAATCATCAATGAATAGTAGAAAATCTATAATGTTCAATAAATCAGTCCGTGCATCAAATCTCTACAGTAGTCGTCTTATCTATCACATCAGTCTATAGTAAAACATACACTTGTGAATTCCAGTTATTCAATATCAATTGCTCAACAAATCACGTGCAATCCAGTAATTGATATCACATGTTCAATGAATCACATGTCACTTGCTCAGTATATCACGTGCATAATATCAGTACAGTGAATCAGTAGCAGCAGCGTATGTATCAATATCAATAACAATCCAGTGACGACATGAACGATTATGCTATAACAGTGAAATCGTAAAGTACAGTAAATCCCTAAATCCGTCAAATCAAATACGATTAACATCACTCAATCATATCAATATAATCAATTAGATCAATAAAAAAATTACTTCCGGTCAATAATATAAATCGATATGAAATCGTATAAGACAATCAAATCAATACATCGTAAGAACTGTTGAAATCAAATCCATAAATCAATAGTAACAATTAAAATCAATCGATGTAGCAAAATCATATCAATATAGTAAAATCATATCAATACAGTAAAATCATATTCTATATCACATGCTCGGTGCTTGGTGTATCACATGACATGTATCTTGTTTAGTGTATCACGTGCTATAAGATCTTGTTCGGTGTATCACATGCTATAAGATCAGTGCAATGAATCAATGCATCAGTGGATCAGTAGTATCGGTATCAGTATCGGTATCTGTAGTATCAATGAATTGATGCAATATCAATGTCCATATCGGTATCTGTGTTCAGTGACATGTACAATATAAAATATCAATGAAATTGTGCAATGATAAGAAACTCATGAATCCGTACAGTAAAGCCATTCAGTATCAATAAACCAATTCAATGTCAGTATATCCGTTCAAAATTCATAAATCAATTCCATATCAATAAATCAGTTAATATCAATAAATCAGTAAATCCATAATAAGATCATAAGAACAATACTTTACACATGCATTCCAGTACAGTAATCTTACTCGACAAGTACAATCACTGGCTATTAAGATGTTTTTCAGTCTTGGAATATCGATGAATCGTTGTATATCCGTTGGCTCAATGATAGAGTCGTCACTCTTTGCCCGTCGGCATAAGAATCTCCTTATGACTCCCAATCGTTGTATCAATGATCAATAGAGGATAACACCAAACTCTTTTTAAAGGAAAACCCATCGGCCCACCATCCTGTACAGGTCAAATCAATCTCCAACCAACGATTCAACCAGTATTTACTTGTCTTTCAGTAATAATAACAGTAATTCAATCATATATCCATATTCATGTACATCTCATTAATGCATTGCAATCAATAAACAGAATTTAGCTCAATTTAGAAAATCCCTTAAAATATCCTATAGTAGACAGAAGTCATTATAAAATGTACAGTTTCAGAAAATTACCAAATTACCAGAAATCGTGTAAAACAACGTTTCAAAACTTTACTAGTACTAAAGCAATAATTTTCAACAGCCAGATTATTTTCTATTCGATAAAAATACATCAGAATACAAAATACCCGGTGAAAACTTTCTAGAAAATATTCAAGTCGTGCAAAATCATCATTTCTATAACATACCAAAAATTACGCGGTAAAAGTTTCGTCAATACAAAGTCATGCGCGTTTTTCGGTAATGAAAACACAAAAATGAGCAGAAAAATACCAAAACTCAAAATCTTTGAAATCAGAAATAGGATTCGGATTCCTTACTTCGAGACAAACAAATCTTATAACAGCAACGACGGACGAAAAGCGCACCGTGAGCTCCAAAACCAAGCTTTTTCCTTCCTTTTTCTTCTCTTTCTCTCTCATGCTTTTTTTCTCTCTCTTCAAATGATTCCAAAATATCTCCATCCAATATATATCCATACAGATCATCCCGAACGATCCGAATTCGTCCCGGGACGATTTGCCCTCTGGACGAATTTCGTACGTACGTGTACAGTTTTCGTCCCTTGACGACTTGCGCTCTGGACGAATTTCGTCCCGACGAACCAAAGTTCGTCCTGGGATGAACTTCTCTGTCCACATATTTTGTACTGATCATCCCGGACGATCCCACTTCGTCCGGACGATCCTGAAAGGAAAAATGGCTTTCACATATGCCTCCCAAAAAATAAAATCATAAAATTATGATAACATAACATGCATATAACACTAGTAGTGTCATTGGCATGAGAATGTGCATTTAGCATCATAATAGAACTTCCTCTATCCACCCAAGAACTCATCAGAATCACATATTCCAACAAATTAAGCATATAATTTATTGTATTATAATAATTGAAACATAAGTAAACTCATTTCAGAATTTCACAAAATATTATAAAGGTAGACAGCGAAATGTACTACTAAACAAAAATATATTATTTTAGAATATAACCAAATTACTAGAGATTATTCAAAATATTATCTTGAATATTTAATTATACTACAACATTAATTTTTAGTGTAAAAAATTATTTTTCTAATAAGTTAAAATAACATAATTTATAAAATCCACGGTGTAAAGTTTTTAGAAAAATACTTAAATATTATGAATCATTGTTTATATAATATATAGAAAGTTATGTGATAAAAGTTTTCTTATAAAAAAGTTATCTCAAATTTTTACTAACAGAATTTTAATTTAAATAAAAAAAATCTTAAAATATTTGTATTTTGTAAAGTTGAGATAAGCTAAATGTCATCTACCTCAATCCAAGCAACATTTAAAACTAGCCAATAGCTGAAATTGGATTGAAGTCACCTAAAATAAACATTCTCTCTCTAGAAATCTCTCCATATATCTCTAGTTGGCTGGCTTCAGTGATAAATGAGTTTAAATTAGTGAAAATGATATTTAAATAAAGAATTCATGCCAAGCGCCGTGGTGCTCAGTCAAGCCAATTTTGTAGTGCTCCATATCAGAGTTTAAAGCATCATGACATAAAACCCAATGTTATTGCACTTGTTTAATCTAGGGGTTTCAAAAGGGGCTTGCGGATCCAGTTCAGGTCGAACCTGATATTAACATGCTACTATTTGACCCGAACAAAACCCAACCCATTTTTGAAAACACGTAATAATTAAAAACTTGGTCCCAACCTACCAAGTTGCCACTTATGAGAGCAACGGGCATGAGTGCAGGTAAAGGCGAGTACATGCTAGGTAGTCGGGCGTGAGTACGTGCAAGGCAGACGGGCCGAGGGAGAGACAAGCTAGCACATGCGAGGCAGGCAATTAGGCAAGGCTACAAGTGTTGGACAGCCGAGCCAACTTGGTAAGCCCGGGCGCATACCGTAGGGTAAGCATGGAGAGGGGTCGCGGGAGGGTCACAGACTCATAGTGATGTGTGATATAGGAATTAGGTTGATGTTGGATTTTTGGGTTTACCCGAACCATACCCAAATTTACAATCGGGTTAGGATTTTAAACTCAACCCAACCTATTTCCCAAATGAGTTGAACCTAACCTAGAATTTTTGGGTCGGGTTTGAGTCAACTTTTCAGGTCATGTCAAATATTGACATCCCTAGTTCAATCTTTCGAAATTCCAAAAAACTTAGCATTGGGTTGCCAACTTCCCTAGTGATACGGTGCCCTAGGGGGAAATTTTTATTTCTTCATAATATGCAAACATATCCCTTGGACCTACTTCAAAACACATACGGACTCTTACATTCACATAGAATATTTCCAGAAACTTATAGAAGAGTTCAAATGCAAGAATTTAATTGGTTATCTTGAATCTAGTTGGTTTAGAACAGATTGAACGTACTCTAATCCCGAGGTGTCACAACTCTCTCCTCCTTATAAAAATATCATCGTCGATATTTTAAAACTCATGCCCTTAGAATAGATCAAGATACAATTGCTTCATCTCATATTCCTTATCCTAAGTAGCTTCACTTTAAGTTTTATTCTTCCACTAAATTTTAACCATTAAAGTTTGTTTATTACTTAGCCTCCTAACATTATATGCTAGAATCCTCTTCGGTTCCTCTCCACAACTCATATTGAGATGTATCTTTTCTTCAATAGATATACAATTCTTGGAATTTGATACCCACTTCCTCAGAAGTGACACGTGAAATATATTATGAATTTCATATGTATAACAATCTAAGATAGAAAGCATCATATCTAAAAAAAAATAATCACAAATACGACACGAAGTAAAATGATCAAATGACAATATAAAAAGATATTATATGCTTACCACAAAATCACATTACAATAGCTAAACTGGCTCACACTTGCTACTAATTGAATTAAAAAAAGAAAAGCTAGCTTTTTTTCTAATTAAATAAACCTCTAAGTATTAATCAACATAACAAAATAAACAAATAACATAATCACATTACAAGTAAATAAGCAAGCTTTCATGTGTCACTAGTTAACTAAGGAAAGGTCAGCTAATACTGCTCTAGTTAACTAAAGCTATGAGTATAAAAAAAATGTAGCAAAAATGACAAAAACAATCACAAATCACTGGATAATTCTAGACCTAAACTAAGCAACACACAAAAAAAATTAATACATTAATTTACTAGCATATCAGAGAATAATCTATCATTATAATCATTATAATTAATCTAAATTATGATTAAAACTAATAGCCTAATAAGTGAATATTTATAAGTCATCAAATACCATACTTACAAAAATTTAGCATGATCAATATTTCCTTTTATATTATAAAATCAATCCATGTCCAAAATCATTCAATGTGTTCTTGCTTACACTTAGAACCTCCTCATATGAAATGGTGCACAATTATCATGCTTGAAAATAACAAACCCATTAGAAGCATGCACATACAACTCCTTCCCATACCCTTAACAAATAAATATATAAAGACTTATTAGTTATTCACAATAGTTAGTTTACTATATCACTCTGAAATGAGGAAAGGTAGGCACAAATCTCATAAAAATTCAAAGACATTTTTAAAAAGTCATCACTTTGTGGATTCACTAGTCTTGCTATGCGCAATAGTTCTCTAAATGACTTTACTAGATTTGGTTGAAATCAAATGATCGGGCCAAATGCCTGAGGAATGTCAAATAATATATATACAAGCTTAGCTTGATTAAGATAATTAAACCTAAATCAAGATACGGGGTTTTAGAATAATATGATTTAGCTCAAGTTAGACTTATCTTAATTTGATATATATCTGATTGAGGAATTTGTTATCAACAAGAATGACCCATTTCAAAATAAAGGTCATAAATGAACACTCAAATGTGTGGGAGATTTTAAAAAAGGGCCTCACATATTGGAGTTGACTAAAATACATGGATGAAAGTGATGACTTAACTACTATAGTAAGATATGTCAAGAATATAACCTGGCCTTAAGACAATGAGCAAATAAAGGTCATTTGGTGCTAAGGTAATGTTGAAGTAGAAATGAAAGATATAAGCTAGGTTCAAGGGAAAATAAGGGCTATGAAAAATGACTTCTACTGAAGCAATGCGGAGTCAATAAAATGTTTAGCTATAAAGTAATAGAGATTAATAACTTTACTACAAAGGAAATGAATAGTCAAGAAAACTCATGACTCTAAGAAATAAGAGCTATGACTCAACTAAAAAGTCAAGAAAAAATCAAGAAGATGCTCAACTCTAAGACAATAAAGATCTATGACACAACTAATATGGCCATGAAGAGTCCAGAAGATGATTGACTCTAAGGTAATGAAAATCTATATCTTGGAAGCTAAGGTTAAAGACAAGATCAAGAGATTTCACTCTTTAAAAGGGCCCTCATATCATGTAAATCCTAACCCTTTTCCCTTGCATTCCCCTCCTCACTTTGTAAACTTTTTCACTACAATCCCACATGTCATCTTGACCCCATCCCTTACTTGGCCAAGCTCTTTCAAACTATTCCATACCACAAAATAATCACTTAATTGGTTGAAAGTTCACCTTCCCATTATTCTCATAAGTCAGTATGCACTATATTATCCATCATATATCATCCTTTCTTTATACCCACAATGAGGGTTTCATTCGTTTCAAATTCTCACCTTCCTTCATATTTCATTTTTGACATCAGAGCTAAAATGTTTTGAGAATTACTTATATAGAATACTGAGTTTAAATTAAAAATAAATAAAATTTTAATTGAAATTTTGATTATAAAATTATAATATTAAAATTAAAAATTTGATTATAAAATTAAAATTTAAAAGTTAGTTACTAAAATTTATTTTTAGAAGCCGCTGCTAAATTGATTGTCTAAAGAAGATGATCATAAGAATCAATTAATGAATTCTTCTCTAAGCAAAGCCACGCCTAAAAGGTTTCACAATGGCCAAGAGGTTCATATGATCAATGCCCCAAAAGTGTTTACAAGTATGTAATCTAAAAAACTTAAAAAAAATAAAGATGTATTTCTATAAAAAATGGCCTCAAACAAATAAGACATTTGTAATTATATATATATATAATTAGACCTATTATAATGAAGAAAAAAGGGCGAGATAATTAGGTGCGAAATTTAAATGACATTCGGACTCCAATCAAAACCGGCCACTTCTGAACTCCACACCTAATAATTTCAACTTTATATGCATAGATTGATATGATTTGTTCTATTTGGAATCTAGAAGCACTCATATACATAATAATTTCTCCAAAATATGATCATCTTTGCAGGAACTTTTATTCGGTCCAGTGAACGTACATTCCTCTACATTCGGCCACCAATGTATTAACGCCACGTAGCCTGAAGAAAAGTCGCCGCCCCGACCCGCTGTATTTTGGGTTCTCGCACGTGCGGATTTTAAAATGAAAGAAATCCCGAACAGCATCCCTTTACCTTTTGGATATATTTCAAAATTTTAGCGGCGAAGCGACTCCCTGTCACTATTCATTTCCTTCGTAGTTCTCCAGCACTTCCTTCGTAGTTCTTCGTATTCTCCGGTCGAAAACTTTCGTAGATATAATGTCTGAGGTTAGAAAAGATGTACCTCTTTGTAGAAGGCAAAGTGCTTTTGCATTGAAGGAGATCGGACTTCGTTTGCTTACCTAAAAAGGCAATAGTTAAATATTTATCAAAATTGCCGTTGAACATTTCGTGATATGATATGATGGATCTGGACGGTTAGGATTCAAACTTAACGGTACTCACGAGTCTTGACCGGACCTACATTCAAATTCAAATACTAGGTTATCATTCTTTATATTTGCCCGTTTCCTTTTTATGTTGCAACGTTGGAGATTGAACTGGGTGCTAGAATTCTTTCTTCCTTTTTCTTTCTCTTTCTTCCAACAAGTCGTGAAGTCAGAAGAAGAAGCTGGGAGAAGGAAGAAAGGGGCATCCAGGAAGAAATAAGAGGGCAACCCAAGAAAAAGAAGAATGGAGGAACCATCAAGACTTTCGTTTCGCAAGGGTCGACTGGCATCAAGAAAAGCCGAGGAAGCTGGTTTGCTTCTTTACCTTTCCTCCTACTCCTCCACATCTCTTTTTCTTTTATTAGATAAGTTGCGTCGAATCTTTGCTTGATTGATATCATGTCAGCTATGACCGGTATCAGCCATTTACTATCAGATCGAAATATGTTTTCGTTTGCTCAGTTCTTTTTCTTGATTCAACCTTTATTTTTTAGTTTAATCTTTGAAGCTGCGCAGTCTCTCAATTTTCTGAGCTTCAGCATCGATTGTTTCACTGTAGAAATCATTATTGGATTTTTTTTTTCATCTCGGTCCTTTGGGGAGATTTCCTCAATTCTGTCTGGTTTAAGAAAAGATCATATTTTTCCCCTTTTATTCTTTTCAATGGAACATAGGGTTTCAACTGAACTCTCTTCTTCCTGGATTCTGACAGCTTATAGGCGTTTCCAAGCTGCGACGTGGCTTGAAAAAATGGTCGGCCCTCTAGGCTTGCCTTCTCAGCAGCCTTCCGAGCAAGAATTTGTCTCATGCTTGAAAAACGGCCTAGTCCTTTGTAATGCCATTAACAAGATCCAACCTGGTGCTGTTCCTAAGGTATCCTTCTTGAGTCACATCAATGATAAATTGAGAAATGAGAGTGGTTGGATAGCTGAATGGGATAAAAATGATGTTGTGACAAATCTAGAAATTAAATATTAATAAATGTTAATATTTAAGAAATAGATAAGATAAGATTAAAGAGAGTCGCCTTAGATGGTTTGGTCACATTAAACGGAGACCTTCCAATGACCCGGTTAGGAAAGTTGAGGTATTATATTGACTTATGTTAAGAAAGGTAGAGATAAACCTAAAAAGATTTGGTTAGAAAATATTAAAAATGATCTTTCTTTATTAGATTTAAATGAGAATTTGATTTTAACCGGACACAATGACCAAAAGGATTCATGTAGCCGATCCCACTTAGTGGGACAAAAACTTGATGTTGTTGTTGTTGTTGTTGTGAGTAGCTTCTATGTAAGATATAAGGTAGATTAAAAAAAATAACTGATTAGGGCATATAACAAAGATTACAAGATGCACCATAAGATGAATAAGTAAAACTAATGCAAAATGAATTAAAAAAAAACTATGTTGGATAAAGATAACTGAGAAGTTGAGAAAAAATATTTCTGTAAAATATGCTTAACGCCTCACTTAGTACTGAACAGGGGCAATCGATGAAAGAATGAGAATGTATAAAATAGATAACAAATAAACAAGCTTATAATGATCTTTCCTTCTATGTTGATTTTTTCTTGACAAGGCATTGTCTTATTGATTTATATTCTGAATTTTGGTAAGGTTGTTACAAACCAATCACTTGGTCTCACCTGGGAGAACCAGACCCTACCTGCTTATCAATACTTTGAGAACATCCGCAACTTTCTTGATGCTGTTGATGAGTTGAAAATTCCTAGTTTTGAAGCTTCGGATATTGAAAGAGTGAGAGTCTAACATTTACACTAGAAACTAACATGCCTTTATATAGTTATTTACTAATTTAAAGCTTTCATCATTTGCTGTGATAGGATACTGTGGAGGCTGGCTCAGTAGGAAAGATTGTTGATTGTATCCTAGGCTTAAAAGCCTATCATGATTGGAAACAGTTCAGCAGGGGTAATGGAACCTGGAAATACGTGAAGTCCCCCATGGTTTCCCACGCTAAAGTTGGAATTCATTCAAAAATGCCAGCTTTAAGCTCCTCAGTCAGATATTTAGACATGTCAGCAAAATCTGAAAAACTGCAACCTATGAAGCTTGATGATGATCAAAGGACTGAAGGTTTACATTTTTTTTAATTTTTAATTTTTTTTTTTTGTAGAAGCGATGATAAAGAGAATGAGAACTTATTCTATTAAACTTGGTTTCAATTGTTTGATGAAGTGATAGGTGCAAAATAACAATTTTCCAAGTTTCAAAAACCCTAAATTTGTTAGTTCATTTCTTTGGTTTAATTCTTTTTGTGAAGAAAAAAAATACACAAATCGTATAATCCATATTGATCAATCAAATCCTTTCAGTACCAAAAAAAAGTTTAAGTTGATGCATGATTCATCGATTTTTACAAGCATTTTTTGTCTTTTTTTTCCTTAATTCCAGGTAAAGTGGATTCTCTCGTGCAAGCAATGACTGATATTTTGTCCAATTCAAAGGAAAACATTGATCAAAATATTTTTGATTCGTGGCAACAAGGAACAGAGGTAAGCTGCTAGAAGACTTTAAGCCCCGCATATAGTACATGTTCTTTTTATACATTAAGTTCTTTGCTCATTAATGGCGTGCTCATTCAATGACAGGACCCTTTGAAGCTGTTTAATAGAATCATATCAAGTTGCCTCCAAGAGCAACAGGTTTATTTCTTATAACATTGTAGTTCCCATTCCATATGAGATTAGACTTTACTATAGACTATTTTCGCCTTGGTTTTAAGAATTGTTCTATTGCTGTGTTTGCATGTTATAGTCCTTGCATTATATGTCGAAACCCAACAATAATTAAAATTTGTATTCTCGATGAACAGTTAGACACTGTTGAGGATTCCATGATGGAAGGAAATACAACATTAGATGTTTGCAGCTCGAATAATATTTGCAAGGTACAAAATACTAATCCCTCTTTATTTGTCATAAAATTGTATTTAAAAATTAGTAGTATTGTCATGGACGATTCTCTTCATGTTCTGAAATAGCATTAGAAAAGACTAGTGATTTGAACAGGAACAACAAGGTGAATAGTACATGCGTAAATTCTTTGAAAAATCTATTGATGATTTCAATTTCATGCCATGCAGAATTGCAGCTTTTGCCTGGGAAAGACATCTTGTAACCACTGGCAACTTATAGAGTCCCAGGAAACTGAACTCAAGGTATTCCATAGAATGCACATTCTTGCATTTAAGCTCAATGTATTGCCCTATGAAGGACGTATTTGCTTTCATTTGTGAATGCTTGAACCATTTGGCTAGAGCCGATGCAATCTCGAACTTATTAAACAAATTGACTCAAGTGAACAAGCTCAAGACAAGTCATATTCTTCAGAACCTTACCACATACAGAAACAAAGATTGCAAGTGGAGGGTTTGGGCAGTGGAGAAATTATTGCAAAAGTTTTTGTTGATGGGAATAACATCAGAATGGCCTGTGTTTGCCTATCTATGAGAATGTCAATGCCTTTAATCATGCCAGCATATACCCGTTACTACCCAAACCATTATGGAATGCCCATACTTTTTCATGTTGTCATCTCCTAGACACCACTATTTAACTAGACATTTGTCTCTATGCTTTCCTTCAAGGAAGAGAAGTCATATAAAATGGCAAGACATTGTCGCTATTTCTGTCTGCTCCATCCAAGATGCAATAAACATCCTTGCAATTATTTCTACTTACAATCCATTGAAACTTCACTATGTCACCTCCATGATTATTTCATAAACAATGTTACATGTTTAGATATTTGATCTAAGACATCTCTAGTGGCAACCATCATCATGAACTCAGTCTCACCCACTCAGATTAACCCCAAGGTCAAACAAGTCTTACCTAGTGGTAACCACCATTAAATAAAAAATTTCATCATGAAATTTTATGATCTCCATCACCCATTATGAATAAATATAAATATTATTTGGGGTAAGGACTAATATAACCATCCATAAATCTAAATAGGGCTTTTTACAAAACAATTGAATGAGCTTTAATCCTAAGACTCAAAGTTATGCAAAAAATTACTCTCCTTCAGTGGCCCTCATCATGCTCTCATTCATGGTCACTACACCTGATTATGTTTCAGTGCTTATTGACTCTGACACATCATCTATATCTTAAAACCTATAACTTTTTTTACTATGAAATATCAATAATATTTTAGTAAGTACAATGCTATAAGCAAGATTTCTTAATCAAAGGTTTTATTAGGTAGGAAATACTTGGTGTGGATAAGGATATAGATCAAAGGGGTTCTAAAGGCTAACGATGTGATGTGGACAAGGACTTATAATATATTGGGGACATGGATGAGCTGTTTAGATTTGAGAGAAAGTAATAAGTTTGCTTAATTTATGTTTAAGAAACATAATCCAATCATAAGGATACTTAAGAGAATGAAGGTAAATGATGACAACATCATATATTCTAGGATATTTAATGAGTATGGATTAACAGAACAGTTTGGAACTACTGCTTAACTATAATAGTAACATTGGATAAGAATATAAGATGCCTAAGTAAACCTATTGATATCACATTACTTATCATGCTTCATTATTGTAATCAATGAAGGAAATGCCACTACCCATCCTCATTTGAAGACATATTATAATAAGCAACACATCATAGTTCTTGTCGTTGATTATTATCATGTGTTGTTTGAGCACGACTTAGGCCCAATCATTGTTGATTTCCTAAGGTAAGATATCATGAAATTCTCATGCTTTTACAAGGCACATAAATCTCTGGCAAGCAAAAGTATCTACCACATGCCAAAATTGAATCTCTAGCTTCACTTTAAAGGACATTTAAGTATGGTTTATGTTCTCCATGTCGAGTAATTTTAGTTTTTTGTTTTAGCAATTCCACTAATTTTCAAGAAATTTCTCTTTTTGAAACTTCTCCAAACTTTTGGCTTTGGTACTTTTAAATGCTTCTAGCAACTAAATTTTTATATTCATGGGTTACATATTTTTGTAGAAGTATACAAGTTCAAAATTCAATTGTAATATGTGTCATTCTTAATGTGGTCTACTTAATTCATATTATTTTTCACATTTTAAAATACTACAAATTTGCTTTGTGCATAAGTTGACTAATGATTTTTTTTTTTAATTGTAACAATATTTTATATGTTACTCCTTGCAATTTTAGTGCAAACGAAGTCTTTATTTACGTTGATGCATCCAAGGAAATTTAATTTCTTTTGTTAATATTAATTGCTTAGGTATTTCCTAAATTTTGTTGACATTTCTTTTATTCGATGTTTTCCAGGAAATCAAAGCCTTGTTGTCAAATACCAAGTTAGAATGTGCTGCATTGCAGTCTCAAGTACAAAATGATTTGACACAAATAGGTTTGATATTTTTTAAGTTGAATGAATTCACCTAAATTATGGTTTATTAGCATTTAAGTTGACTGTTCATCTTATATGTTATATCTTATATCAACGAGGTGATGCTAATATTGAGTTAGCACCATTATTAACCTCAAAAGTTACGAGCCTTTAAAAGCTTCTTAATTGACAAAAAGCCAAGTAATTGTGTTATTTTCTCTAGATGTTTCCTGTCGCATTATAAAATTGTCTTTCATCATTTGTTTAGGAAACCAACTTGAGTGGCTTTCTGCTGCTGCTGATGGTTATCATCGAGCAGTCAAAGAGAATAGAAACTTGTACAATATGCTTCAAGAATTGAGAGGTTTGTTAATTTTTACTAGAGACATCTTGGATGAATAATATTAGAGGAAAATTCTCATTGTAGGTGCCTTCAGGAAACATTCAAGTTTTTTGCAGAGTTCGTCCAGCATTTGTGGCAGGAGACAAAGGTTCAATTGATTACATGGGAAATAATGGTACATTGATTTTACTCGATCAACTTAAGTCACAAAATGTGCGCAAGGCTTTCCAGTTTAACAAGGTTTTTGGACCTAATGCAACTCAAGGTAAGTTGATGTGGCATGTAAGGAGCTTGTAAGTTTCATTATTTTCATAGTCCTGACCTCATGTTGTTGAACTGTTAGAGGAGGTCTACAAAGAGACTGAATCTTTAATCAGATCTGTGATGGATGGTTATAATGTGTGCATTTTTGCTTATGGTCAGACAGGTTCTGGCAAAACATACTCTATGGTAGGGTGCTTAATTATACTACCAAAACATTTATACTTTGATGTTTTAACATTAAAGATACTTACCTTGCATACTTTTTTCTTGCTAGTGTGGCCCAGAAATTGGGTCTGCTAAAGATATTGGAATCAACAGCAAGGCTCTTAATGATCTCTTTCAAATATCTTGCATCAGAGAGGATATCAAGTATGAAATACATGTTCAAATGGTCGAGATTTACAATGAACAAATCCGTGATCTTCTTAGTGAAGAAGCTTCAACAAAAAAATATCCTTTAATGCACATTGTGCTCTTGTTCTTAAAAGATAAACTGGTTTTCTACAATTCTTTTAGCAGACTTCTGCTATCCTTAACCACTGCTACATTAGAGATTCGAAATTGTTCAAGCAATGGTGGTTTAAGCCTTCCGGATGCCACAATGCACCATGTGCAGTCAACTAGTGATGTCATGAATTTGATGAAAGCTGGAGAAAAGAATCGCGCCTTCAGTTGCACTGCAATGAACAATAGAAGCAGCAGATCTCATAGGTTCTAGCTTTAATATATATTCTTAAAAGAAGCTGTTTGGTTCACTGATCTTATTCTATTTAAATGTGAATGATATTTTCTGTTTGGTTCACTAATCTCATTCATGTGCAGTGTATTGACAATTCATGTGTGTGGAAGAGATGTTTTGGGAAACACGCTACAAAGCTGCCTGCATTTGGTAGACCTTGCAGGGAGTGAGAGGGTGGATAAATCAGAAGTTACTGGAGATAGATTGAAGGAGGCACAACATATCAATAAGTCTCTTTCTTGTCTGGGAGACGTTATTGCTGCTTTGGCTCAGAAGAGTTCATACATTCCATACAGAAATAGCAAACTCACTCAATTACTGCAAAATTCCCTAGGTTCTAACCTGATTCACTATGGCCAAAAAGTTTTGCATTCTATTTAGCTTATTTTTTCCTTGAAATGCTGATCTTAGGAGGACATGCAAAGATGTTAATGCTTGCTCACGTAAGTCCAGAAGCTGAGTCATATGGAGAAACAATAAGTACTCTTAAGTTTGCACAGAGAGTATCCACTGTAGAGCTTGGTGCAGCTCAAGTTAACAAAGAAAGCAGTGAAATTCGTGATCTTAGAGAACAGGTAAAGCTTTAACTTAGGCTTTGTTTGGGACGACTTTCTTAATGCTTCTTAAAGCAGCTTTTTAGTAAATTTTTAATTTTTGTGCTAGAAAGATGTTTTTAGAAGCAGGAAAAAAGTTATCCTAAACGAAGCCTTAGTCTTCATTTGAGATAATTTTCTTATTGCTTTTTAAAGCAACTTTCAAGTACAAAATTTTTTTGAAAGCAACAAAAAAAATAGTGGCCAAAAGTTGTTCCAAATGAAGCTTTAATAAACTGATTTGATTTATTAGATTATCTGCATGATTAATTAGTAAAACAACTTTGGGATCCATCGTGACAAATTTCAGGTAGATAATCTCAAGAAAGAGCTGGCAAGCAGGGAGCGAGAGAAGGCTTTACATTTGCATAAAATGAAGGAAAACACTTCATTTTCAGAGAGAAAACTGCCGATCAAGTCCCCTCTTCCAAGGTCAAAATTCAGCACAGAAAATTCTGTAATGCGTCTACGGAGATTGAGTCTGGAAGGATGCGGGCATGATGACAAAAGTCAACATCAAAACAAAAACTCGGAGTCAGATGTAAGAATTCATAGCTAAAGCTGTTTTCATTGGCAAACTTCATCCTGATCACTTCTCTTTTTTTGAAGCAGCTGCAACAAAAAACACAAATAGAAGAAGAGCAATTAAAAGAAGTTGCTCATGAAGAAATCAAAGCGAATGAAACCATTGAAAAGTTGGGTCAAGTAAATGAAATAGAGGGGGGATTGCCTAGTTGTTCTGCTATTTCAAATTCTTCTTCTGTAAACCAGTTGACTACTCTTGGGAGCAGATGTAGGCAATTGGGTGAGGTGGAGACCCCTGATACTAACAAAATTAAGCTGAATTCTAATTCTTTCTCGAGCTCGAAAGGATCGCATATACGGAAATCGCTGAAGACAATTGGCAAGTTGATAAATGGATCTGAGAAGAGGTAAATTGACTCTTTAGTCCTAATTTTCATTTTTCATGTATTAGTTTATTTGATTTAACTAAATCTTTTTGCAACTGACCATGCAGGAACTATCAAGTGTCATCTGTAATGCCATTCAAACAAGATAAAGACTTGCACGCCTCAAAGAAATCACCAGCAACAGTGGAAAGCAGGTATAAGAGGAGACAATCTTTAACCAATGTGCAGGCATTTGAAATCAAAGGATCTAGGAGAAGCTCTCTTGGAGGAAAATCTGTTGAATCATGTGAGTTTTTCTGATTAACTTGGTCAGATTTTGTCCTACTTTAATTTAGTTATTTTTTGCTAGGACACTGAAATTCAGAAGCATCCAGTAATACTAACTTAACTACTTAAACATGCATCATGATCATATTTGATGCACGACAACTTAAAGCTTCCTCAGGGTGGTCGTGGAAAATGTTTTAGTTGATCCTATCAATGATTAAGAATTTGATCTCACTTAGTATTCAAAGCAACTAAATAAATTAAGTGAATTGAAATCTTCAGCAAATTGCTTAATTATTGAGAGTTAAAGACAGATGATTTTAGACTAGTTTCAACTTTAAGAAATGCAAGTTCAAAATTTCAAAAGATTGCAGCGTATGTAAATTAATTTTTAAGTGATGTTTAAGGATTTGTTTGAGATGACTTTCTTTCTACTTCTTAAAGTAGCTTATTCGTATAAAAAGTAAAACTTTTATATTAATAAGGTGCTTCAAGAAGCAATAAGAAAACCAAAATGTGAAAGATTCTAACACAATCCTAAGCTAATCACAATGACACTTTGGTAGAAGAAAGCCTCAAGTATGAGATCTAGAGAGGAAGCAAATATTGTAAATACTGAAATATGAGTGTCGAGATAACTAGAAGATAGTTGCCACAAGCTGTATTTTGTTTTGAAACTCGGTGCTGCATGAGCACACAAGAGCAAGAACAAATGGAAGAAACTAAAACTTTTATTTAAAACAATCGAAGTTTCTCATTACAAATGACCCACCACTATTAATAGCCATGGAGAGAGGGGGGAGACTGAAAGACAATAAAAACATAAATAAAAATAATAAAATAAGGGGGAGGGTGGCTGGCCACATAAATGAGGGAGAGGGAATCAAAAAGGCATGAAAAAATACTATTATACATAGAGAAATCACAGATATATTGCAAAAAATAAAGAAAAGTAGTAACTGAATGTAGAAGACAAATGGTGACACAAAGATTCAAGAAAGAGGAGACGATGAATGGTAAAGCTGAAGTCGGTGGTCAAACTAGAACCCAATAGTTTATAAAATCTCAAATACGTCGCAAAGTACTCAAAATATATGAAACTGACGTGATAATCTCACCATACATGAAAAGCACTCGGTGCATAATACTCCCATAAGTACAAGCAGTACCTATTTATTCATCGAAAAATTGTGTTGCAAGTTCCTGGAACAAATACGGTTAGAAGTGGCTTCTTATTGCAGTTCTTTTAGAAATAATGAAGACAATCACAATAATTATGAAGGGAAAAAAATTGAAAGATGTTGATATGATATGCACAGACACAACTAAAATGTTTTAAAGCATCTTTTTTTAATAGCATGTGCTTCATTATGTGTCATAACAAAAAGTCACTCATGATAGCATATATGTAATAAGCCCTTCACGTTTTTTCCCTTTATTCAGAGCATAGCACTAAGGTTTCATTGGGACAGCTTTCTTAATGCTTCTTAAAGTAACTTTGTATTAAAAAATTAAAATTTTTGTACTAATAAGCTGCTTTAAGAACAGTAAAAAAACTGTCCCAAACGAAGCCTAAATTTATAAGCTTGATAAGATTCACAACCATCAAGAGCGCTTCTAATGAGAGACAATTTGGGGAGCTCCTAACACATTTTTTTCTCTTATCCTTGCCTAGACTCTTGAATAAGGTGCGAAAAACATTAAAAATATGACTTTCTATGACAGTAAAATCATAATCATCGACTTTAGAATCATCCAATAACATTAAGAAACACACATTGCAACTAAAACATGAATCAAGAACATATTAAGCAAAACACTTATGTGCTACGTATGCTGCGTTTTGATGAAGATTTTCTATGTTATTTCTTAAGAACATAATAGTTTATTTCATTCTAACATATGAGCCATAACAGATTCAACAGTGGGTATCCCAGGCCCAAAGACTCCTCCAGCTTTTCCTGCATCGGCAAAGAACACAAACAGATGGCTGTGAATCTTATTAACTTGATGATGTTCCCCATGACTAGGATTGAAGCTATGACTTTGATGCGAGCATTTGCTTCTTTTCCTTGCGAGGTTCAATAATGTATTATTCTTTAGATGACTTTACAGCAGCAGTTATTCGCTGCAGCACTCTTTCATTTTTGTTTTTCTACTTCATTACCAATGAATAAAAAGGCATGCATACCTTGCAGCAGAAACCAATATATGCTTCCTTTTATATTAGCGATATCTTTTCAGAAATAGGTTAAGACGATGGATCTTAATTGTATTGCCAAAAGTCCATTCTTGAATGTCGTCATGGTTAGATCTTGCTCTGCTTAGATGTGTTATCTACATAGTTTAACTTGAACTATGCATTTAGAAATGTATGAGTTGTTTGGCTGGATGCAAATATAAAATCTTAAATTTTATTTTAGTTATTTATTTGCTATGATACAATTTAAATGCATTAAAATGTGGCTAAAGATGGGTGTGGGTGATGCAGGCGGGTGTGGGTAGGTGGTAACTGGCAAAAATCACAAACCATAACACGGGCGCCGTCGCACACGTTATATAATTTATGCATACAAGAAAAACAAAAGCTTTAAAGTAGTTCAAATCCCATAAATTTTCATTTGTTTTTTCTTTAAATTAGACACTAAAAATTTAAAATGCATGAAAATAAAATTCAACATGTACTAATACTATCAATCAACAACCCCTAAAATATAATTATATCTCTTCCTAGCTGTTTTTAGGTATGTTTATGCAAAAAATCTCCAAAGTGTTTGAGTTTTTTGTTCAAAAAGGATAAAAGTTTCGAAAGGAAGGGGTGGCTAAACTTTTCTAATCATTGCAAATATGGGCACCTAAGACTATATTAGTAGATTACTTAAACCTTTTTTCTTGGCATTTTTTATTACTACAAGATTGTGTGAATTATAGAGGAATTAAGTTAATGTGTTATACTTTAAAGCTGTGGGAGAGAGTTATGGAGCATAGGTTGTGGCGTGATACTAATGTTTCACAAAAATCAATTTCGATTCATGCTGGGTAGGTCAACTATGGAAGCAATATATTTATTGAGAGGTTTGATGGAGTTGTATAGAGAGAATAAGGAGGATCTACATTTGATATTTATTGATTTAGAGAAAGCAAAGATAAAGGTCCAAGAGGAGTGTTATGGATAGTTCTAGAAAAGAAAGAAATTAATAATGCTTAGATTCAAGTCATTAACCATATGTATGCAGGAGCTCACTACAAGAAAATCATTCATTACTAGCAGATTTTTTCCACAGATTTTCAGTGTTCCGACGATTTTCCGACTGATTTTTCCAGCCAATATAAGCCGTGTAAGAAATGTAATGTGTTGGTATTTTTTTTGGATTTTCAGTGATTTTCCATTGTGGTTGTGGTCGGAGCGGCGGCTTTTGCAGATGAGCCGCCGAAGATTTCCGGCGGCATTACCGGTGGTTTGATCGCCAGTATTTTTCGACGGTTTGATTGCCAGTTAGTTCTGGCGGTTCGACCACCGAAAAACCACAAGAAATCTCTGGCAATTTATTTATTATTCTGACAGCTTTTCATTCGTTTAATATCAAAGATTCTGGCGATTAGGCCATCTTAAACCTGTAACAAGGTAAAAAAAAAATGACAGCTTCTTAATTATCTACGAACTCCTCCACAATTTAAAACCTGCAACAAATTCATAATATAAATAAAATAAAATATACTAACATAAAAATATTCACAATCCACACATACTAAAAGAGTTGAAAGCATAAAGTTCAAAATAAACAAACTTTAAAACATAATAAAACCTAAGTCTAACAACATGAAAACATAAAGTTCAACATAAACAAACTTTAAGACATAAAGTCCAACAACAATTTCAACATTAACTTAAATTAAATCATCTTCTATCTCCTCGGTTCCTTGTGATTCAAGCACAGGCTCCTGATTTTTTTTTTCTTCTGATTTTCGGCTCAATATGATCGCAGCTCCGCCTGCATCTCAACCTGAATTTATCTGCTCTATCTCTTTTGTCAAAGCAGCAACCCTCTGGCTAACGATTTCTTCAACTCCACTGGCATCATAAAATAATGAGGTGGATGTATTGCTTTCAAAAGAATTTCCCTACGAACCTTATAAATAAACCCTCCCCTTCTATCTTCCTCCAACATCTTGTGACCACGTGTGGTACTTAGAGTAGTAGATCAATCCTGAAGATAATCCCGCACCAGTATATGGCTGACCCTCCCAAAGTCGTATAAAATCATTCAAAGAGAATAAATTCATAAAAATACATTTTTATTCGGTCATTCCGCTGCTAAACATGTCCAACATACGTATAACAGGAGGATTTTCCGACAGCCCAATGACCGCCAGAATTGTCGACGACGAAACCGTTAGTATTTGATGATTTTTTTGTAGTGGTTGTTACTTATGTTCAAACACAGGGTGGTTTGACCAAGTAATTTCCTATTTCAGTTGGATTACATCAAGGATCATCCTTAAGCTCATATCTTTTTTGCTTTAGTCATAGATGTTCTTACTAGACATTTACAAGAGGTTGTACACTGGTGTATGCTTTTTACTAATGACATTCTGCTTATTGACAAGACTACAGAGGGAGTTGAAGGTAAACTTGAATTATGAAATCTACCTTAAAGTCTAAAGGCTTTCGTTTGAGTATATCTAAAACTAAATATATGGAGTGTAATTTTAGAAATAATAAATCTAGTGGGGATTATGACTTTGGGCAATCAATTCATTAATAAGAGTACACGTTTTAAATATCTTAGGTCAATTGTTCAAAGTGAAGGTGAAATAGACGGGGATATTATTAGTAAAATTCAAGTTGGATGGTTGAAGTGGAGGAATGCATCGGGCTTGTTGTGTGATAAAAAAGTCCCCATTAAACTTAAGGGAAAATTCTATAAGATGGTGGTAAGACCTGCAATGATTTATGGTGCAGAATGTTGGTCATTAAAAGAGAAGTATAATATTAAGTTAAGTGTTGCATAAATGAGGATGTAGGTGGTTGAGTGTTTTTACTCTTAGAGACGGGATATGAATTGAGCATATATAAAAAGGTTGGAGTTGCTCTAGTGGAAGATAAGATTAGAGAGAGTCGCCTTAGATGGTTTGGTCACATAAAATGGCAGCTTTTCGATGACCCTATTAGGAAAATAGATGTATTAGATTTGACTTATGTTAATAAAGGTAGAGGTAGACCTAAAAAGATATGGTTAGAAAAATATTAGAAATGATCTTTCTTTAATAGATTTAAATGAGAATTTTACTCTTAATAGGATGGAATGGAGAAAAAGGATTTATGTAGCATACCCCACATAGTGGGATAAAGGCTTGTTGTTGTTGTTGTTGATGTAGGTTTCTCTTATTATAGACGGACTCTCCCTTCGTATGCATCCTTTTTTCTTCAATATTTCACCATGCTTTGCAATACTGGTGTGCTCTTTCCATCCAACAATGCTAAGAACCACATCTTCATCTTCCTCCTCTCCCTTAACTTAATCTTTTGATTTATGCACATTCAGTTGGACCGATTTTATGTAAACTGAAGGGAAAAAGTAGGAATACATATGAGTAGAAAATTTGTTGGGTAGATAGTGAATCAAATTTAATTAACATTGAACTTTATTAGCTTTGAATTTACTTCATTGATTAATCATGCATTATACTAACCTCTAAATAGATTTAATGATAAAAATAATTTCATTGTCATGAGTAGGAATATATAATATTTATCCAATAAATGTTGTCTTCCATTAACGTAGGCATTAGTTATTCCTTTATGTTATGTAGATGATGATGCACAATATTACTTCATTTGGTCTAGTTGGAGTTAAAAAGAAGCATAGAGAAAATTCAGCAAGTCAAATACTTAACTCAATACTCATGAAGCCTAAAGTCACTTAAAGATGTGCCTACGCAGAGCTGAATCTCATTAAGTAGACTAGAAGGCAACCGCCTTTACTCAGTCATGGTGACAAGATATTAAAATCGCCCAAGAGATTTACAAAGTGTCCTACTCATTAAGACCAATTGCCCGAAGAATTTGACTACCCACCATAGGTAATTACCAATTGACTACAGGTTCTCACTAAGAGTACCCATCAAGGTTATTGTGAAGTGCTGTTTTTGCTCCAGGATCGTCCAGGACGATCTGGGATCGTCCTGGGACGATCAGTGGAAGATTTGCTCCAGAATTTGCCCAGATTTGCTTCAGGTAATTTTCCTGTAGGTATCGGCCGGGCCGATAGGGACATCGTCCAGGCCGATCTGTACTGTTCAAAATATCATCCTGAGAACAGCCCTGGGAACAGTCCAGGCCGATGGATTTTGGTCTGATCGTCCCAGGACGATCTTACGATCGGCCGGGCCGATCTGTGTATGATAAAGTAGAAATCAGCTCATTTTGAAGAGAGAGAAAAATCAGAAAAATAAAAATATCTTTTGAGGAGAGATAAAGTCGTGGACTTTTGTGGAAAAGCTGATTTTCGGGCGACACGGAGCTGTTTTCGTCCGACGAAACTGTTCGAGATATTGCTGTACGCAAGGTAAGGCACATTCCGCCTTTCTCAATTTTCAGAACCATCGTGTTTGGCGGTATTTTCTGTCCGGAATTGATTTCTATTCGTGATTTTCGTCCGTATTTTCCGATTGGCTCAGTTTTTACCGCGTAAGTTTCTGTATGTGGTTGACGTGCCGAGTGTGCACATTTTGATTATTTTCTGGAGATTTTTGTCCAGGTAGTTTTGATTCGACAGTGTTTTTCGTCGACTGGATTTTTCTGTGTAGTCTAAAATTTGCTGAGCAGTTGAATTAAAGTCTTGCAATGTTGTTATCTATATTCTGTGCAAATTTGGTAATTTTTGATTTTCAGGAAAAATTGTGTAAATTCCGTATACTGCCGTTGTGCTGCCCGATTTTTGTCTGATTTCTGATTTGCCCAGATTTCTTCTGAATTGATATGCTATCTGTATATGCTATAAAAAGGGAGTTATAAGGGGCCTGGATCCTAAGCGATTCAGTCAGTGTCTGGGAAATCTGAAATGAGCTCAATCTGAAATCTGATATATGTTCTGTTCCGGATCCGATGAATTCTATTCTGGTGCTATAAGCACATCTGTTTGGTGTCGTGAGCACAAAGGGAGGCATAAGGGGCCAGAATCCGAGAGATTCTGTCAGTGTCTGGGAAGGGAGGCATAAGGGGCCAGAATTCGTTGAGATTCTGTCAGTGTCAGGGAATCCGTTCTGTTATCTATTATGTGCTAAATTAATATATATGATTTGATCTGAGCTGTATGACACGATTCTGTTCTGTTCCGATATGATTTGAATCTGATTTCTGTACGATTCTGATTCCGTTAATGTGATACGTCTGATCTGTTCTGTTTCTGATTTGATACGACTTCTGTTTCCGTACAGTTCTGTTTGATTTGATATCTGTTCAGTTCTGATCTGTCTGATTATGTTCTGATTTCTGTACGGATTTCTGTCTGATGAGTTTGGTTTTGGACTCTGAGAGTTTTGATTGGAGGTTTGTTGTTTTGCTGAGCTGTTGAGCTCACCCTTGTTTTCTGGTGGTTTTCAGGTTCTGGGAAAGGGAACGAAGTCCAGGAATAGATTTCAGAGTCTGATCAGTATAGGTATTGTTGTGTACTTTTGATTTTTGTACAGTCATGGCTTTTCTGTTCTGTCTTTCTTTCTGTCTAAAAGCCATGTACTGTATTTGTAGATGATTGTTTTGAAGAAAAGAAATATAGATATTTTGTTCCGCTGCATTTGATGTTTCATAGTAGCTCTGTGTGTGTTTGTGGTTGAGTTGAAATATTTGGAAGATTCAGTTCCGAAACAAATTCCAAAGCCAGATCCTGGTCAGTCAGTTCGTTTCGTTCCGGTCGCGACCCGGTGCGAGCGGGATCCGTCCCGGTCGGGTCGGGTCGTGACAGTTATTCACTTTCAAATTAAAATTCAACCTAAGTTTCCAATTAGCAAATTTTCATAGGTTAAGCTCATATGTTACATAACTAGCCATATGAGTTTTGTTCATTCTTTTTTCTTTGTAACATTGTCATGCTTTCAATTTTTTTATTATTGATCTTGGCCCCACTTAAGACTAAAGGGCCCATGGTTGAGCATGGGCATGACATAATCTTATAGCTTTGGAAAAATTTGAACAACCAAAAATTTCTATAAGATCCTCTATTAAATTCTCTCACATAGAATTGTCTCTTAACATGATTTGACGTACCATTTTTTATCCGACGAGCTAAACAAGTCTTATGCAAACTAATCCACTTAATAATAATATTTGAATCTAAATCTCTCTCATTCCTCTATACCCCTAGGCTTGACCTATATCCTGACCTTTTTTTAATGCATCATATTGTGCATAGTTATATGTGATTGTAAAGTTGTGGTAATTCTCATAAAGTTTTAGCATATCACACCTTTAATAATAGAGTGTTGGTTTATTAATCATTTGCACTAACAAGGATAACAAAAAAATATTCCCTCACTTGCTTAAAGGTATCATGCAATTCGTTGGGTGTAAATAAATGGCCAAACACAATAACTTGGCATGACTCCAACTTGAAAATTTTAGGTTTGAATTGCCCTAATTACTATTCAGGTCAAGTTTGGGTCTAAAGTATAGACCCAATTATAATTTAAGTTAGGTTCAATTTGGCCAAAATAACTTGAATTGATCGAATTACTATTCGGATTAAATTTAGGTCTAGATGTTTGTGAACATGTATATTTATAGGTTAGTTAGGTTATATTCCATTTAATTTAGTCAAGTTTATTAAAAAAAAGTTATATTCCGTATAATAAATGGGTTATATGGGTCGAGTTTAGGTTAGGCGGGATCAACTCAAACATTTTGGCCCATATAATAATGGATCGAGTTAATTTAGGTTAGGCCTAAATCGAACACGTCAATTGAAATTGATGCCCCTAGCTTTTAGAGTTTTTTGGGTTTAAAATTGCTAATATTATTAGGCAATTTGCATATATTGATATTATAGTTCAATCTTAGAATTCAACTATCTTGGATATAAAATACACTTCTTCCAAGTTGGAAAAGATTAATAATTGAATTTATTAATAGTGTTGTGTTCTTTGTTCATATGGCATATGAGCATTTATGCATTTATGTATTTATGTTCATATGGCATATGAGCATTTATGTATTCTAAGTATAACAACCAAGTTTATTAAACTTTTAATTGTGTTATAATAATAATATATTCAATTAAATTGTTGGATTTTGACATCAGAAGGTACATATGAATTAGAAGATATTTATGTCAACTACATTGCTTCAGCAAACCACACACAAGTGATGAACAAACTAATGCATACTAGAATGGGACCTAAATTTGTATGATTTTTTTTTGCATAAATTGCTTCATCCCCCTAACTACAAGGGCTTGTGCTCGTAGGAAATTTAGAGCCCACGTCTAATTTTCAAAATTGATTTTTAAAACTTAATTAATCTTCTTTGGAAAAAATTAAAATCAACGACGATCATTATCATCATGTTCGAATGATCGATAATACGTGATATCTTCTTTTATTGAGAAGATATATCATTTATCATAGTTCAAATACAATGAAGAACTACATATAACCCCAAAGGGTCAAAATGAGATTCTATCAGTATTTAATTATTATAATCGGGACGAAACATTATTATTTTCATATTCAAAATCCATTAAGGAATGGTATCTTTGCCTCTCAGGGTAATATATCGTTCATAATGACGTGTTTGACTTTGAGACTGAAATTCTGAATAAAAATTCCTAAGGAAAACTAAACTTTTCAAAACCTCTTTTTCAAAAACTTTCAGCCCAAACATGATTGTATATATAAAACTTTGGTATCTCTTACAAACTTATCTATATGTGTGATGGATCTTTGTATAATGCTAATATATTAAAATCTCACTCTATTCATGAATATTCTAGCACATGATAATTAAACATAATCTATGAGAAGTGATTTTAGGCTAAGGGAAACTTTTACTACAACCTCAAAAGATCATTCCCATTAATATCCTAGGAACATTTATAGTTGGACAATCTCTTTTCAATCCAATTGATTATTAAATTTGAAAGAAGTGGGTCAAAACTAGGGAAACTCTGGTTGCAACCTAGATAATATATTCATGTTAAAATCCTAGGCATGATTATAGTAATATGAATCCTACCATTCAACATTTTTTAATGAATCCAATCAAACCCTACTTATAACTATCTTTCTCAAAGCTTCCTATAAATATTAAAAAATTTACAAAAAAAAGTTTCATATTAATTTTAAATTCTACATATAATCCTCAGTTGGACTTCTACTCTTTAGGCAAAGTTTCAGTCATCACCTTGAAAGAATAGTAACAACCTAAAGATAAACTAACTTTCACTTTTGATTTAGAATGAGCCTTGTATTTACCCCATCCTAATAAGGTGCAATCAATTCCTAGAAGATTTAATTTGATCTCTTCCATATAAGCTAATTATAATGCTCCAAGATAAAAAAAAGGAAGAATTACATTTTCTCTATCTTCTAAATATCTACTCAAACCTATTAATTTCATTGCATTAATGTAGACACTTAAAAACATAAATATATTCAATGTTTACTCATTAATAAAATCCCAAAATAATACATATAATAGCCATGATATTATATAAAAAATAATCCATCACTATAATTACATCATGATTATAAAAGAGAGAAAGAGCAATAGATACAAAAAAAAAAAAAAAAAAAACTTAAGCCTAAAACCCAAATCAACCTCACTCCTCTAGTTCCTTACCCTTACCTAAAAATATGTAAAAATCACATAATGAACACAAAAGCCCAGTAAGTCACCAAAATCTACAACTGAAACTAATACGAGATAATAAAAATAGTATGCATGTAATCATTCAATCTACGATAGTGTAAAATATAATTATAAGAACATATAGTCATCAAAATGAGCAGTAACATGTGTATCCAAGGTTTTTAAAACCAAATAGAACAAGATGGTTCAACCGGTTGAACTATGACCTGACCGGTAGGCCAATTCGATTAATTCCAAAAACTGAGATAGCAAAAAATTAGGATTGAACTGATCGATCTGATGGTTGGATTGTGAAAGTAACAAATCGATGCCGATTTAAAAAAACCATCCGGTTAAGTTAAAATGCAATCTCAACTGTAGGAATGAGATCGAGCTATGTATGAGGAAAAATTAAGAAGTAAAAACCTAATATCCCTATTCCTATCATGTTCTCTTATGTTTGCTGCTCTTCATTCGCATGAATAGGCAATGCTTCGTTCTCATTCTCGGCTATTCGGCATCGCTCTTCATTTTTGAATTGACTCGATGAGTGGCTACAATGAAGTCATTATTTCTCTTCGGCATCACACTTCCTTCTCCTATTTGCTTCACATCCTAGGATGTAATTTTTTGAACCCTAATTTTTCTAGTTTTGTTTGGGTATTTTTTAAATGGTTGTGAAGTATTTCTGCTAATGATTTAATAATTCCTTTATTGTCTTAATGCCATTAAGAACAATCAAGGTGGATGCTTGTTTTGTACTCTCTATGATGTATTATTTAGTATTCACGATTAAAATCTTAAAGAAGATCAAGATTGAAGCTTGTTCCCCACTTTCTCTATGGTGTATATTAGTTTTCATTATTCTTAGAGAAGATCTAAGCTCTTCTTATTTGGTTTCACGTAGGGTTTATGAGTTGTTAGTTTAACGGTGAGTGCATTTAGAAGTTATAAGTGGGCACAATATGACCAAAAACTTTAAACTTACTCAATACATACTTTATTCTTCCTTAGTTATTACGTTAATTTTATTAATTTTTTAAAATATTATTATTTATTATATCATCCGATTCGACCCCGGCTCGGAGGGCATGTGCACCCCTTGCCCCCTAGAAAATTTATAAATAACTGCATCTAATTTTCACAAGCAAAAAACCTGCTTTATAATGTATGAAGAATATATACTGCACTCAGGGCGGAGCCAAGATTTTGTTCATGTGGGGGCACAAAATATTAAAGTTAAAAAAAAAACACTCAACCTTTTACATCCGGGCTTGGGACCGGCATTGGTGGTTTTAAATTTTTTTTGTTAAATCATTAGAATCATAATTAAAATAGAAAATATATAATAAAGAAAAAAACTTACAATTGAGAACATTAATCTTGATATTCTTATTATATGTCTTCTATAATTTCTCCCGTCGAGTCTTCATTTTTTGAAATAGTTGTACAATCAAGTTATTATCAATACTATTGAAAATATTCTTTTCAATATAAGTAAACAGTCATTCATCCAAGAGTCTCCCATAGGATTGCGTAAACGATTCTTTATAATCTTCATTGCAGAAAATGCTCGTTTAACTGTTGCTGTTACAATTGACAATATCAGAGCAAGCTTCATAAGCAAGAACACCAAAGGAAAAATATCATTTTTTCTAGTCTCCACCATTTTTTGAGCAAGTTCTTCAAGTCCTTTTAAATTCATAAATGCATCATTTGATCTTATATCAATAATAAAATTTTCAATTTGATTGTCTAGTATGATGAGATCCATCTTTGAAAAATCCGTCGGATAAAATTTTGCAAGACGTAGCAATCGTTCTTTATCAAATGCTGAAAATGATTGACATGGATTCAAACATGCCACACACATAAGTAATTCTGTATTAATTTTGTCAAATCTGTTGTTGAGTTCTTGATTTTGTATATCTATAATAGTGTAAAACAATTCAATTTGATAATGATGCATATTTATTATACTTTCAGTACGGCACCTTGATCTTTCTCGCATCACAAATGTATCAGTCATGTTTGAAATGTTTATGTTATTCTTCTCACAAAATGATCCAAGTTCTTTGAGCAAATTGTCCCACCCACCATTTCTCAAATTTTGAAGTCTTTGTTTAGAAACTTTTACCAAAATTATAACATTTATAATATCTTGATCATTTCTCTGCAATACTTGTGATAACTCATTAGTAACTCCTAATATAGTCTTCATCATATGCAAATTGAAAATAAATTCAAAACTTTGCACAGATTCAAGTAGAGAATATGCTTCACCTTTTTGGCCACTGATGGATCCCTCGTGAGTCATTATATCAATAACCTCTATAATAGATTCGAAAAGAAGAATTAAACTGATGATGAATTATAGTGGGAACCCCAACGAGTGTCTCCTGGTTTTTGAAGAGCAATTTCTTGATTTAAACCTTGACCTTTAGTAACTTCTCCACTTTCCAATTGCTCAACTATTTTGTCATAATGTTTTCCTCTTAATACATCTCTTCTTTTGCATGAATTACCAATAATATTTAACAAACTGTTTACAATATTAAAGAATGAAGCAACTTGGACATGATTTTTTGCGACTGTAACCAATGCTAGTTGAAGTTGGTGTGCGAAACAATGAACATAATAAGCTGAAGAGTTTTCTTTCATAATTAATGTTTTTAGTCCATTAAACTCACCTCGCATGTTGCTTGCTCCATCGTACCATTGTCCACACAGTTGTGCCACACTCAACCCATAGTTCGCAAAAAGAGCCTCAATAGCCAACTTTAGTGTTTGAGCTGTTGTATCACCTACATGAACAATTCCAATGAATCACTCAATAACACATCCTCGAGTATCCACATAACGTAAAGCAACGACAACTTGTTCTTTAACTGATATATCCCGTGATTTATCAAGCAAAATTGCAAACACATCATTCTTCAGTTCATTGATTATAACATTTGAGACTTCAATTGCAGCTGCTTCTGTGATTTCTTTCTAGATTTCTGGAGCAATTAGTTTATTATTTCCAAGAGCATTATCCAAAATAACTTTACTTATGTTCTCATTGTGATTAGCAAGAAAATGCAGCAGTTCAAGAAAATATCCTTGATTCTCAGAATCATCTGATTCATCATGCCCACGGAATGCTAAGCCCTGCTATAAAAGAAAACGTACATAATCTACACTTGCATTTAATCGTGTACGATAATCTATGCGATTCTGCTCAGAAGGTCTTTCAAAAGCAAACCTGATATCCTTGTCATCATTCATTAAATCTTCATATTTTTGCCTAGCAATGTTATGTGCACTATTTTTGTTACAAACATGAATTTGAAATCTATCCTTATTTTTCCAATTTCTAAAACCCTTCATATCGAAACTATCACGGCTAGCCTGTTCTCCTGTTTGATGTCTATACAAATAACAAAATAAATAGTACGCTGCATCCTTTGTTATACTGTACTCTAACCAAGCTTTATGATCATCAAACCATGCTAGATTAAATTTACGAAACCTATCTCCAAATTGAGAACGAGGGAATTCATGATCACGCGGTTGACATGGTCCTTTCAACAAATAATGTCTCCTGACACTGTCCCTCTCGTTAGGATGATAATCCAGAATTTTTTTCCTCAATCCTGGATCGGCGAGGATATCAAGAAAGTTAATTTCTACACGGTTTTCTTCACATATTATTTTGTGCTGATCTCCTTCAACTTTTCTTTTAAAATATCTATCCATGCTAAATTGAATGAAAAAAAAAAATATTATCATTTTATCATAATAAAAACTATTTTTTATAACATGTGTCATGTCAAATATAGGCATATGAAAATGGTCATACCTGGAGACTGCAGAGCAATCAAACAAGAAAAAATCCACTCTCTGTTGAATGGGCGGCTGGCTGTTAAAAAAAAAATGGAAATCATGATCTGGTAGCAATCAACTGATTTCATTAAGCTAGGACGTGCGAACTATTGGTCTTGAAACCCTCCTTTTTTTTAATTTAATAAGTATTCTATGTGATTTCATTAAAAAAAATCCTCCACGGAATTTCTACACGGCTGATTTAAAAATCATGAATTTTTTTTTTGAATAGGATGAAGTTTAAAAAAAAAATTTGAATAAGATGTAAGTTTTTAAACGCAGCAGTTAAAATGATTCATCATATTGAACACATCATGCCCCAAAAAAAATTTCAAACTCAAAATAATATGCAGGAAAGCTATAATATCTAGCAATCTTACAGGGTGTCGGGCACTGAAGAGGGCAACCGATAGCGTTCAAGCTTGGACGACGTTGAATGGGCGGCCGGCGGCCGGCGGCAGCTTTCAAGCTTGGACGTCGTTGAATGGGCGGCCGGCTGTAGCGTTCGGGCTTGGATGCGAGATATTACATGATGTTGAAGCAGCCAACGACAGCGTTCGGACTCCGAGCAGGTGTCTTACGCGACCAGAATAGAATAGAAATTAAGAGTGCGTAACGACAGCGGCAGTGTTCCGACTCCGAATAGGAAATAGCATAAAAAAGGATAAAAAAGTTAAAAGAAAACTTAATAAATTATGGAATTAATATGTGATTAATACTATTAATTAATTCGTTTTCCCAAATCCAGTGGGGGCGGTGCCCCCATGGCCCCCAGTTTTCATCCGCCACAGCACTGATCTCAAAATGAATCTAATAGCTTCAAAATCAAAATTATATCAAAATATTAATCCATTGAGTATATATACTTAATCCATTTTATAGATTTCGATTTTTAGCACCATACTATCTAATTATTTGAATAGTATTATATAGAATTTATGCTCCTCTAACTAAATTCCAATTCAAATACGCTTCTTTTTATAATTTATTACTCAAATATAAATTGCTTCAGCCGCCGCTAATAGACCCGTAACGAAATGCGCCATCTGCCTACGTTTTTATGCAATGCGCCATTAGATTCGACCAACGAATCAAGTTCCATTTTTCTACTCAACGGGGACGTTCAATTTTCGACTCACTTGCGATAGAAGAAGAAACTACGCCACGTGTCCCTTACCCCGCATGCAATAAAACCTGCGTGCTGCTTACCAGCCTATAGCTGATGCTGCGGCGAGCTCCGAATGATTATGCGTCGCGGGAGGCGGCCATGGAATCTCGATGCCGCCTCCTTTTTTTTTTTTTTTTTTTTAAATAGTGGAAGGGTCTCTCTCCTTTTTTGTTTTTTGGGACATATGATCTCCCTCCTTTTACTTGCAATACTTTAACACCTCCACCTTTCGTACAGCGATAGCGCACTCTCAGTCTTTTTCGGAACAGCGAAAGACAATTATTTCCACATTTTTCATGATCTCGGCGAAGATCCAATCATTTCGGTAATTTGATCAGTTTTTTTTAACCATTTTCTCTTATCTCCCTGTCTTGTCTCGATGTCCGCTTGCTGTCGATCGTCTCCAGATCTCACTTTGCTGTATGAGGATCGGCTACGGCGACATCGCCGCCGGACGGTCGCGGTTCATGCGCCGGCAGCGCATCGATCGCGACTTCCGGCAGCGGATGCGGTGGGTGGATTGCTGGTCCTGGAAGCTGTATGGCTGCGCTGTTCTGAGCATAAATGGGCGAGGAGAAGGGGCCATGTACGGGATCGAGCGTTTACAGAAGTACGATTAAATGCTGTTGGGGAGAGGATTGGGGATTTTGATGGGCAGGGGCTTCCTATGGTGGCGGAGGCGGAGGAGGAGGAGGAGCGGAGGAGGCGTGCCGGAGTGGTTGCGGCTGCTGTAATGACGGCGGTGCTTGGGACTGGGAATCGGGTGTTCTATAAGCTCGCACTCGTCCCCCTAAAGCGGTATCCCTTCTTTCTAGCGCAGCTCGCCACGTTCGGGTCAGTGCCTCCTTCCTCATCGTTTCTTCTCTATTTTTTTTCTTCTTATGAAATCAATCATGGGAAGGCTATCTGATGCTACGAATCGTTGCTACTTTGGTACAAAAATGATCGTGAAAGGAAAATCTTCTTTAACAAATTTACTTGTCCAATAAAAAAATCATATTCACTTGCTGGTAGTTGAAGTTTTCTTTTATATATTTATTTACAGAAAGGAAAATTTCAATAATTCCCCAAAATAGGAAAATTACTGTAATCTTGGTTTTACAAGATGTCCATACCTCGTAATGGTGTAAGGCTTGTGGTCCCGTTTAGTTATGTTGTTAGGTAAATGTTTGGGCGGCTGAGATCGTTGTGGGGTTTGATTTTTGTCAACTACAATGTTAGGATTCTGAGTCTATTCTGGAATGTTCTGCTTTTTGGGCGTGGCAGATGCTCCATTAGTTGTCTTACGTGACCGTGGATCCCATCTCCTTTCAGTTGCTATATAGATTTTAGAAACTATTTCATTCTGAGAAAATTTTGATACTGCTCCACCTTTGTTCTTATTGGAAGAATTTTCGTATAAAATTTTGGCGAAGAATTTGTTGTTTCGTTAAGTAAGTTGAGAAGGTATTGTCTATAGTATAAACATACAATTGGTTGAATCCAAAATACACCAAAACCTACCTGAACTGTTAAGTAATTGTGGGGAAAGATTCTAGAGCGATATTAATTGGGAAGTTGATAAAGAAAAACCAATTTTCTTACTAGTATCTCTATTGCAGGTATGTGGTGGTATACTTCTCTATCCTTTACGGCCGCTATCATGCTGGTATTGTTACGGATGAGATGCTTTCTCTACCAAAGATTCCATTCATGGTTGTAGGTTTGTTAGAGGCTCTCGGGGCAGCATCGGGCATGGCGGCTGGTGGTATGTTTATTATGATGTTTGTTTTGCAGCAGAAATGTTCATTTCCATTGTTAAATTTGTCAAGTTTCTGCATTGCTGGTTATTGGTTAGTTATCTTATTGCATTAAGTTTCTAGAAAAATAATCACACTGGACTTGGAACTTTATAATAGTAGTTTAATTCATCACATTGTTTTTTTACAACAATCATGCTTGCCTTGAAAATTTTTATTAGCATTGTCTGAGAAAATGTCATTGATACACTGGTAAGTGGTTTTCTTAGTATTAGTCAGAGAAAGCTCTTGTGACGTAAGGGCTGTTTGGTTGGATGTTCTTAAAATGTTTGCATTTTAGAAATGCAAAGTAAAAATAATGTAATGTATTTTGATTTTAAGGTGTTGTTTCTTTGGATGCAAATCAAATTCAATGAAACATTTTTTGTTTGTTAGTTAGATCCATTTTAAATATAATGAAAAGGTTCTCTCTCTCTCTCTCTCTCTCTTTATATGTATAATATGATGGGGAAGTTTAAGGAGGTTGGGTGAATAAAGGTATAGGATGACACCATAACTGATGGGGATGATGGCATCATGACTAGATTGGGATCATAGGGTCGGGATGGCTAGTTTGGGGACAATAGTAGTGGGATCAAGTTCAAAAAATCAGGATGGTAGGGCCAGAGATGATAGTAGTAGGAGGGGTGAAAGCTAAGTGACGTTGGATGATGGTGGCGGGGCTGGATTGGGGACATCATAGCTTGTGTCATAGGGCAGGTCAAGGATCACAACTTTTTTGGAATTCGCCTAATTGAGTTGAATTTGAAATTCACAAAAACATGAGGATTTTAGGGATTGCAAATCCCTGAAAAAATAGTTTGCAATAATTTTACTTCATATCAAACACCTCAAAAATAAAAATTCATGTATTTCTTTTACTTCACACCTCTTGATAAGAATTGGAGAAATATTTATTTTGGTTGGTAATATTTCAATTGGTACGCAATTTATACAATCTTATGTAAGCTTCTAATACAAAACATACACAATTAGGAATTAAAATTATTTGCATGTAGGCTTTATCCAACTTAGTGTATGCTTTTTTGCTGATGATATTCTTCTTGTTGATAAGACTAAAGAGGGAGTTGAAGGTAAACTTGAATTATGGAGGTCAACCTAGAGTCTAAAGGTTTTCGCTTTAGTAGATCTAAAGCTGAATATATGGAGTGTAATTTTAGTAGTAATAGATCTAGTGAGGGATTATGACTTTGGGTAGTCAAGTTATTAATAAGAGTACACGTTTTAGATATCTTAGATATATTGTTCAGAGTGATGGTGAAATAGATGGGGATATTATCAGTAGAATTCAAATTGGATTGTTGATGTTGAGGAATGCATCGGGCTTGTTGTGTGATAGAAAAGTCCCCTCAAACTTAAGGGAAAATTCTATAAGATGGTGGTGAGACCTGCAATGCTTTATGGTGCAGAATGTTGGCCATTAAAAGAGAAGCATAATACATAGTTAAGTGTTGCAAGATGAGGATGCTTAGGTGGATGAGTGGATTTACCCTTAGAGACATGATGCAAGCAAAAATTTGGAAAAGCCCCAAATTTTTGTAAGCAAAAACAAACACTTTCGAGGAAAATAGGACATACACGAAATACTCGAAAATATGATAAATTACAACTTTATAATATAAAATGATACTTAAAAATGACGCTTACAAACTTTGACATAAAATTAAACAAATATAAATAACACTCAAAGGAGCTCTTCTTTGATTGAGAAGAAGGATACAAGTAGAGTCGAACTTGCGGGGAGAAGGGGTAAGAAGCCGAGACGAAATATAGCTCACAAGCTATTCCCAAAGAAAAAATGAAAAACCCTCAGGTTTTTTGATCCAAAAATTTCATCATAACATCATTTTTATTTGCCAAAACACCTAATATTTATAAGAGAAAGGGGGCAACCAAACAGCCCATAGTTACTCTCAATTGAGCCAATCAAAAGGGGAAGATAGAAGGCCACAATTCATTTCAGAATAGCAGCACAAAAATCCGGGTAAAGCAGCCATTGGAAATAGCAGCCAGGGAGCCATAACAACACCCGAAAAGGCAACACAGAGAACCGGGCAAAGTAGCCATGGGATAAGCACCCAGGGAAGAAATCGAAGGGGCAACACAGAAAATGGAACCAACAACCAAAAAAGAGAAAACCGAAGAGGCAAAGAGAAGGGGAAATGACCAAATTCCACTTCACTTAATGAGCTAAAACAGCTGCTCAAATATTAATGAGCTAGGACAAAGCAGTTCCCAAAAACACAGCTCAAAACCAAACAGCCAAGCCCAACCCGAGAGCAACCAGCAACCCAAAGACCAAAGAAAAATTTTGACTCCCCCTTTCTTACATCAATTCTCCTCCGGTTGAAAGAACTCATCTCCCGATGAGGTTGCTTTTGATTTATTCCGAGGAGACGAAGGAAGCGCATCAATCTCTTGAATTTTTGCTTTATACCTTTTCAAAATTTCTTCTCATTCTTGTTTGAATTGAACTTGTAGAAGTCGCTTCTTCTTCATGTACTGCTTCGTACACAGATGCATCTTCATCTAATGCTTGTACAATTCATTTTGCAGTGGATCTGTCGAACTCCCTTTTGACGGAATCCATCTATCCATTGTAATGTGGACTTCAGAAGCTTATGGAATGCATTCTTCCACGCCTGACTCAACTTTTTTGTGATTTTCCATTTTTCTAAATACAAAAAAAAAGACACGAAACAACCTAGGAAAACTCACAAACCTAGGATATACTAACTGTGCTCTGATACCAAATTGATGCAAGCAAGAAATTAGAAAAAATCTAATTTTTTGCTTGCAAAAAGAAACACTTCCTAGGAAAATAGGACATACACGAAATACTCGAAAATACGACAAATTACAACTTTATAATATAAAATGATACTTAAAAACGACGCTTACAAACTTTGACATAAAATTAAACAAACATAAACAACACTTAAAGGAGCTCTTCTTTGATTGAGAAGAAGGATACAAGTGGAGTCAAATTTGCGGGGAGAACAAGGAGGTAAGAAGTCCGAGACGAAATATAGCTCACAAGCTATAAAGAGGATAAGCGATGGAGGACATAGCTCGCAAGCTATTCGCAAAGAAAAAAGAAAAACCCTCAGGTTTTTTGATCCAAAAATTCCATCCTAACATCGTTTTTATTTGCCAAAACACCTAATATTTATAGGAGAAAGGGAGCAGCCTAACAGCCCATAATTACTCCTAATTGAGCGAATCAAAAGCGGAAGATAGAAGGCCACAATTCATTTCATAACAACAGCACAAAAATTCGGGTAAAGCAGCCACTAGAAACAGCAGCCAGGGAGCCAGAACAGTACCCGAAAAGGCAGCACAGAGAACCGGGCAAAGTAACCACGAGATAAGCACCCAGGGAAGAAATCGAAGGGGCAGTACATGAAACGAAACCAGCAATAAAAAAAAGGAAAACCGGAGAGGCAAAGAGAAGGGGAAAGGACCAAATTTCACTCCACTTAATTAGCTAAAACATCAGCTCAAACATTAATGAGCTAGGACAAAGTAGTTCCCAAAAACACAGCTCAAAACCAAGCAACCAAGCCTAACCCGAGAGCAACCAGCAGCCCAAAGACCAAAGAAAAATTTTGATCCCCCCTTACCTACATCAATTAAGGAGAAGGGGATACATAGCTTGCAAGCTATCAAACAAAACCCACACGTTTTCTTCCAAAAATTATCACCAAAAGTAAAAAAAAAAAAGAATGTTATGATGCAATTTTTGGAGCCATAAACCTGAGGGTTTTTTCTTTTTTCTTGGGAAAGCTTGAGAGCTTGTTCCATCCCTTCTCCTTCTCCTAGGAAAGCTTGCGAGCTTGTCCTCTCCTTCATCTCGGCTTCTTACCTCTTTTCTATATTTCGTCTCGGACTTCTAACCTCCTCTCCGCAAGTTCGACGTCACTTGTATCCTTTTCCTCAAAGCAATGGATGAAATGCAGTTTTAGGAAGTTGTATGTGTCGTTTTATTTTCATAAGTGTGTAAGTGTCATTTGTAAGCATCATTTTATAGTATAAAAGTTGTATTTTGTCTATAAAAAAAAAGAAAAAAGAAAAAAAAAAGAAAAAAATAGACTTTTAGTGATAATTTTTGGAAGAAAACCTATGGGTTTTGTTTGATAGCTTGCGAGCTATATATCCCCTTCTCCTTCTTCTAGGATAACTTGCGAGTTATGCCTTTTTCATCTCGTATTCTAATCTCATTCTTCTCTCTGCAAGTTCGACGTGACTTGTATCCTTCTTCTCAAAGCAATGGATGAAATGCAATTTTAGGAAGTCGTATGTGTCGTTTTATTTTCATAAGTGTGTAAGTGTCGTTTGTTAGTATCATTTTATAGTATAAAAGTTGTATTTTATCTTAAAAAAAGGATGTTATGATGCAATTTTTGGAGCCGTAAACCTGAGGGTTTTTTCTTTTTTCTTGGAAAAGCTTGAGAGCTTGTTCCATCCCTTCTCCTTCTCCTAAGAAAGATTGCGAGCTTGTCCTCTCCTTCATTTCGGCTTCTTACCTCTTTTCTATATTTCGTCTCGGACTTCTTACCTCCTCCCCGAAAGTTCGACTCCACTTGTATCCTTCTTCTCAAGTAATGTAAATGCAAATTTAAGTGTTTTATATTTGTCAAGAGTTGTAAGGTGTTAATGTTATATATTTGTAAGAGTCGTTTATATTATAAAAGTGAAGTCGTTTTTATTTTAAATGTCGTATTTTGTCTATTTTGGGGCATTTCATGTATTTTTTTTATCCTAGGAAGTATTTTCTTTTTGCAAGCAAAAATTAGATTTTTTCTAATTTCTTGCTTGCATCAATTTGGTATAAGAGCCTAGGTTTGTGAGTCTTCTTAGGTTGTTTCGTGTCTTTTTTTAAGTACTTAGAAAAGTGGAAAATCACAAAAAAATCGAGTCAGTTGTGGAAGAATGCAATCCAGAAGCTTCTAAAGTCCAAGTACCAATGGATAGATGGGTTCCGTCAGAAGGGAGTTCAACTGATCCACTGCAAAATGAATTGTACAAGCTTCAGATGAAGATGCATCTATGTACGGAGCAGTACATGAAGAAGAAGCGACTTCTACAAGTTCAATTCAAACAAGAACGAGAAGAAATTTTGAAAAGGTATGAAGCAAAAATTCTAGATTGATGCGCTTCCTTCGTCTCCTCGGAGTAAATCAAAAGCAACCTCATCGGGAGATGAGTTCTTTCAACTGGAGGAGAACTGATGTAGGCAAGGGGAGTCTTAAATTTTCTTTGGTCTTTGGGCTACTGGTTGCTCTCGGGTTGGGTTTGGCTGCTTTGGTTTTGAGCTGAAATCTTAGGATATTCTTGGTGCAAGCTCATTAATGCTTGAGTTGATGTTTAGCTCATTATTTGGAGTAATTGCACTACCTAGCTCATAAATTTGAAAAGGTATTATTCTTTTAGCTCATTATGTGGAGTTGGAGCTTGCCTCTTCCCCTTCTTGTGTCTCATCGATTTTTTCCTTGTGCTATTCCCGTGACTTGATGCAGGGTGCTGGTTGCCTTTTCGGTTTTCCCCGTGGCTGCTTTCCCGTGACTTCCCCTTCCCGGTTCCTGTGTTGCCTGCTGAGTTTCTTCCCTGGCTGTTTTCCCGTGGCTGCCTCTACCCGGATTTTGTGAAGTCTCTTTGGTTGCTGTTTTGTGCTGACTGCTGTCCTTCCACTTCCCCTTACCTGATTGGTTTGGTTGTTGTTTAGCTCCCCTTTCTCCTATAAATATTAGGTGTTTTGGCAAATAAAAAACGGTGTTATGTGCCAATTTTTGGAGTAAAAAACTTGAGGGTTTTTCTTTGGGAATAGCTTGCGAGCTATGTCCTCCATCTCTTCTCCTATCTATAGCTTGCGAGCTATATTTCGTCTCGGACTTCTTACCTCCTCCTTCTCCCCGCAAGTTCGACTCCACTTGTATCCTTCTTCTCAAGCAATGGAAATGCAATTTTAGGTGTTTTATGTTTGTCAAGTGTTGTAAGGTGTTTGTTTTAATGTTATAAGTTTGGAAGAGTCGTTTATATTATAAAAGTGAAGTCGTTCTTGTTTTAAATGTCATATTTTGTCTATTTTGGGGCATTTCATTTATTTTTCTTTTATCCTAGGAAGTGTTTTCTTTTTGCAAGTAAAAATTAGATTTTTTCTAATTTCTTGCTTGCATCAAGACAGGATACGAAATGAGCATATATGTGAAAAGGTTGGAGTAGCTTCAGTGGAAGATAAGATTAGAGAGAGTTGCCTTAGATGGTTTGGTCACATAAAACGACGGCCTTTCGATGATCCGGTTAGGAAAGTAGAGATATTAGATTTGACTTATATTAAGAAAGGTAGAGGTAGACCTAAAAAGACGTAGTTAGAAAATATTATAAATGATTTTTCTTTATTTGAATTAAACGAGAATTTGTCTTTTAAGTTGACATAATAGAGAAAAAAGATTCATGTAGCTAACTCCACATAGTGGGACAAAGGCTTGATGTTGTTGTTGTTGTTGCTGTGGTACGGACAAACACTGATAGGTGCGACTGCCTCCTTCAAGATGATAGTATGCTCATGTTCTTGCGGAGGAGGCAATCCCTGAACTGGCTAGAACACCTCTTGATATTGCTGTAGGAGTTGCTGAACCATGTATGATGCTTCTATATTCTCCCCATCTTTTTCGCCTTCTAAACTCTACAGCTCCACCAAAAATATTGTTCCTTCGCCATTTCCTCACTTTGGAAGTGGCTCCAAAATCACACCCATGTCATCTATCAATGCAATCATTAATATTGGGTTGACGAGAACCAGATTCTCCATAAGTGAGATCATTGAATTCTTGTTCACTTGAGATTGAAAAATTATATAGGCTTTGGAATCTTTTCCGGTATAAGCAAGATTTATTAAGCAAAACTTTTCATCAGATTCAGCTACTCTAGTAAATTTGTTTATGCTTTATTGGTAGTTTTGCTTGACAAGAATTGAATGCTATTGATGTTGATAATGTCCTTTAACGTGAAGATCCAACATCTTATTTATCAATCCTTTTAGGTTGGAAAACTTTTTCTCCATTAATGACATCTGTCCTCAAATGCTGATTTGAATTGACCAACATTTCCTTTAAGATTCTTTTCCAAGGCATCAATTTTTCTTGCCACCATGGGTCCCAAAAAGTTCTCTGATACCGATTTGATAGGAAGTGCACGTAGAAATTTAGGAAAAAGCCTTAGCTGAAATGTGATTTAAGCAATTTCAGAAAAACCTACGACTCCTCCAGCTCTTCCAAATCTCTAGCTGCCGGCTAGAGCCCAAACAACCTAAGAACAATCTAAATTCAGCAAACAACACTAAACTCTAATCTTAGGAAAAACACCCTATTTAAATCAAACAATAAACACCAAATACCCAAACAACCCTCCCCAATTATCTATAATTTTTTTAATTATTTTCCTCCAAAATTTGCCCTCTTCAATTAGAAAATATTTCCTAATTAATCACCTCAAATCAGCCCTCATATATGCTTTCTTTAATTAGGAAACATCTCCTAATTAACCCCTCCAAATTAGCCCCCAAATCTTTCATCTTCAATTAAAAAATATTTTCTAATTAATTCTCTCTAAATCAGCCCCCCCAAATATGCTCTATTCAATTATGAAATATCTCCTAATTTAAAGAACCTTCTGATGCAGGACTAAATGCAAAAACAGGAAACTTGCACAAAATAATTAAAGAGCAATTTTGGATTTTCGTTATTAGAGATTAAAACAATAATATAAAACTAGTAAGTGGTCACTTTCGTTTAGGCTAAGCCACGCAAGAGACTAAGCGAAATCAAAACATTTAGGAAAATCAAAGCGTTGCATGCGAAGTAGTTTCTAACATAACCTTGGTCTAACAAAGAGATCCAAAAGCAAAGAAGTAACAAACCTACGCTTACTAATGGATGGCGATAAGTAAACACAATCTCTTGCTTGAACAATCTCTCTACGAAGTAAGTAGAATGTGAAAGTACACGAGTCAAGGAAGAGGATCACCTTCTCGGAGAAGCGTCATGATACACCACGTACCTTCCGATAGTTCCTCCTCCATAGCCTTGGTCAAAACAAATAGTATGTAGTCGGCGGCCTTCTCTATGAACCCATCAATGTTTGGATTCAAGTCGAAGAACGGCAAGTTGAGAAGATCCACGAAAACTTAATAGTATTACGCAAGGCCGGATTCAAACTCCGGATTGGCCATACATCATAGCAAGAGAAAGAGAGAACACGATAGAAACAAGAGGGAGAGAGATGGCGGTGGGAAGAGAGGCCGGCGGCTTGTAGGGGGGGAAGGGGCTAGGGTTTGGAAAGAGTTAGGTTGAGAGAAGGTAGAAATATTATAATCTCCAAATCTGAAATTATTTTCAGGGTTTGAGTACAATTGGAGGGAAAACACTTTGAATTTGGATTTCAAAACAAATGCAATTAAGAGCCTTAATGTAGCATTAAAGGAGTGGAGCCCATACAAGGGGTCGGCGGCATGGTGAGAGGGAGGGAGCTAGGGGAAAGGGAGTTAAGTATTTCCTAATTCGCTCCGACGAATTAATAATAAAAATTTCAAATCCCTTCCAATTCAAATTTAAAATTGAAACCTCATTGAAATTTTCCTAATTTGGCGTCGGGCAAATTTGAAAACTTTTAACTCTTCCACTTTGAATTTCAAATTTGAAAATACATGGGGTGGAAGCAAAGATGAGCCGGTGATTAACGGAGGGGTGGGGTGGTGGAGGAAGGGGAGGCCGGCGGCTAAAAGGGAGGGCCGACGGGATGAGGGTGAGGGTTTGGATTTGTGGTTGGGATGATGGCGAGCTTTGGTAGGAGGGGTTATGGGGTGGTGGTTGGTGGTGGGGATGGCCGGCGGTGGAAATTGATTAGAAGGGAGGATAGAAAGGAGGAGAACCAAGATCCACCGGTGATGACTGTTGGGTACAACGGGTGGCCTCTCCTAGGCTCCACCAAACTCTCAAACTCTTTCTTAAGCTCTCACATAAGCTTCAAGAACACAATTGCATGAAAATTTTGATAACTATTCATTCATTAACCTCTCCAAAGGAAGATGGTGGCTTTAATAACCAAATACATGAAGGGGAAATGACAAAGACACTATTGCCACTATGGCATACATAAGACAAAGCCCTCAAGTGAGGGTAGAAAGGGAAAAAAGGACAATAACAAATCAAATACATAAAATAGATCAAAATAATTAAGCACGATCGTAGCCGTCGATCTCTGATGTCCTCATCATTCTCCCCGACTGGGAGAAAACTCGACTCCGTCGAGTGGGTGTCTTGAGAACTCTCGTTCATTTGGGTCGATCCGCTGTAGCTCCTTGCGCTCTGACCATGAATCCTCTGACTCTGGTTTACCTCTCCACCTAATCAAATACCTTCTTCGACCATTCTCTTTTGCAGAAATAATATGAGCACTTAAAATCATGCCAACCTTCTCCGCTATATGTATTTTAGAAACATTTGGGAGTAGAGGTAAGCTTGGGTTCTCACAAGGTGGGGTCACATAAGGCTTAAATTGAAGTGAATTTGGCGGGTTACACTCCAGATCCTCATAGGCAACCATATCTTTTATGTTAAAGGAGGGATTAATGTCGAATTCTGCAGGCAGATCCATCCCGTAAGCATTGTCGTTGATTCTCTTGATTATTTTGAATGGCCTTACACTTTTGGCATGTAACTTTTTAACAGTTCCTTATGGGAACCGTTCCGGACAAATCCACGCAATCACTGAGTCACCAACCTCAGAAGTTTTAAATCTTTGTTTAAAATCAACAAGAAGCTTATAATTAATGTTGCTCTGCTCAATCTTGCGTGCAATTTCCTTATGTAAGTCATGCAGATGCAATGCAAATGAGGATGAAAGAGACTCGGCGTGCATGATGATTGACATGGATTTTGGACTCACACAAAGTTTTAAATGGAGGGGAAATATGGACGAAAACAAACACACATACACATAGATATGAATAAAGATGGATCCGTCACAAAAGGAGAGGACATAAAATTTTCATGTTTAAGGGAATGGGTGTAGGAGGAGTAATGAAGACATCCTTAGCAAAAAGGGTATTCCTAGAGGGAGTCTCAGCTAGGGTCACAGATAGTCTCCTAGGGATAGTAAGGTGATTTAGTAAGGTCATCCAACTAGGAGAGGGAAGGTCCTTAACAGAGAAGGACAAGGATATAGAGGGAAAAAAGTAAGAATCAGGAGTATGATAAGACGATGTGTCATCACTCTCAAACATAATAAAATAGCCCAAAGAATCACTAGCAGGTATGGGACTCAAAAGACGGGGTAGAGTGTCCAGAGCAAAGGTGGGCATAACAGGAAAGTGTGGGCGAATACTCTCATTAAAGTCGGTAGGAGGAGTGATGTGGTAAGCCCAATCAAGAAAGATACACTCTTTCAAATGTAAATCCAAAGGGACAACTCCTAAAATAGGCTCCAATAAAAGAAAAGACGGCTCATTGTTTAAATTAGGCTCAGAATCATCCAAATTCAAAGTATTGTCTTCCGAATTCAATTTGAATGTGCTCATGGTCAGATTAGTTTCTGTCGAGATCAAATTAATATTATCCAAGCAGACCTTATCCAAAGGGATATCCTTGATGAAATCAGGATCGGGATGGACTAAGGCATCCAAGTCTAAAGGCTCCAATTCTCCTAGCTCAGGGTTTAAGTCATGTAGGGAGTCTAAGTTACTCACTTCAGTCTCATCCTCAAAGAAGTCTTCGTCATCAGTGATATCATTGGCATCCACGAAATGGATGCACTCAGTCTCAAGTTCAGGGGATCTTTTCTTTGCTAAAAGTACACTTGTAGGGTCAAGGACTGGGGAGGCAAAAGATGGATTGGGATGGCTAGGAGTCGGTCCAAGTGGGGAGTCATATGGATACACTCCATCAGAAGACCCAATAGAGGATCGACCAACACTGCTAGGAGAAGATCTACAGGGTGGGGCAGCAACCCTAATGTTGCTAAGGGATGTGTGGTCTTGATCATAGTGATGTCCGCGGTTTGTCCCAATAAAAGAGGCAGGGTGGTGTCCTAGATGAAGATCCCGAGGTGTTGGGGCAACTCCCTGATTAGAATCAGATACATGAGGGGGAAGGCTAGGTCGGTTGGTTGTAGGGGTGACCACAGAGGTAGGGGAGTGAGTGACTGCCGCATGATGATGACTAGAAGTCACGATATCAGATTGGAGTGTAAAAGGTGAGTAGGACCGACTTTCACGTGTAGGGTCCTTGAGAGTGCAGCACCCAAAAGTTTGATGACCAGGTGGTGATCTAATCCTAAAATCAGATGGTTGGTCACACTTCGAGGGGAGATATTTCAATTCAATTTAAGTTCTCGTCTCATGTCTTTCCAATCAGAAGCAATATATTCACCACGAGACTCCTTATGATCTTCCAACCTTATCCAAAATTGACAAGCATGACCACTCATGAGAGACCTAGCAATGTTAGCTTGGTGGGACTCAGGAATACAATGCGATTCAAAATAGTCTTATAATCGTCTAATCCACTCCTTAAAGTAGTAAGGGTCCGACGAACCATCAAAAGTGGGCAAACGGTCATGTGACTCTAAGTGAGGTCGTTGTGTCTTGGATTTATGACTAGGTTGATAAAAATAATGGGCAACCTTCCAACTGACATGATTGACCGACTGGTGCACATACCTATAGTGGGGAATGTCAACATGTTTCTCCTTCATCGTTTTAGTTATAGAGCCCACTGTATTAATTAGGTCATCTAGCTTCTTTTGAAGTCCATTCGGGTTCATTGGACAGAGCCTGACAACACTTGGGGATGAATCTAGATAGGGGACAACACCTAAAGCGAAGTTAGACTCTCCAAAATGTCACTAGAAGGTGCAGAAAATGAGTGGACAGCAAGCTCAAAGTGGGATATCATGCTAAACTTCAGCTCACATAGGAAGTAGGTGAGTGGGTAAAGGATATAGGGATCCTAAGGTGCAAGGACAGCACAAAGACAAAGGAAATTACACTCCAAACGTTGATTATGGGTGCTGAATTGATCAGGAAAGCAAACACACAATAGTGGAAAATAAATATGACTGTAGAGTTGTGCAAGCAATCAAGTCTAGGAGTGGCTAGGTTGAGGACAGCACTTAGATTTGCAATTGACACCTTTAAAACTTCCTAAAGTGTGCAGAAATTTACTGGACAGCAAAGTAATCAATGATTTAAAATGTTATAAACGGCGATATGCATGCAATGACGACTAAGAATGATTATGTAGCTCCCTAGGATGATTTCTAGCATGTGTAGCCTATGCTAATCATGCTCTGATACCAGGTGATGCAGGACTAAATACAAAAAAAAGGAAACTTGCACAAAATAATTAAAGAGCAGTTTTGGATTTTCGTTATTAGCGATTAAAACAATAAAATAAAACTAATAAGTGGCCGCTTTCGTTTAGGCTAAGCCACGCAAGAGACTAAGCGAAATAAAAACATTTAGGAAAATCAAAGCGTTGCATGCGAAGTAGTTTCTAACATAACCTTGGTCTAACAAAGAGATCCAAAAGCAAAGAAGTAACAAGCCTATGCTTACTAATGGATGGTGATAAGTAAACACAATCTCTTGCTTGAACAATCTCTCTACGAAGTAAGTAGAATGTGAAAGTACACGAGTCAAGGAAGAGGATCACCTTCTCGGAGAAGCGTCGTGATACACCACGTACCTTACGATAGTTCCTCCTCTATAGCCTTAGTCAAAACGAATAGTATGTAGTCGGCGGCCTTCTCTATGAACCCATCAATGTTTGGATTCAAGTCGAAGAACGACAAGTTGAGAAGATCCACGAAAACTTAATCGTCTTACGCAAGGCCGGATTCAAACTCTGGATTTGCCATACATCATAGCAAGAGAAAGAGAGAACACGATAGAAACAAGAGGGAGAGAGATGGCGGTGGGAAGAGAGGCCGCCGACTTGTAGGGGAGAAGGGGCTAGGGTTTGGAAAGAACTAGGTTGAGAGAAGGTAGAGATATTCTAATATTCAAATCTGAAATTATTTTCAGGTTTTGAGTAGAATTGGAGGAAAAACACTTTGAATTTGGATTTCAAAACAAATGCAATTAAGAGCCTTAATCTAGCATTAAAGGAGTGGAGCCCATACAAGGGGCCGGTGGCATGGTGAGAGGGAGGGAGCTAGGGGAAAGGGAGTTAAGTATTTCCTAATCTGCTCCGACGAATTAATAATAAAAATTTCAAATCCGTTCCAGTTCAAATTTAAAATTGAAACCTCATTGAAACTTTCCTAATTTGGCGTCGGACAAATTTGGAAACTTTTAACTCTTCCACTTGGAATTTCAAATTTGGAAATATGGGGTGGAGGCAAAGATGAGCCGGTGATTAACGGAGGGGTGGGGTGGTGGAGGAAGGGGAGGCCGGCGGTTAAAAGGGAGGGCTGGCGGAATGAGGGTGAGGGTTTGGATTTGTGGTTGGGATGATGGGGGCTTTGGTAGGAGGGGTTATGGGATGGTGGTTCGTGGTGGGGATGGCCGGCGGTGGAAATTGATTAGAAGGGAGGATAGAAAGGAGGAGAACCAAGATCCTTCGATGGTGACTGTTGCGTACGACGGGTGGCCTCTCCTAGGCTCCACCAAACTCTCAAATTCTTTCTCAAGCTCTAACATAAGCTTCAAGAACACAATTGCAGGAAAATTTTGATAATCATTCATTCATTAACCTCTCCAAAGGAAGAGGGTGGCTTTAAATAGCCAAATACATGAAGGGGAAATAACAAAGACGCTATTGCCCCTAGGGCATACATAAGACAAAGCCCTCAAGTGAGGGTAGAAAGAAAAAAAGGACAATAACAAATCAAATACATAAAATAGATCAAAATAAATAAGCACGATCGTAGCCGTCGATCTCTGATGCCCTCATCACCTTCCTAAACAGCTCCCTATTGATTATGAAACTTCCTAATTTCGTTCCAATCAAATCGGCCGGTCCATCACAATTTTCCTAAATTTTAATGATCAACCTAATTGCTATTTCATTATAATTCATTTTTTCTAAAATAATACTTTTTTGATACTACTTTTGTTATGACTTAGCTGGAGTACCTCAAATGCCAAGTTTGGAACAAAAAATTGGATAATAGTAAATTTTTTTTAACAATAGTTAAAAACTAATTCTCTATCATAATTTAAACATGTATAATTCAAATTTATTAAAAATTTTAAAATATCATTAAATTGGAATCTAAAGCATAGGAGCTTTGCATATCTATTATCATTTGCGCCTCTTCTTATGTATACAAAATTTTCTCTTATGTTAGTCATCTAATCTATAAGAGTCTTAGCTAAAATTATTTCATGTTAATGGGTTGAGTTCAATCATCAAATTCAGTGTGAAAACTAGTAAATTAGTACGGGTGTCAAATCAATAAAATAGTCCTTGTAGTCGTATGATACAAAGTAGATGCAAAACTTGAAGAAAATATTGGTTGAATATTCAATTTCTACAAAACAGAAATTAGTAACAAGTAAACGATGAAGAAGAACACTCAAGAACACTTTTCATTGGGTTATATATGAAGGAAAAAATAAGATACAAGTGATCTACGGTTAGAGAGGTAGATCTGCTCTTCCAATCAACCTAGACATCCCTAGGGTGCCCTCAAAGAAAAGAACTATAGCAAAACACAAAACTCAACCATAGCTTATCTTAAACCTTAGACAACTCCCCTTTAAATAGCCCTAGAACGCAAAATCATAAATGAAACTTTCCTAAAAAAATAAGCATAATTTAGGAAACTTTCTTAAATAATTAAAAACTTCCTAAATAGCATAAACACAATCAGGAAAATTTCTTAAACAACTCCCGCTTTATTAGGAACCTTCATAAATAATTTCTTTTAATTAGGAACTTTCCTAAACAATCTTGATTAGGAACCTTCCTAAATATCTCCCACTTCCTAGTTGTGGCCCCTCCCCGTAACGTATCATAGTACTATTTAATTAGTAAAGAAATCATATAAATTAGTAGAATCAAAGACTTGATGAAGACCATCAAAATCATAATCACAAGGTCGTTATATCCATAATTGGTAACAGTGGATCAGTAATTAGTAATAGTATCAGTGAATCAATATCAGAACCATTGATTCTGTAACATCATCTTTAGTGGAAGTAATAGTAGAGCTATACAGTAACTGTAAATCATTGCCATAATAGTAGTCTATATAGTGATAAATCATTGAACAATAACAATAGTCGTATAATAACAATGATAACATGCATTTCAATAATTATACTAAACAAGTAAAGAGTTATATCAAAGCGATATGTTTCCAGTAATAAGTTAGTTGTTAGTAACTGTTGGCTTAGTAAATCGAGTCGTCACTTCTTACTCGTTGGCGCAACAATAACTTCTTATAAATCCCAATCAGTGAATCACATGAATTTGTAAAGTATAACACCAAATCATAGTATTTAAAGGAAAGCCCATTGGCTCACCTTACTGTACAGGTCAGTTAGTCTGCAATCAACCTCAATAAAATTAGCTTTCACTTGTCTTCACACATATTAGCACAATATTTTATAACAACAATAATGATCAGTTATTACTCAACAACATACCAATATTCATTCACAATACCTATTTTAGCAAAATGTGTACAATAAACTCTCAATTTTTTTATTTAGGAAAATTCGTATAAAATACAATATCTTTCATTCTCCTTAGTGAAATTCAAAATTATTGCACTGAAAATGTCTAGAATATTTAATATAATAACATATAAAACGTTACGTGGTGAAAATTCAATAAAATCAAAGAAAATGTTCTAAAATTAGGGGTGTCAAAACGGGTCGCGGGTCGAACCCGAGTTGACCTGGGTTTAAACGGATCAACCCGAACCCTACTCGGTTTTGCAGGGTTGATCTGATTAATGCGAAGCTAACGGTTGGCTGTTGGCTTGATAATTGACGCGGCGAGAGTGACGGGCGCTATGCGCGAGTCACTGCTTGCCTGACGCGACGGGTAGCTTGAGGCCTGATGCCAGGTGACGAGGTCCTAGTTCCTGGGTCAACCCGGGTTAATTTTAGATTTCCGGGTCAACCGAAACCCGACTTGGTTTTGCAAACGAATCAAAAACTCAAACCTGAACTTAATTCGTATGGAAAACAGGTTTACACGAACCTATAATTTCCCGGGTTGGGTATCTGGTCGGGTCAGATTTTGACACCCCTAAGTAAAATCAATTTTGAAGAACATCTAGTGGCGAAATTAAAATATGTGAAAATATAGATAGGAATTAAGTCACCTACCTTAATTGGAGTAATTTTCGTAAAGGCGGCATTCGACAGTCAAAAATCAACTTCTCCCTTTTCTCTCTCCTCGTTCCCTCTCCCTCTCTCTTCCATTCCCTTGCTCGGCAAGCTGCGGCTGTGAATGGAAATGAGGGACGGTGAGTGGACAAAAATATAAAAAATGATTTTTAGTGGGTATCGCCGCTGCGCCATTACAGAACGTTGCAACACTATATGTCGAATCCATAATTACTGTAGAACAGAGGCTTCAACGCTGCAACATCCATTCTGAGTGCCAATGCGCTCTAAAATCCAGCTCCTCAATGCTTAAAGGCATAGCGACGCTAAGCTGTAGTTGATATATGAATTCATTTTTTTTAAACACTTCATATTTTCTGGGTTATTACACCTCAGCGTTATAAAAGAAAGAAAAAATAGAAAAAAACTCATGCAAGCACAATTTGCTCTCATATTTCCTTCTCGTTTTGTCCCGAAAACCTTTGATTCTCTCGCCCCGTCGGTCTCTTTCCCAAAATCCACAACCGACGTTTCAGAAGACTCGCAACTAACGTCCCAGAAGACCCCTAGGATCGATCGCACTTGACCTCTAGCTTGCAAACCCGCCTGATCGCGCTAGCCACCCTCAGCTCTTACACGCGATCACACATTGCGACTTTATCCCAACTTTCCTAGCTCGTCCACACGCAATTACTCGACCCGATCGCCTAGCCCGTCCACACACAATCATGCGACTCGACCGCCTAGCCTGTCTAGGCCCTATCCTGTATGAAATCGCTCGTCTATCCTGCCCCGGTGCGTCTACAGCCTCTGCACCTGCACGACCCTTGTACTCGTTGGCCCACCTCCTTCTCTATTGGCTTTAACATCCTTCTCCTCCGATTCTTCTGATACTTTTTGTGAGTATGACACCGTGCAAATTAGATAATAATTAGTAGAATCCCTATCATATTGAAGTGAATCAATTGCAATTAGAACACTTGTATAAGAAAGCAATGAAGACCTGTTCCATTGTATTTTGATCCGGTGAGGAATAAATTAATTTAAAGACCTAGTGCTATCGTATCTTTGATCCAATCAGGAAGAACAAAGGCAAATGCTTGTTGAACACCTCCCTATGATGTGTTGGGATGTTGGGAGGTTGCCGAAATTCTGAGGAATTTTCTAAAAATATATATATGCATATAAATAATTTTGTATGTAGTAAGTAATAATACTATTTTAAAATAAAATAAAAATACAAAACATAGTAAAAATATAAAAAAATGGAGATGAGATTTTAAATTTGAGGGTAAAAAAATATAATTTTCCTTAAATTATATAAATATTTTTTATAAAATAATAAAAATCTTTTTTAATTAATTAATTAATTAATGTAAGAGACCCTTTTATTTTTTCATCAATTCGTTCAAAGAGCATTAAAAAAAAAAGGAAAGAAAGAAAAATGATAAAGCCACATTGAAACACCACACTTTTGAAATAAAAGAAAGTTTGCACTAAATAACATGCTTTTGTACAATAATCTAACTACATAAAGCATAACAAAATAATTTATTGCTAAACTTCGACTTGATGCTGGCTCCAGTACTTCAAGCAAAAAAAAAAAGTAAATTAAATATTGCATAATATGCGAAAAAAAGATGAAGAAAGTGTATCATTTAATGCTGAAACTAAAAATAGTGCAGAGTAAATAATGACTAAATTAACAAACAACTTCTAATTGAAGCCAAAAGTTTATCTTAAAACAAATTAATAGACAACTTCTAATTGAAGTAATAAGTCCTAAATCAAATCACTATACATCTTCTAATTGAAATAATAGCTCAAAACCAAATTAATAGCCAACTTCTAATTGAAATAATAAGCCCTAAATTAAATTAATAGGCAACTTCTAATTGTAGTAATAAGTCCTAAATTAAATTAATATGCAACTTCTAATTGAAGCATTAAGTCCTATCATAAACCAAATCACTAGGCAACTTCTTATTGAAGCAATAAGTCTTAAACCAAATCACCAAACAACTTCTAATTGAAGTAATAAGGCCAAAATCAAATCTCTAGGCAACTTTTAATTGAAGCAATAAGCCCTAAACCAAATTACTAGCCAACTTCTAATTGAAGTAATAAGTCCCATCTTAAACCAAATCACTAGGAAACTTCGAATTGAAGCCATATGTCCTATCTTAAATCAAATCACTAGGCAACTTTCAATTGAGATAATAAGCCATAAATCAAATCACTAGCACCTTCTAATTGAGCTATAAGCCCTAAAACAAATTAATAGACAACTTCTAATTGAAGCAATCAACCATAAATCAAATTAATAGGCTACTTCTAATTGGAGCAATAAGCCTTAAATCAAATTAATAAGCTACTTCTAATTGAAGCAATAAGTTCTATCATAAACCAAATCACTAGGCAACTTTTAATTGAAGCAATATGCCCTAAACCAAATGATGCGGACATCCAACCGTCCATGCCTATCCGAGGAGGAGCTGAAGATCGACGGCCGAGATCCCTTCATTTTATCTTATTTTATTAATTGTAATTTTTATTTAATTATGCATTTTTCTTTTTTACCCTTACTTAAGGGATTTGTTTTATGTAAGCCCAAGGGGCAAAATTGTCTTTTAGTTTCTTTTAAGGCCTATATATAGAGACATTTGCTCTTGTATTAGGAGGATAGATTATTAATAAAAAAATTTGCGTTTTGCACTTGGGTTCTTTGGGAAGAACGTTAGTGAAATCCCTATGGGAGGGATTTGGAGTTTCCACCAGCCGCAGGATGGGTCCGGGCTCGTGGCGTGAAGTCCCTTGGAGAAGGGCAACGTAGTACCCGTCAGCCGCAGGATGTGTCCGAGCTCGCGGTTGTATCTTTAATATTTTGTCTCTTGTTTTTTGTTTGTTCTTTCTTTTTGCTCCTCGTCGTTATCTTCATCTTCTTCCTTCTCCCCATCTCCGTTTTGGCTGCCGGATTTTCACCTCCACCCGAAATTCCCCCCATACCCGAACCCATGCCGCCGGCTCCACCCCATTAGCCGCCGGCCGAACCTTCCTCTCCACCCCTTTTGGGATTTCCTAATTTGGTTGGGTTAATTTAGGGATTGATTTGAATTTGAAATTATTCAAATTCAAATTCTTTCCTAAATTAGTGATTCTATTTTAGGAAAGTTCTTAATTTACATCCATTTGAATTTGAAATTCAAATTGGAGTGAATTATTTTCTTTCCTAATCTTTTAAACCAAATTAAGAAGTCTTAATTAGCCCCATTAAAACCCCCCCTCCTCCTTTAGCCACTGGCCCCATCATGAGTTTCAAATATGATTTATTTCCTAATATCATACTAGGCCTCTTTGGAAAATAATTCCTCTCTCTTGCCAACCGGAATTCATTTAAGCCAAAGCCGTTTAATTTCCTTCCCAAAACTGAGAGCATATTCAGGAATTAAATCCCTAATTTCCCTCTACATCCCGCCGGCTACATTGCTGGAGTTTCCCTCCACAAAATTCCCTTTCCAAATCCTGTTTCCCCCCTTGGAATTAAATCCATGTTTTCTCTCTAATTCCACCGCCTCCTTCCCTCTCCTATTTACTTCTAATTGCTCCCCAAGTCAAGAGCCTTGAATGGGAAATTACTCTCAGCTTTCTCTCCACAATTTCGGCTGGATTCCTTCCTCTAATTTCTGTACAATCCTCTCTCCCACGTCAACACCTTGCTGGACTAAGTCTGACTTCTCCTCCCAATCCCCTTTGCTCCTAAGCCTTGATTCTTGGGATTTCTCTCAGATTTTGGGAGTAAAGTCTGAAATGTTTCAGGTTTCCTGAAAGGAACTGTTTCAGATTGTTGCCATGCTACCCCGTTCTACATCAGTTTGGTATCAGAGCATGGTTGCTCACCCGGGATGCGAACTCGACGGAGTCGAGTCTTTTCCACCCCGGGAGAATGATGCGGACATCCAACCGTCCATGCCTATCCGAGGAGGAGCTGAAGATCGACGGCCGAGATCCCTTCATTTTATCTTATTTTATTAATTGTAATTTTTATTTAATTATGCATTTTTCTTTTTTACCCTTACTTAAGGGATTTGTTTTATATAAGCCCAAGGGGCAAAATTGTCTTTTAGTTTCTTTTAAGGCCTATATATAAAGACATTTGCTCTTGTATTAGGAGGATGGATTATTAATAAAAAAATTTGCGTTTTGCACTTGGGTTCTTTGGGAAGAACGTTAGTAAAATCCCTATGGGAGGGATTTGGAGTTTCCACCAGCCGCAGGATGGGTCCGGGCTCGTGGCGTGAAGTCCCTTGGAGAAGGGCAACGTAGTACCCGTCAGCCGCAGGATGTGTCCGGGCTCGCGGTTGTATCTTTAATATTTTGTCTCTTGTTTTTTGTTTGTTCTTTCTTTTTGCTCCTCGTCGTTATCTTCATCTTCTTCCTTCTCCCCATCTCCGTTTTGGCTGCCGGATACTCACCTCCACCCGAAATTCCCCCCATACCCGAACCCATGCCGCCGGCTCCACCCCATTAGCCGCCGGCCGAACCTTCCTCTCCACCCCTTTTGGGATTTCCTAATTTGGTTGGGTTAATTTAGGGATTGATTTGAATTTGAAATTATTCAAATTCAAATTTCAAATTCTTTCATAAATTAGTGATTCTATTTTAGGAAAGTTCTTAATTTACATCCATTTGAATTTGAAATTCAAATTGGAGTGAATTATTTTCTTTCCTAATCTTTTAAACCAAATTAAGAAGTCTTAATTAGCCCCATTAAATCCCCCCCCTCCTCCTTTAGCCACTGGCCCCATCATGAGTTTCAAATATGATTTATTTCCTAATATCATACTAGGCCTCTTTGGAAAATAATTCCTCTCTCTTGCCAACCGGAATTCATTTAAGCCAAAGCCGTTTAATTTCCTTCCCAAAACTGAGAGCATATTCAGGAATTAAATCCCTAATTTCCCTCTACATCCCGCCGGCTACATTGCTGGAGTTTCCCTCCACAAAATTCCCTTTCCAAATCCTGTTTCCCCCCTTGGAATTAAATCCATGTTTTCTCTCTAATTCCACCGCCTCCTTCCCTCTCCTATTTACTTCTAATTGCTCCCCAAGTCAAGAGCCTTGAATGGGAAATTACTCTCAGCTTTCTCTCCACAATTTCGGCTGGATTCCTTCCTCTAATTTCTGTACAATCCTCTCTCCCACGTCAACACCTTGCTGGACTAAGCCTGACTTCTCCTCCCAATCCCCTTTGCTCCTAAGCCTTGATTCTTGGGATTTCTCTCAGATTTTGGGAGGAAAGTCTGAAATGTTTCAGGTTTCCTGAAAGGAACTGTTTCAGATTGTTGCCATGCTACCCCGTTCTACATCACCAAATCACTATGCAACTTCTAATTGAAGTAATAAGCCCTAAACCAAATCACTAGGCAACTTCTAATTGAAGCAATAAGTTTTATCCTAAACCAAATCACTAGGCAATTTTTAATTGAATTGTTGGGCAACTCTTAAAAGGAGTCCTAAGCCTCAAACTAAAAACAATGTAATGGGAAACTCCTACATGGAGCAATAAGCCCCATCCTAACTAAATAAATCTAATGGGTAAACTCCTGAATGGAGCAATAAGCCTAATCTTAACTAAACAAATCTAATAGACAACTCTTAAAAAGGGAGCAATAAGTCCTATCTTCAAACAATCTACCGGGCAACTCCTAAAATGGAGCAATAAGCCCAATCCTAACTAAATCTATTAGACAACTCTTAAAAGAAGCAATAAGCCTCAAACTCAAACCACAACAAACCAAAGCTATCACTCAACCATCTTAATTTGCGTGAGATCTCTAAGAAGAGGCAACCCATGGTTGCTAATCAGATTCCCTGGATGTTGCAGTCTATAAGACATTAACATTGGTAGACTGAGAATCATTGATATACCCGGGATTTTGATTGGGTCTACCTCCATCCCCATAAGCTTCTCCCTATTAATTAAAATAAATTTTGGATTGTCAAACTTAAATTTAAAGTTATATCAAAGTGACTCATCCTTAATCGAGAGTATTCTCCCAAGAATGAGAGGAGTAATTAACTATGAGTGCTTGCGCTCATAGGAAGTTGAGGTCCCAGACTTAAATAAAACCCAATATGAACATTGGGGAAATTTTGGTTATTTGAAAAAAAATCAAACTACCTTAAAAAAAATGGAATCCTAAGCCCGGAAGGTGAGATTCACACCAAAATTATTTTTCTTGTGCAAACAAGTGGCCTGTGTCATAAGAGTCAAATTTTCGTCGAATATGTTGAATGACCTCAAAGACAACATTGGAAGTGTCAAACATGTTTAAAGGCAGTACCGAAGTTGTCAAAAGTCATCAAAGATAACATCGAAGTTGTATGGCTTCACCTTTTCTTTCTCTCCGTTGAACGAGATCACTCTCTTCTTCCTCTTTGTGTTGAATGGAAAACTATAGAGCCTTATAGCTTCCCTACTTATTCCTTAGTCTCCATCAAATAAAATCACCTTCATCGACTCTTCTTTTTCTCTGTGCTGAATTGGAAATACAAGGAGCTATATGGATTCTCTTCTTCTTCCTCCTCCATTTCTATTTATAGAATTTCCCACAAGGACCCTTCTCCTCTCTGTATTTAACAGGAAACACATGGAATCACACGGATTCCCTTCTTCCTTTGTCTCTGTCACATAATTGCTGCATGAACTCATTGCCGATCCCTCTGTTCAATTGAAGCCACAACACACTTTGTATGCGTGATAAGTCACACACGCTCGTTCACATTCATCACCTCACTCATGCTCATGCCTGCTTGATTAGGGAAGACAATCTGTCATTTTTTTTGAATAGGCCGGTTGAGATCAGCACTGGCCCTTACAGGTGCTGCTTGAAGGCTGGTGAAGATTGCTGACGAGTCTACAGTGAGTGCATCAGGTAGGAGAGGCAGCAGCTGGCATGGTGTGGCTAGGTAGCAGGATTTCTACACTTAATGTAATCTAATCAAAGAGTGGTTCGCGTTAGATAAAGTTGTCTCTTTGAACAACTAGGTTCAGGAATTTTCTCTTCCTTTTGAGATCATTAAGCGTGCCAAAATAGCGTATGGCATGAAAAATTATCAACTTTAGTGAATAACCCTTATATTATTGTCTGGACATTTCAATGCATTATGTTAAGTTTTGGGAATAATGTATACGTATTGATGGTGTACATTCAATTTGCAAAAATCAGAAATGAGGATCTTTCAATGTCCGACACTTATTATAGATTTTTAGATTTCAGCTTATACATACTTGCTTGAAAAATATTGTGTTTCTATCTTTATGCATTAAATTTTTCTTCAGTCCTAAAATAAATTTGGTAGTGTTGTAAACAACACTTGTGTCTTTACGATTAAAATTGTATCACATTTTCTTTGAGCAGCTGTTCTATCAGGGGAATGGATTCCGATATTATCACAGGTGATAACCTTGCTTGTCAATACTAATTTTTATGTGGAAAGAAGACCTATCCAGGATGCATAATGATCCAAACCTTGCAGACCTTCCTAGTCTGGCAACTTCTCTTGTCATTCTTATTTCTAGGAAGAAGATATAGTGCCAATCAAGTACTTGGATGCGTTCTTGTTTCTCTGGGTGTAATAATAACTGTAGCTAGGTATGCCATCCTACTGCCGTACCTTTTAAAATTAGACTTCTGCTGCACTTCATATCATTGTTTATAGCTCTGTTTTCTTTGATTAAGTTTTTCGATTCTTGGTTTGACCGTTCCTCCGTATGTTGACATGTCATCATTGTTCAGTATTCTCTGTTATTTGTGTTTGTCAAAATGTTTTCTTAACTTATTGTACTGTTTGGTAAAACAGCTAAGAAAAGGATGTTTATCATATTCATTTTTCTGTATATATACTGAATGAAAAGATTTTCTAGTCTGGTTTTAACTTCTCCTTTAGGTCTTATCTATGTTTAAGAAAATTCTTCCACAGCTGCACAAAATGCCAACATTGTTCTATAAGGTATAGCTAGACCTTGAAACAATATATTAATTATCCTTTGGCTCCTTTGGTGTTGAGATTGGAACACTAGGATGGGACCTACTTTGGCCCAACACTCTGTCCAACTACCAAATCCAAAGCTAGCTTGGGGACCTAGAAGACCATAAGAATGACAAATGACATTGACTGCTCATTCCCAACAGATTAACCTTCAACACATTTTATAGTTAATTTTTAGTTTTTTAACAGAAAGTTTTCTTTTAAGGAAATGAATATAACCTGAAGCAATTATAACAAATTGCCAAATAAAAAAAGTAGAAAACAAAATGCACAATTAAAGATAATATGATAACATGAAGAATTTGCCCCTTTGATGAATGTTGGAACTTAAAAAAACACTTATTTATTTGTCTTGTAATTTGGCAAACTATGGTGAGTGGTGTTAATTTCTTATTTTTTCCCAACTCTCCTTGCAAACAGGATTTAAAACCTTATATCAACTTGTACTTCGATACTTGGAATACTACCATAAGGATCATAAATCTGCACAATGTCTGACACTCCAAAATTATTAATAATAAGTGGCTAACACATTTGAAGGATTGTATCATTGTCCTTGCATGTAGAATATGTGCCGTTCTCATCGTTCGAATTTAGGATAGGACAGAAAGGGATGGCTCTGATTTCATATCATGATCTTAAAGTTAATTCCAAGTTTTGGGTGCAAGTCAAATCTGAAGTAGGAGGAACTGTGACCAGTATGTTTGTAGATTCTGATAATGTGTATGCTCCCCTTTTCTTGTTTGCAAGAGTCAATAAAAGATGATTTCATAACTAGTTGGAAACATTTAGAGTAGGTGCGACAAAAAATTTAGAAGAAGAATAATATTAATATATGCCTTCAAATTCAACTTTATGTCAATATTCACATGAGAACTAGTCAATCTAAACCTTCTTTTTGAGGAAGTATCACCCAATTCAACTAGGATCCTAGCCACTGATGGCCTAAAACGTCGTGCAGTTGCAACATATACTTGCAAAAGTTTATAAAAAATATAGTCAAAATAATATATAAGGTGAAGTTGTAAAAGTAATGAACAATTAGACAAGGAAAAACTACTCAAATTGATGTGATAGGTGATTCCTTAGAATAGTCATAGTGAGGAGGAGACCACATTAGCATGCACATAATATAGTTAGTCACTCAATAAATTCGATATGAGAAAGGCCTAGAATAATATAATTGTTAAGATAATCTGATAAGAATATGATGTGGATTAAGAAGCTCATTTTAGAAGTCACCAATCAAATGCAAGCTAACACAAATCTATGTATGATCTCAAGACTGTTGACCTTTATAATGAAGCAAAAAAAAAGTATAACCTAAATCATCACATACCTTTTGTTGCCCATGCCGAATCCCCGCTTGAGTCGCATCCGCCGCCTGCTACAATAATGATTTACTGTGCAAAACGGCGCCATTTGCTGTCTTCTCGCCTTTGTCCCGACTCGTCTCCGGCTTGCGTTAAAAGAAGGCCAATCGAGGCCTTTGCGTTCGCTCTTCCTCAACCGATCAAAATCTCACGTCTCCAAACCCACCAGCTGAAGCATTCGAGGACCTCACTGTCCCGACCTCTGCAAATCAAATCGAAATCCACAGCCCTCATACCCCTCTGCCGAATAAAGCCCCGTCCAAGGCCAAATCTCCTCTTGCTGTAGTTGTATCTTCCTCCAACTGCTACATCATTCCAGGCTCGAACCCACGCCTCAACCAACTTCTCTTCCTGATCCACAGAACCGAAGCTTTCCTCTTCGCAAGCCTCCGACTCCCTCTGCCCTAGCCTTCCGACCTCATAGAGCCGCAATCTTCCGACCCAACTGAAGCCGACGCCAACATTTGATCTTCCTCATGCTTGACCCTGCCCCTTATCTGACCCCTTTGCTTCATCTGAAGGCCGACCGAACCAAAGATCTACCTCAACTGAGTCGCCTCTGATTCGACGTCCAACCTCCACTTTGATCCCCTTCCTCTCTTAACTAGTCGACATCTTCTCCATACCCGACCTTAGGTATATGTTTTTTTAAAATTATTTTTAATTACATTCTAATTATTAATACTATTATTATAATTAGTATATTTAGTTTGTTTAGTGTTTAGAGTATTTAGTATATTACTAATTATATTACTAGTTATTGTTTATTAATTAGTATATTTAGTGTATATATGTGTATATATATATGAAAAAATGAAAAAAAGAAGAAAAGCAAAAAAAAAAAAAAAAGAGGAAAGAAAAAGAATCAGAAAAAGAAAAAAAGGGGAAGTTTTCAAAAAAGTTGAGAGTTCAAAAAAAAAAAAAAGAGGAAATTACTTTGTCTCGATTTGCCTGCCACCCCATCGTCATTGACATCTACGTGTAGGTATAAGTTATAAACCCGCAAACCCCTCATTGGTCGTTGGCATCTAGCCAAAAAACCCCTTATATGCGCTCTAGTAGCACGGTAGGAGGAAACCGGCGCGACGCATACAGCGAGGCGGGTAAGCCATGTACACTCTCTTATAGCGTGGTGGTGACATGTCTAAGTACCTAAACATGCTCTTGCAGCGTGGCTGGGAAAGCCAATTGTATTTTCAAACAGGTACTTTGAAGCCCCATACACGCTCTCATAGTGTGGTGGGATTAAAGATATACGGCCGCATTATCTCCCGGCACCTAGCATACATGCTCTTGTAGCGTGGTGAGATGGCACAGTCTCCTGAAATTTCTCCTAAACAGGGGAGACGTCGGGAGACTGCCAAAATTCAGAGCAAATAAATGGGACTTGGATTGAATTGAATTTGAACTTACATGAACTACAACGACTATATTTGAATATGAAAATAGTGCAGGAGACCAAACTCATAACTATATGGAATCAGACTTTAAATTAATGACAATCAAGTTAAAAATATAACCACTAAGTGATAAACCTGTTCACTCAAATGAACGTAAATAAGCAAAAGGAGAACTTGCTATATGCAAAGAATGAGGCTCGCACAGGGAAATATAATTGCTTACATATGATGATGAACAAGAACACAATGCATGTTTAAATACAACAATGCACTTATATGAAGGGGGAAACTTATAATGAATATGCAGCCTCACTTGCAAGCACTAATGGGAAACTATCTGACTACAATGAATATAATAGCGTGATCATGAATAATGCATACAAGCTCATATACAGCTGGTGTTACTTCGGTGTAAACAAATACACCAGACTCCTACAAGTGACGACGATCAATAACATGAAGTTGCCCATAAGTAATAAAAGTCTTCATGATACTTAGAATGTAATACCAACAAGGAACATTGTCAGTTCATTATGCATGAAACAGACCGCCTTCGAAAATGATAAGGGACCTATAATATACATGGAAGCAATAGATATGTGACGATTATTACAACATTCTTCCAATCAACATCAGAACACAAGCAACAACATCCAAACTTGCGAGCAATGAAGTGGGAGGAAATATGTAGTTTGATTGCAAACAAATGTACGAAGTTCTTTAATGATACTATAAATTATATGTAGTTGACAACAGTTCAATATACAAGGTCCACACAAGTCATGTGGAAGTCCCTATGATCGACATCAACTATCTTGCAAACATATGTAGTAGTCTCTACAAATATTGAAAGAGATGCAAGCAAATGCAGCAACCTATAGATCATAATGCATAAGAGAATCAAGATGTATGCAGCGCATCATACATCATCCAAAGTAATAAGAAGTGGACGAACGCAACAACACCCTGCACTCAATGCCAACATATAAACAAATATATTAAATCATGCCAACAAGAAAAGTTGACATTAGCTTGCCAATAGAAGATATTTGAGGGGGTTGTGACAAATACAAGTCACCCATAGCTCATGTCAACCAATTGCAAATGATATGTCAACTTGCTTACAAGAAATAAAGGCTGATATGATAATCCTCAGAGAAAATTGTAATGACAACAACGCATCATTCCCCCACAGATAAAGGAAGTCATGGTGAAAATAACTTTCTTGCAACCAACAACAGTAAACTGATGGGTGAGTGCACTTGTCCGCTTATAAGCGACGACAACAAATATAGTAACCTACCAACAAGCGTGCGTGGAGAAATTTAGCCAAGAATGCAAATCACCCGGTAAGAAATATTAACATGCAATGAATGTAAGCAGTTTCCTGCAACGGCAAAGAAAATAGGTCGAATGCAAAATATTTTTTCCTATAAATGGTAGCCGGCAACAAACAGTGAAAATTACAGCATCCTTACGGTCAACGATCAACCTGTGGAAGGCCAATATACCAATCCCTTATAAGCGAAAGGTGGTCGATCTGCGATATGCGCAAGCACTGACAAGTCGTTATAGGATATTTGCTACATAGGCAACATGCTACCTACAAGATAATACAAAGAGAAATATAGTAAATGCAAGCAATGTTGATAAATATGTTGTAGAGATGATGGTGCCCCTGCAGACACTAGCATACATCCAATCTATCATTCACAAGCAAAATATAAAGTGAACAGATAAAATGCAAGCATCCACAGGCCGCTATAGAAGACTTGTTGTGCACTCAATCTATTGTCCCCAAACATAATACAAAGTGAATACATCAAATATGAGTTCTTACGAGTTGTTGTAGAAGACCCGTCAAATACTCCAAAAATGCCCCCGCACATGCACTACAATATATATGCACATAAACACAAAAAAATGCATGTGTAATCAAATACCTGCAAGGGTCCGACGAGCGTGATGTGTTCACACACGTGACATCTAGGGATGCTATGCGGGTCTAAACAGGAACCCAAGTTCGAGCTCGATCCTTGTATGCGGGTAGATAGGAGTCGACACTGCTCGAACGATCGAACAAACATACGGTCGCGGTATCAACCAGGATATTTGTTTTAAACGTTCATGTTAGGCCTTCAAGGTCGATAAATAAAAAAAATTCACAAATAAAAGCATACAACCGACTCAAACCTGATCCTCTGTTGGCTTGTCGACAAAGTTGACAAGGTTTAATCAACAAATGAAATTATCCATAAATACCCCGATGATGATCATGTTGAACGTAGATCTCAACCAGAGGGGTCAATTCTAAATATCCAAATTCCACGTAAACACCCATGAAATCCAAATTACCAAAAGAAATATCAAAATTTCAAATATTTAAAACTGAAACTCAACCATCAATCACTTAAAGCAAATATCCATTCACCCTCCGCAACAATTTGTTGAGGTGGACAAATCTGAAAAATTTTAATCTCACAAAGAGCTAATTTCTGGTCGAGAATATCACTAGGATTCATTCTTAATCCATCTCTTGCCAATAAGGATGTGACACATTCCCTATAACCGTCAGTTTGCTTCCAAATGACACCACTAAATTACAATCATAGTCAGGCTCCCTAATGGCACTAAATCGATATGGCACAAAGCCCTCTGTTAGCTAAGGTGGATTCAAATTTGTCACCTTAGACAAACATTCACCTCAGGTCTACAAGGTTCCCTTGGACGAAGCAACCTATGATTGCCAACGAGGATCCTTCTGTCAGGTTGGCTCGACTACCTCCTTTGACTAAGTAGACCAGGGACCACGATGGCTCGGGATGACGAAATCATGGGATCTTGATCGGGTCCATCATCCATTCCCCCACCATCCGCTTTAAATGCAAGGTGGTGAAATTTCTATTTTAAATATCAAACTTTTCAAATTCCCAAATTCAAATCCAATTCTCAAATCCAAACCTATGCTGCAACTATATGCCAGATAATACGTATATTTTACATATTTGATTAACAACTAGCCTTAATCGAAAGGTCTCTCTCGTTATCAGGAGGGGTAATTAACTATAGGGGCTTGTGCCTATAGGAAACCAGAACTCAGATCATAAAGTCCTTGCAAAATGAGGGCGAAATCTCTGGGTAGTGTCTTATCTACAAACCCATATGCCTTCCAAAATTTACCCCAGAACTAAAATTGTTAAAACTCCCTCCCCGAAAAGAAAAAGCAACAAGCGGGCGGAGGCCGGGGCTGAATTTTCGGAGCCCACAATAGGTTAGGTTTTCCTTGTGTTTTGTTTGCAAGTGTTATGCTAAAATAATTAATTATTTATTTATTATTGAAAGAAGATGGGATTAAGTTTTTGAGCTACGAAAAATTTGAATGATAGGTGGAGAAACCACAACATAATTATCACTTTTTTCAGGACAAGATACATATTGAATATAGTTTATTTGTAAAATATAATTTTCTTCAGCAACTAGGAGGTAGAGTCCGACATTCTCCTTAGTATTGTCAATCATTCACCAAGATTGTATATTGGGATTCAAAGTAGAGTAGAGAATTTTTTTTTAACACAATTTATTTCCTTATTAAGTTTGTTGATATATAGAAGATTGTAGGAATGTTTAGGAACTAATGAAACCCAGGTTAGTGATATGTAATTTGAAATGTTGACTCTTCCAATGCTTTTAACTGGAGTTAAAAAATCATTGGTAATCCTTTCAAAGTACTTCCTTAGAACATGGATATATTTTGTGAAATAGGGATCATGGTTTAAAATTGCGCAATACGAGGCTCACCTTGAGGCCCGCCTTTGCGCAATTCCAGTAAAAACGCCTCGATGCTTACACCTCGAGTTTTTTTATAAGGCTTGCGCCTCAACTTGGTTGAGGCCTGCCTTGCCTCACTGGCATGAGGTTTATGCCTCACGCTATATATATTAAAACTTACATAAATCTTGAAGTAAATGCCCGACATTGGACTCTATAGAAGAGGAGGAAGGGGAGAGTGCAGTTCATCATAATGATGATTCAAATGAAAAACTCCTTAGTGATGACACTGCTGATGACTTATGAGTTCTTTTCTGATATGTCATTGCTATTTATTTTTGGAAATTTGAATTATATGTTAATGAAAACAATACTGGGATTTGGGAAAGAAAGAATTTTGAGTTGAACTATATTTCATGTTGTTTTATTATTGGGATATTTTAATTTCACTTCATATCTTATGCTTTTTTATGTTTTATATTTTTCACTCATTAGTATATAAAAAATTTATCATTCTATGTTTACGTAATCTTTTGATTTTGAGGCTTACGCCTCAAAACGCCTTGAGGCTTACGCCTCGCCTCACGAATGAAAAACGCCTCAATACCCGAATACGCAATTTTAAACATTGATAGGGATATATACCTGGTCATACTTTTTGATTCTTTTTAGCCCACAATCCATTAATGGGTATTGCTAATGTTTGAATTAAAGACATTTACAATCATTCCTTACTGAGTGGTTAATCTGATGCTGATGTTAGATGAGATTGAAACTGGGCTGGTTTTGAATTAGCTGAACACCTTTTTCAGCATTTTCATTTGCTCTTGATTGAATGATGGAAGTATAGAGGTATGTTTCTTTAGAGTTTCTATGTTATGTTATAATTTCCATGATTTTAATTTAATATTTTACTTTTGAGGAGGAATGGTTTTCACTCTTGAGATAATAATCATTATTTTCTTCACTTATGAACATCATGATTGATTGGGCCGATTGGTGATAGTTTTGCTAATTCAGTTTGTGGATGAGAAGCTTTTATAATTGCTGGTGTGGCTATGAATGATTATTTCATGGCTGACGTGGGGTCAAAGAGGAAGCCTTTGTCGAAGGCCATTCCATTTTTAACCATAGTTACGATTAGAAGGAAGAATCTAATTAGGTCAATGATATTTTATTGAAAGTGAGGGGAGAGCTGCTCACAATCAAAAGGCTCTTTTGTGTGACACCTGTGAGAACTCCATGATCGTGATGTGAGCGACTTTGAGGCTAGCAGAACTCAAGGTGAGTTTAATGATTTCAGCATGGTGGGCTCTTGACGAGCTCTAGAAATGTTTGATGATTTGTATATGAACTAGTTTGGTGATTTGGATCTAAGAAGTGTTCAAAGATATGGATGCGAGATGAGATTGACATGATGAAAATTTGTATGGTGGGCACTGGGTAGCTCTCGGCGAGATGAGATCAACGAGCAAAGATGAGTTGATGCATTTAGATTTTTGCATTATTTTTGTTATGAACAATATTAGTTATGTTTTCTATTTTTTTTGTTTTTTTTATGCTATCCAATGATGGTGGTAAATCCAATGATCATGGTAGGAAAAGGTTTGGATTTTGCTTCCTTGGATTTGCCGGCTTTGGGGGTCCATTTTGTCCTTTGGTTGTTTGCTGGTTTCATGAGGGCATTGGCTGTTTTGTTTCGGTTTGGGCTTTGGTGGTTGAAATCCAAGTAGTGGAAGCTCATTAATATCTTGTGAAGTTGAGCTCATTATAAGCTGAAGTTTTAGTACTACTTTATGGCAGATGTGGGTGAGTGGAACTTGCCTTTTCCTATTCTTTTTCTCTTCCTTTTATGGCTGTTTGGAGAGCCGTGTCTTGTGGCATTGGGAGAGGAATTGGCTGGAATTTATGCAGCCGTGGATGCTTGGGGTGCCTGTTCGTTTTCTGGATTCCTTGGACCTGCTGTTCCTTTAAATGCTTCGGTGCTTTTCCCGTGAATCCTGTGCTGATACCGTGGCTTGTGCTGGCTGGTTCCGTGGCTTTATTCATTGGAATTTGGGTTGCTCTTGGTTGTTATGTTTCCCCTCTATGGCCTATATATATGAGATACTTTGAGAAGAAATGGTTGGTGAATATTTGAGAGCTAAGTGCTTAAAAAAAAAACCTGAGGGTTTTCTTCTTTGGAAGAGCTTGAGAGCTTTTTCCATTCTCCTTCTCTCCTAGGAAAGCTTGCGAGCTTCTCCTCTTTCGTCTCGGCTTCTAACCCCTTTCTTCTCTACGCAAGTTCCACTCAACCTGTATCTTTCTTCTAGTTCCGTTGGTGAAATTGTTGGCTATTTTTGGTTGGCTGTTTTAGTGAAGCTGTGGGCTGTTTCTGTTGGCTGTTTTAGTGAAGTTGTTGGCTGTTTGGTGAAGTTGTGGGCTGTTTTGGTGGCATTTGCTGGAGAAGTTTGAAAGGACTTTGGATTCCCTTAGCTGTGGTGGACCCTTGGTTTGCATATCTAAACCTTATTTTAAAAATATATTCCTACAATCGGTGCATGTGAGGAGTCCTCTTGTAAAATGTTCTGAGGATAGCCTTTTTTTTTAAATATTGTTTCTTGTTAGTTTTCTTTTGTTTCAGTCATTGGAAGTTGCTTCTTTCCTATTCTGAAGTTAGTTGTTTTCTTTAACCTATTTTGTTCTCAAAGTAATGTCTTAAATTTATAAAAATTAGATTTGTTTCTCTTTGTTGTTCTCTTTTGTGTTTTGCTTTAATTTGCCTACATCAATTTGGTATCAGAGCAAGTTCTTTGCTTGGGTAGATTTTGTTTTTTTTTTTAAGTTCTCAGTCATTTTGTGGGTCTTTGCTTTGCGTCCAATGGCTAATAATCAAGGGGATTTGCAACAACTCTTACAACAATTAAATCATTTGCAACAACAAATCAATACAATGGCTGAAGCAATCGCTAATCTGAATGTTAATCAAGCTAATGTTAATCCTAATGTCATATCTTCTGAAAGCGAGGATGAGGGTCCTAGGAATCAAAATAGGCGTCAAAGAAACTGGGATCATGGGATTAAAATCGATGTCCATAATTTCGAAGGAAAGTTACAACCTGAACAATTCCTCGAATGGATTGAGAAAATGGATCAATTTTTTGAATGGAAAGAAATACCAGAAAATCGAAAAGTCAAATTTGCAAGCTTAAAATTAACGGGACATGCTTTAACATGGTGGAAAAATTTGCAAAACAATAGAGTAAGGCGAGGTAAAGAAAAAATTCAAAACTGGGAAAGAATGAAAGAAAAAATGAAAGGGAAATTTCTGCCTTCTGATCATTCAAGAACTATTTTTCAAGAATTTAATAATCTGCGTCAAGGAACTCAAACTGTGGAAGAATACACTGAAAACTTTTTTAAGTTGCAAGCTATGAATGATTTAAATGAATCTGAAGAAAAAACGGTAACAAGATATCTTAATGGACTTAAGTGGACGATTCAGGATCAATTAAACTTGCATCATGTCATTAAACTAGATGAGGCTTATCGCATGGCTTTAAAAATTGAGAAACAACATCAAAGGGGAAGTAGCAAAGTCATTGAAACATATAAGCGACGACAAACTGGTGGGGTGAAAATCCAAACTCAAACTTCTGTTTGGACATCGGGAACAAAAGTCAAAACTTATGAAAGTCAAAATCCGGATAAGGGTAAAGGGCTAATGGGTTCTAAACCTACTGAACTACCTAAACTAATTGGACCTTCTTTCAAATGTGGTCTTTATGGTCATTTGTCAGCTACTTGCAGAAAAAATAATCCTCCTCGAAATAATTTGATAGAAAATGAAAATAAAAGTGAAGAAGAAGAAAATAAACCAGAATCTGATAATGAGGCTGAAATGGAAAATTTTGACTTGGAAGGTGACGAAGGAGAACCTTTGTTAGTAATTCGACAAGTTTTAACTGCTCAAAAAGAAAAGGGTGATAAGTGGCTAAGAAGAAACATTTTTAGAACAACTTGCACGGTTGAAGGGAAAATTTGCACTTTGATGATTGATAGTGGGAGTTCAGGAAATTTTGTGTCACAACACATGGTTGAAAAGCTCAAATTGAAAACAAAACCTCTTGTCAAATCATACAAAATATTGTGGTTTAAGGAAGGAGGTGAGGTTCCAATAACGAAGCAATGCACCGTTAATTTGACAATTGGCGGGGCGTACAAGGATCAAATTGTTTGTGATGTTGTACCTTTAGAAGTTTGTCATATCCTTTTGGGACGTCCTTGGCAATATGATAATAAAACAATTCATAATGGCGAAAGGAACACTTATACTTTGATTCAAAACAATAGGAAATTCACTCTTTTTCCTCAAAGAAACATTTCTGATCCTCCAACAAAAAAAGAAAAATCTGAAAATTCATCCACTCCTGAATTACTTTTGAACACAAATGATTTGAAACAATTTGAAGTGGCTTATTTGGTGCTTGGAAAAGAATCTGATTTGGCTCTTGAAATTCCTAAGGAAATGCAACCGTTGCTTAATGAATTTTCTGATTTAACACTTGACGAGTTACCAACTGGCTTACCTCCTATGAGAGACATTCAACATCACATTGATTTAATTCCTGGAGCAACATTGCCTAATCTTTCACATTACAGGATGAGTCCAAATGAACATAAAGAGCTTTCTAAGCAAGTGACTGAACTTTTGGAAAAGGGTTTAATAAAGGAAAGTCTAAGTCCTTGTGCTGTGCCTGCTTTGCTTACTCCTAAAAAAGATGGAACTTGGCGTATGTGTGTGGATAGTCATGCTATCAATAAGATAACCATTAAGTACAGATTTCCCATGCCTAGGCTAGATGATTTGCTTGACATGTTAAGTGGTGCCAAAATTTTTTCTAAAATTGATTTGAGAAGTGGGTATCATCAAATAAGAATAAGACCTGGGGATGAATGGAAGACTGCTTTTAAAACCAAAGAAGGTTTGTATGAATGGCTTGTTATGCCCTTTGGTTTATCTAATACTCCAAGTACTTTTATGCGAACAATGAATCATGTTTTGAGGCCTTTTATCGGAAAGTTTGTGGTGGTATATTTTGATGACATTCTGATTTACAGTATTCACCCTTCTGAACATCTTTTACATGTTAAAAAAATTTTGCAAACTTTGAGGGAACAAAAATTGTATATCAATCTTAAGAAGTGTACTTTTATGACTTCAAGTTTGACTTTCTTGGGTTATATTGTGTCTGCTGAGGGAATTAAAGTTGATCCGGTGAAAATCGAGGCAATAAAAAATTGGCCTGTTCCTAAAAATATCAGTGAGGTAAGGGGTTTTCATGGTTTGGCATCTTTCTATCGTCGATTCATTAAAAATTTTAGTTCTGTAATTGCTCCTATCACTGACTGTTTGAAAAAGGGAATCTTTAGATGGACTCCAGAGGCTGAAAAAACTTTTCAAATTATCAAAATGAAAATGAGTCAAGCCCCAATTCTTAGTCTGCCTGATTTTGAAAAAGTTTTTGAAGTTGATTGTGATGCTTCACATGTGGGAATCGGTGCTGTTTTAAGCCAAGAAGGAAAACCTGTTGCATATTTTAGTGAAAAGTTGAATGATGTTCGATCTCGATATTCTACTTATGATTTGGAGTTTTATGCTATTGTTCAAGCTTTAAAATTTTGGAGGTGTTATTTGATTCAGCGAGAATTTGTTTTAAACACTGATCACGAGGCTTTAAGATTTTTGGGTTCACAAAAAAATCTCAACAAGAGACATGCTAAATGGGTTTCTTTTTTGCAAGAGTATTCCTTTCATATCAAACATAAAACTGGTGTGTTGAATAAGGTTGCCGATGCTTTAAGTCGAAGGTCACATTTATTGATTACTGTTTATCCTACCATTACTTCTTTTGAGTTTTTGAAAGATACTTATGCTTCTGATTCTGATTTTAAAGATATTTGGGAAGCTTGTCTTAATTTGGGAACTGATCCATCTGGTCAATTTGTTATTCACCAAGGCTTTTTGTTTAAGGGTTCTAGACTTTGCATCTCAAATAATTCTTTAAGAGAACAGTTAGTGCAAGAACTTCATGGTGGTGGGTTGAGTGGTCATTTTGGTCAAGGGGAAAACTATTGCAATGGTGGAAGAAAAATATTTTTGGCCTCATATGAGAAAACAAATTGCTAAGTTTGTGAAACAATGCAAAATCTGTCAAGCTTTTAAAGGGACTTCACAAAATTCTGGGTTATACATTCCTCTTCCAATTCCAAATAAACCTTGGGAAGATATTTCTATGGATTTTATTCTGGGTTTGCCAGTTACTATGAGAAAACATGATTCTGTTTTTGTTGTTGTTGATCGTTTTAGTAAAATGGCTCATTTCATTCCATGCAAAAAAACTTCTGATGCATCTCATGTGGCTGATTTATTTTTTAAAGAGATTGTTCGACTTCATGGTATTCCTCGTACATTTACTTCTGATAGAGATACTAGGTTTTTGAGTCACTTTTGGAGAACACTTTGGGCTAAGTTAGGAACTACTCTTCAATTTAGTAGTGCTTATCATCCTCAAACCGATGGACAAACTGAAGTTGTCAATCGAAGTTTGGGAAATCTTTTGAGATGCCTTGCTGGTGAGAAACCTTTTCAATGGGATTTGATTTTACCACAAGCTGAATTTGCTTATAACAATTCTATTAATAGAACTACTGGAAAAACTCCTTTTGAAATTTTATATGGTCAATCTATTCCTCACATTTTGGATCGAAATGGTTTATCTTTACCTAGCAAAATAAGTGCTGAAGCATTAGAAACATTTGATCATATCAAATCGGTCCAACAACAAGTTCTTGAAAAACTCCGTATAGCAAATGTTAAATACAAAATTGCTGCAGATAAGCATCGGAGAGAGGTTGTTTTTAAAGAAGGGGATATGGTGATGGCTTACTTTCGTCGCCAACGCTTTCCCGTTGGTACTTCTGGGAAACTGAGCAGAAAAAAATTCGGACCTTTTCGCATTCTCCGGAAATTGGGCACAAATGCATATCTTTTAGATCTACCTAACACAGTTGGAACTTCTCATATATTTAATGTTTCTGATCTTTCTTTGTATGAAGGAAATACATGTGATTCTGTGGATCTTGAAACATTGCCACTTTCTACTCCTTCATTGAACAAAGATGATCTGATTGAAGAAGTTGTTGATATAAAAACAACAAAGACAAGGCATGGAGAACATCAGAAATTTTTGGTCAAATGGAGTAATCGACCATTAATTGATTGCACGTGGATTGATGCTGCTGAACTTCAAAAGCGAAATTTGGAGCTCTACAAAAGAGTTGCTAAAGTTTTCTCATCAGGAGATGAGAATTCCCCACCTGGAGGGAATTGATGCATTTAGATTTTTGCATTATTTTTGTTATGAACAATATTAGTTATGTTTTCTATTTTTTTTGTTTTTTTTATGCTATCCAATGATGGTGGTAAATCCAATGATCATGGTAGGAAAAGGTTTGGATTTTGCTTCCTTGGATTTGCCGGCTTTGGGGGTCCATTTTGTCCTTTGGTTGTTTGCTGGTTTCATGAGGGCATTGGCTGTTTTGTTTCGGTTTGGGCTTTGGTGGTTGAAATCCAAGTAGTGCAAGCTCATTAATATCTTGTGAAGTTGAGCTCATTATAAGCTGAAGTTTTAGTACTACTTTATGGCAGATGTGGGTGAGTGGAACTTGCCTTTTCCTATTCTTTTTCTCTTCCTTTTATGGCTGTTTGGAGAGCCGTGTCTTGTGGCATTGGGAGAGGAATTGGCTGGAATTTATGCAGCCGTGGATGCTTGGGGTGCCTGTTCGTTTTCTGGATTCCTTGGACCTGCTGTTCCTTTAAATGCTTCGGTGCTTTTCCCGTGAATCCTGTGCTGATACCGTGGCTTGTGCTGGCTGGTTCCGTGGCTTTATTCATTGGAATTTGGGTGGCTCTTGGGAGTTCAGCGGGATGGCTCTTGGCCTTTCATTTCCATATGGGAATTTGAGAACTTTTGGCTGTTATGTTTCCCATCTATGGCCTATATATATGAGATACTTTGAGAAGAAATGGTTGGTGAATATTTGAGAGCTAAGTGCTTAAAAAAAAAACCTGAGGGTTTTCTTCTTTGGAAGAGCTTGAGAGCTTTTTCCATTCTCCTTCTCTCCTAGGAAAGCTTGCGAGCTTCTCCTCTTTCGTCTCGGCTTCTAACCCCTTTCTTCTCTACGCAGGTTCCACTCCACCTGTATCTTTCTTCTAGTTCCGTTGGTGAAGTTGTTGGCTGTTTTTGGTTGGCTGTTTTAGTGAAGCTGTGGGCTGTTTCTGTTGGCTGTTTTAGTGAAGTTGTTGGCTGTTTGGTGAAGTTGTGGGCTGTTTTGGTGGCATTTGCTGGAGAAGTTTGAAAGGACTTTGGATTCCCTTAGCTGTGGTGGACCCTTGGTTTGCATATCTAAACCTTATTTTAAAAATATATTCCTACAATCGGTGCATGTGAGGAGTCCTCTTGTAGGATGTTTTGAGGATAGCCTTTTTTTTTTAAATATTGTTTCTTGTTAGTTTTCTTTTGTTTCAGTCATTGGAAGTTGCTTCTTTCCTATTCTGAAGTTAGTTGTTTTCTTTAACCTATTTTGTTCTCAAAGTAATGTCTTAAATTTATAAAAGTTAGATTTGTTTCTCTTTGTTGTTCTCTTTTGTGTTTTGCTTTAATTTGCCTACATCATGAGTTATTGATGAGAGTACAATGATTCTTGAGGCACACTCTTATTGGATCTATGTGAGGCTCGGACGAACCCTTATGATGAGCAAGTAAGGGAATATGGATCACACACTGATACAATGTTGAAATTGGAAACAAGAAATTTGAGTGAAGAATTTTTTCACTGGATTAAAATGATAGAATTAGTATTTATTTATAGGTGCTAAACAGTGTCAATTACTAGTCCTAAAATCGGGTGAAAATAATACTTAATTAATTGGAGACAAATAAGGAGGATGAGAAATGACAGATTGATGAGTTGGACAGACATCTTATGCTTCCCGAGGATCTTATGTGGGCCATGGTGATGCTTTTATAGAATTTCAATGGTATTCAAGGAGCACAACTCATGCAAAATCTATTATCATATACCCTTGAATTTCTCCTAGGCGTATAAGCTAATCATCATTTTGTTAAACAAATTCATAACATTATTAATTTGCTTAAACTTTTATTCTCGTCAATATCCCCATGAATTGAAAAACCAATGCAGAGGTTTTATAATCCTAAATTATTTTGAAATTGATTGTACCTCTGCATTTTTTTCTAATTGATAATTTTAATCAGACTTGCTAACATTATTTGTCCAAGAGATAAGTTTTACTCAATTATGTTGATGTGAATCAATGTAGGAATTGCAATTAGAATTTAAAATGAAGATTATTCAAAACATTATCATCACAAATTTAATTACCAACAAAAGTCAAGGATTAAATCGTTCAAAGTAATTAACTTGCTTAGGCGAAGATATGCTTTTGAGTTTACCAAATCAATCTAATCATTCAAAGATAAAAGAAACAATTAAATGCTCATAACGACAATCCCGCAATTAATAATAAAGAAATTCACCTTGAGAACCTCTCTCTCTCTCTTGTTCACTCTTGGGCTTAAGCGGAGAATAAGAACCATGCAAGGATGAAGAGCACCACTATGATGAAGGCGATGGAAGACTTTGTTGCCGGAAAAGTAGTCACCGGAGAAGATGGCGGTGGATGACGTCCAATGATTGTCCAAGTGTAGCCACGAAATCGTCGGTCAAAGATACTTGCGAGGATTGGAACGACTCGCTCTAAGTATTCTTCGACTGTGGTTTCGTCTTCAAATCCGACGTCGAAGCAAGGCGAGCGTAGGATATCGATGCTCCCATCGGCGTGGAAAACTAACCCCCACTCAAGCTCCGGATTCGCCATTCAACATTGAGGCGAGGCGGGAAGGAAGCTAGGGAGGGGTCGGCCAAGAACTAGGGAAGAACAAGAGAAAAATTCTAAAATTTTATTTCAGATTTCTCTAAGTATGGAGGGAGAGATTAATGGTAATGAAACCTCCCAAAATTTGAATTAGGAGGGGGCGGGTATTAGGGAGAAATAAAGGGGGAATTAATGGGTGCTTATGTGGCAAGTAGAGAGAGAAAAAAACTAGGTAGAAGGGGCCGGCGAAGCAATGAGAAAGAGAGGGGAAATTTGATTAATTTGTGGACCCCATGGATTTAATTAAAATCTGAAGTTTAATTTCAGGTTTTAATTGATTAAGGAAGTTTCACATAAGGAGGGAGGGAAAATTCGAATTCAAATTCATGTAATTAATCCTAATCAATTGCCTACTAATTTTGAGGAGCCAAATTAGGAAGGCATTAATTAGAATTGGCTAGCTGAATTCAAACCCAAGCAGGGACCTGGCGGGATTCACAGGAAAACAAAATTGGATCGGGCGGCTGAGGGGAGTGGTTGGGGCTCGATCGGCGGAAGCCAGGGGAGATGGAGCGGGCCACTGCAAGGTGGAATTCCTGGGTGAAATTCCTCTTGAGGGGGGGGCGGCTGTAGGTGGACGGTAAGAAGGGGGCTCGGTTTGAGGAGGACAAGGAGAAGACAAACAACGAATTGTGGATACAACCAAGAGCTCACCACGGTGGCTGTTGGGAATTGCGGGTGGAGTCTCTCCAAGACCTCCTTTCCTTTTCTCAAGCTCTCAAGCAAGAAGACAGAGAAAAAAAACTCAGAATTTTTATTAAGCCAACATTAACCTCATACAACAAGAAGAGACCCCTTTATAAAGGTCTCAAAGCATGAAAAGAAAAAAGACTCATATGCCCCTTGGGCTACAATAAACACTACGCCTACATAAGGGCGAAATCGTCACTAGTACATGAAAATAAAAGATACAAGAAATAAAATAACATGATAACATCAAAAATATAAGCTCCCGATCGTAGCCGTCGATCTACGATTCCTTCGCCGATAAACCTGCCTGAAATGTCTGTCGATGACCTCATCATATGTGCCAGGCGGTAAGAGTCATGCATTGGTACTTACAGACATGTCCTTTGTTCTGTCTAAATTGTTTTCTTTTCCTAATTCGAACCATACACTTCATAGGATCATTCCATATTTAAAACTTCTTTCATATCGGTTGCTCAAATCACGTAGTAGCTATTGGACAAGAAGATTAAATCTTGGTTGGTACGATAAAGGAGTCCTCCATCCTCTTTTGAAATGATTTTCTATTTATTTTTTCAGTGGCTCTGGTTCTGGTATTTCATTGCAAAATGTTGGAATCTTTTGGATTCTTCTAATGATTTCTTCATTTTTTCTCCAAGCTGCTGACACCGTTTTGAAGGTATAAAAATCCCTTCTGATTTGAGGAACTTTTATTTTTTCGCTCTATTATCTACCAACTGCTGATGCATGTCAACATGTTTCCCTGCAGGAAAAAATATTTTTGGATTCAACTAAATGGTTGAAGGTATAAATTGCTGGCATCACTCAAATTTTGAAGCTCTATACTGCGTTTTGATAACCACGCAATGATGCAAATGTCTTTTAGTTGTGGACAATATGCCATTTTACAGAAGTTCTGCATTGTCAATTAAAATACTCGCACTACTATTTGCAAATTTTGTGCTCCGGATGAATCAAAATTCCTTTATAATGCAGGGAGGATCAGTTGACCTTTTTGTTGTGAACTCTTTCGGATCTGCTTTTCAAGTAAGAGCTTTTCTAGGATTATTCTTTAATCATGTGGAAAATTCAAGTGCACTCATGACTCACCAAACATTGTACATAGGTCTTCAGAGCATAACATGTTTTTTTTGGTTCATATTCAGGCCATGTTCATATGTCTTCTACTTCCTTTTCTGTCAAAGTTGTGGGGAATTCCATTTTCTATGCTTCCGACATATATTAAAGATGGGGGAGCCTGCTTTCTCAATATAGGAAAACTAGCAAGTGGTAAGTTTATGGTATTTGAATTGTTGAATGCAATTTTCCTCTTCTCCTTCATTAAATAAGTGAATTTTCAAATTAAAAAAAAATCATTCGTATCTTTCTGTCCCGTCTTCTCTGAGTGAGAGATCCATACAAATCAGCATTTTGTCCACAATTGCACATAATACGATAAAAAGCTTTCTGCCTTTCTTTGATGGTCTATGCCTCGTTTTAAGGTCTTTGTTTTGCTATTGATTGAATTTCTTGCATTTTTATATGATGTAGCTGTTTCTAACTTCCAAATTTTTTTTTAGATTGATGCAACGCAATAACATTCTTATACCCACTCGTTGAAGCCTTTTAACCCTCGCCTGTTATGCAAAGTAAATTCAACAATATGGATGCATTTTAATACTTCAATTTGCACGTGTAGGCGCAACCAAATATTAAACTGCATATCTTTGTTTTCTTTGCTTTTGTTTTTTTCACTTCTTCCAACCAAAGAAGGCTCTTATATTTAATTTTTATATGAAACTAGAAATTTAAGTCAACTAGAGTGATTCAAGTCAATCGAATTCTCATTAATTAGGTTAAGGGAAGTCAATACCTTATACCAGTACCAGTAAACTATTTTCATTGATATTCAATGGTAGTGCCCAAAATATTTAAGAAACTAGCTCAAATGAAAATTTGGGTATTCATTGCTCTTGTTGTCTTTCATTAAGATCTTCCAAGCAAATCAATAATCAGAGCAACTTAGTTGCAAGTTTAGTCACTTAACATTGTTTGAAAAAGTTACTCGTTACAATGCATGGGAATAACAGTAATATTATAGTTTAGGTCCTACATAAAAATTACAATTATTTTATTATTTTCGCATGCATTGCATGAGGCTTTTTATTATAATATAAATGGTGATAATGCATAATTTAATTTTTAGGATAAAAGTGATTAATATTTTGATATTTAAAGCATCCAAATAAAAATATTTTGAAAACATAAATTGAATCAATTAATAATTATTTGATTTAAATATATACAAGAATATTTAATAATCAGTTAAGAGAATACAACAACAACAATGTTCGAATAATTAGGAGATTAAATTAGAATATTTATAGTTCAATTTAATATTATTTCAGCCTTTTCAGTAATTAGGAGATGAAATTCTTTCCGATTTAATTTACTATTTATTAATTATGGGGAGAATGTATTGCGGACATCCAACGGTGAACGCTTATCCGAGGAAGAGACGAAGATCAACGGATGATCTCGAGATTATCCCCCTTTATCTTAATTTACTAATTGTATTTTTTTAATGCATTTTCCATTTTTACCTTCTCTTGAGGGAGTTGTTTTTGGCAATATAATAGGTAATGCAATTAAAAAAAATGACTTGATAATTTGAAGGCCCTTGACGTTGTTTTTGGCGACATTCTATGAATTTGAAATTGTCTTTGATGACGTCGGATGCATCCAATATTACTCTGATAATGTTTGAAGTCTTCAAGATTAATTCTAATAGTATTTAATGCAATTATTGTTTTTTTGGATGGGAGGAATTTAGCTGTTAAGCTAGGGTGAAATACCGAAATCAAGTGAAGGTTCTCTAGAAAATTAGGTGAGAATTTAATATGTAAATAGAGATTTAATTTGAAGTAAATAAAATATATTTCTTAACTAGTGTAAAATTTCGTAATTATGTATTTAATTTTAGGTGGTAGACTAAAGGTCAATTAAGAACTTATAGAATTTGGAAGGGTTTCAACACAAGAAAAGAAGCAAAGTGGATAATTATACTTTATAATACTATCATATATATATATATATATATATATATATATATATATATCATTTAAAATAAATGTTGCTTGATATTGAAAATGAGAAATATTAAATAATTATGCATATTCCTATTAAAAATTTCATAATTCAAATTTATAATGTAGAGCGAAGTTGTTACAAAGTAATTTATATATGTATAATAATTTTGATATTGAGACTACTATGCACAACAATAACTAAAACAACATCAAGCCTTTATCCCTTGTGGGATTGGCTACATGAATCATTTTTCTCCATTGTGTTCGGTTAAGACTAATATGCACACGCAAATAAAATTGAAAGGAAATGTTTGTATTTTAATATGAAATAGAGATTGATAAATGGAAAAGGTATATGCATGCAGTTCAAAAATTCAATTGATTATGATACTAGTTGGAGACGCAACACACCCTTGCACGATAAATGGAAAAGCAAATGAAAGTATCTTAATTGGTATTTATCAGATGGTGCTCCTAAATTACATGAATTTATAAAAGTTAAAGGTTAAATGATAAATGATAAATATGGTAAAGAAGGATTTTGTAATCAAAGATTTATAATGTTTATATATATTTTATGATTATGTAATGAAGAGTCTGATGTTATGCTATAATAATTTAAATGCATAAGATTGCTATTTCTATATTATAAATCATAATTGACCACTGTATTTATTTTTAAAAACTCAATTCATTAAATTAAAATTTCAGGTAAATCCCATTGTTGATTAAATGCTTGATCAAGAAAGTTTCGCTTACAGGAGAGGTCAATTGGAAATAATTAAGAATTATTTATAGTATGTTTAGACTAAAAAATTGTTTTATCCTTTTCAATTATAATTTGATATTTAGAATATTGAGTAATTTTTGTTATTAAAAGAGTTGTGATATCTGTTCGACCATTTGTTCTCATCTCATTTATTCAAAACTCCAGGCTACGTTGTGATACTACATAAAGACTTTGCCCTCATTTAGTGAGGACTTTATGATAGTTTCATATTTTTTATTGATGCTAGTTCTTATGATTAAGTACCTCTTTCGGTGATGACATTTTTTTATTAAGACTGGTTAATAGGTGATAAATGCATATTTTATAGTAACAACAATTTTGGTGTTAAGTTTGAGGAAATTTACCATTATTTTCCTTTAAGATGATTGTAAGGAGAATGTTGATGACCCCGATTAAGATCGCTTAGTTTCATTATTTTAAGTTATTATGGACCTTGGTCGACTTAGCGAGAGCAGTCGACTCAATCTGATTAAAAGATCCTTATTAGCAGTCATAGATTGTGTCATCCAAGAGGATTTTAATGAGCTAGATGGATGATTGTCTACAACAACATCAAACTTTTATCCCACTACGTGGGGTCGGCTACATGAATCCTTTTTCTCTATTGCCCTGTTAATAGTCAAATTCTTAGTAGTCAAATTCTTAGTTAAATCTAATAAAGATATTTTATTTCTAATATTTTTAACCAAGTCTTTTTTATGTCTATCTCTACCTTTCTTAATATAAGCCAAATCTAATACATTTACTTTCCTAACTGGGTCATCAGAAGGCCACTGTTTTACGTGACCAAATCATCTAAGACGACTCTCTCTAATCTTATCTTCCACTGGAGCTACACCAACCTTCTCATGTATATGCTCATTTCATATCCTGTCTCTAAGATTAAAGTCATTTGTCCACATGATCATCCTCATCTATGTAACACTTAACTTAATATTATGCTTCACTTTTAATGGCTAACATTTTGCACTAAGAAGCATTGCAGGTTTCACCACCATCTTATAGAATTTTCCCTTAGTTTGAGGGGATGTTTCCATTACACAACAAGCCCGATACATTCCTCCACTTCAACCATCCAACTTGAATTCTACTATCATCTATTTCGCCATTGCTATGATCAATAGACCCAAAATATCTAAAACAAGTACTCTTATTAATGACTTGATTGCCCAAAGGTCTCACCACTGGAATGGGACCCCGGTGCAGAACCTACGGCGAGGTGGGGTCACTCATAAGTATCCCTAGGCGGGGGGAAAGCAAACTGTCTTTTTAAATGTGTACCCTAAAAAAAAAGTACTTTTTCAAAAAATGCTTTTAAAACCCCATGCACGCCTTTGTTGGCGTGGTGGAAGAAAAAATAAAAAAATCACCGCCGCGGTGTCTCACAAACACCAACCGTGCACGTCTTTGTTGACGTGGCGGGTAGGCGGCCTCTTGGTTTTTCCCCTAAACAGGGGAGACGTCGGGAGGCTGCCGAAATTTTGTCTAAAATAAAGGCAAGGACTTGGAACAATTTGGGACCTGAACTTGATTGAACTCAAAGGATTATGCTTGGACTTGAACTCGACGAGACTACAAGGACATGAATTAGAACTTGATTTGAACAATCATGCAGTACTTGAGCTCAAACTTAAAATGAACTTGAATAATATAAAAGAAATTGATTGAATTCAAAGAACAACATAAACTTGGACTCTCATTTGAACTCGGACTTGGACTCTACAAGATCATAGGGGACTTTGATTTGGGACTTGAGCTTGAGTAATTTGAGCAAGGACTTGAGCTTGCTAGTTGAACGTTTGGACACAAAATGATTAAACAAAATACTTGAATCTAAATGAAATAAGTTCATACTTGAACTTGATTGGAATGCCAAGTGAGCTTTGACATTGAACTCAAGCTTGTGAATAAAGAACTTGATTCAAATTTGACTTGAGTAGTTGAACTCAAGTAAGGACTTGAATCAAACTCAACCAAGAAGAGCTTGATTTGAGCATGGACATGAACTCAAGTTGAACTCGAATTCAGAATTCAAATGAAATACACGGGATAATCAACATACAAGCAAGAATCAAATTGAGTACAACTAAGATGAAGGGGGAGCAAAGAAATTTCTCTTAAGCCATAACATAATCAAATCTCATGATAAAATATGATGCTCCCAAGAGGATAACACAACTTGCTTGCAAAGAGAGATGAATAAGATCTCTACCTATGAGCTATGACACGAAATCTCTATGGATGTCAAAGAGCCATCTTGAATTCTTGATCAAATGCAGATGAATGAGTTTGGAGCTTGTATTTAATAAAAGATGGCAAGTATGTTTTGTTTGAAGATCATAAGGCTCCTTCAACACTACAACTCATTTATAATGATTATGATAATTAAAGTGCAACCGCCAATGGGATACAAATGATAATAAAGACTCAAGCAAATGATTGATCAGGGATGATTGTGTCAGATACAAGAGCATATGATAGGTGCAATGAGAGTAGATATCATCATTCGAACAAGCAAGTAAAACCTACAAACCACTATAGGGAACCTGTCATGTCCATAAAGTGATGTCCTCGAGCAACCTTCAACAAATACAAGCTCCCGCGAGCTACTGACAGAAGCTCATTATGATTTGAATTCGTTATTTACAAGCTAATGCCAAGTGATGTACATTGGAGGAAAGCACCTACAAGCCATCGTAGAAGACTTGTCGTGGATTTGACATGTTATCTATGAGAAAATACTGCAAAATTATAACAAATATAAGCTCTTACAAATAATTGTAAAAGATCCCATGTATCCAATACACTGAGCTCCCACTAGTAAAGATGTACAACGTGCAATAAGAGTATAAGCTTACGAACCGTTACGAGAGACATATCGTGCATCCAACATACTATCCACAAACAAATACTGAAAAGACTACGACAGAGAGGGACTTCTACGAGCCATCATGAATTACTCGTCGAATGTCTAAAATACCCTCGCACAAGTGCACCATAGTTTGTATGCACATAGGTACACCAAAAGAGGTAAAAGTGATCATGAAACCCGCATGGGCCCCGGCGAGCGTGTTATTTGTACACACGTGACGTCTAGGGATGCTGCGCGGGTTATTAAATCTGAACCCGATCCTTCTAAGCAAGTAGGAGTCAACAAGCTTCAATAAATAATTACAAAATGCCCCCAAACACCCACATGGGTCCCAGCGAGCGTGTTATTGGTACACACGTGATGTCTAGGGATGCTGCGCGGGTCAATAAGTAAATTCAAGTTCGAACCCGATCCTTCTATACAAATCAATAGGAGTCGACAAGGTTCGAACCAACAAACAAATATGTGGCCGTAGCGACCATAATACTTGTTTTAATACATTTATATTAGGCCTTCAAAGCCTAAAATCAAGAGAATTCACTCTCAAACGCATAAAGCCTAAGAAACCCGATCCTCTGTAGACAACCAGACAGAGTCGACAAGGTTCAAGCTTTAAATGGAAATAACTCCTAACACCCCGATGATGGCTGTGTTGAATGTTTATCTCAACCGGAGGGGTTCACAAATATTTTCAAATGTCATCCAAAAGTCCACTCAAAATCCAAAACTTCAGAAAATTCCAAAATCCCAAATATTTAAAAATTGAAATTATCCATCAAATACTTAAAGCAAAATACATCCACTCTCCGCAACAGTTTGCTGAGGTGGATAAATTCAAATATAACCTTAGCTCGCTTAGAGCCAAATGCCTAGTCGAAAATATCACTAGGATACATTCTCAAACAATCTCCTGCCAATAAGGACATGGTACGTGTCCTCTAACCGGCGGTTTTGCCGCCAAATGGCACCGCAGGATAAACGGTTATGACCCAGGGCCCTCTAAACTGAGTGGTTTTGCCGCCAAATGGCACCACGAAATACCGGTTATGACCAGAGCCAATACGCTCCTTAATGGCATCAAATCCTTGAGATATGAATCAATAGGGTATGATTGATAGGGCACAAAGCCCTCTGTCAGCTAAGGTGGATTTAAATTTGTCTCCTTAGACAAACATTCACCCAAGGTCTACAAGATACTCTTGGACAAAGCAACCCATGGTTGCTGACAAGGATCCTTCTGTCAGGTTGGGTTGACTACCTCCTCTGACTAAGTAGACTAGGGACCATGATGGCCCGGGATGACGGAACCATGAGATCTTGATCGGGTCCATCATCCATTCCCCCACTATCTGCTTTAAGTGCAAGATGGTGAAATTTCTGTTTTAAATATCAAACTTCTCAAATATTTCAACCCAAATTCTCAATCATTTCCAAACATCCAAACCCGTCAAATTTTTCAAATTTTCAAATCCAAACCATGCTGCTACTATATGCCTGATACTACGTATCTATTGATACAACGTATCTAATTGACGACTAGCCTTAATCGAAAGTTCTCCCTCGTGATCGGGAGGGGTAATTAACTATAGGGCTTGCGCATTTGATTGATTTTTATTAACTATAGGGCTTGCGCCTATAGGAAACCAGAACTCGTGATCGGGAGGGGTAATCAATCAAATGCACATTAATTTTCTCAATGGATGGTATGAATGACATATCTTTCAATCTTTTCCATCTTTCAAATGGCATAGAATTACATAAATGGATTATTGATGTTATTTTTATTATATTTGTTGATTTTTATTAATAAAATAATTTGTAAAATTAAACTTTTAAATGCTTCTATATGTGTTTGGCTATACTAGTTATTTCACATGCTTAATGAACTGCAAGTATTGTAAAAATTAATGATCCATAGTTAATTCTCATGTTGTTGAAGAACCGAGGGTGTGATCTTGAGTTTCAATATCATATAAGGCGGGGATATGAAATAACAATTCGAAGGAGAAAATGCATCTCTCTCTCTCTCTATCCTTCTCTCTATTTCTCTTTCACTTTTTCTATACATATATAATCTGACTATTATCCTTTTAAAAGAATAGTTCTCCTTGCACATCTTTCACCTTCTATCAATAAATTTGAATAGCTAAAATTTAAAGTTGTTAAAGGATAACTTTTAGCTACATTTTATAGTACATCAATGACTCAAATCTCAGCCATTAAAAACTTGGATGAAGGGTGAAAGATGTGTAAGAAAAACTGACTCTATTATTCTTCTAAAAGAACAGTAGTCTCTATCTCTCTCACTCACTTTTTGTCTCTCTAAAAGAACAAATATCATAGTTCAATTGTTATGTTTGCATGTTTTATGCTTATGATCAAATCATCTACAAAGTTTATGAATTTGGTGTCTTGCTTTGTGTGGATTATGACAAAAAATCTTGATTTCTAATTGAATGTTGCATGCTTGAAAATAGGATAAAATAAATCATGTTTGAAAATTTCCTCCATGTATTTAGAAGGATAGTAATCTATCCCTCTACAATATATTCTTCTGTTGTGCTGCTTTATGTAGTAAATACATGATGACTTCTAGTTCAATATTTTTCAAACTCATATGCTTTTGTACTTAATATTTTGTTTATTGCTTAGAGTTTTCAACTCTATGCTGTCTATCTGCTAAAAGATGACAAGCTAAACTTTTTATATGTATGTTATGATTTACACAAATATCTTATTTACCCTAGATAAACTTATTAGATAAACTGTCTACTTTATCCTAGTTAATCTCTTCACTTTTTTCTTTTTCAACAGTTCAAAGTTTTTATTACTTTTGTATGATATCATTGACACTCTGATAAAATTTGCTTAAAGAATAACATTTTCAATTTTGATCGATTACAGGATGTGAAGGAGCGCCAATGTTACCACTTTTATTTGTGGTGGTTAACATGGCTTTTAACATATCAATGCTACATGTCGTTAAGGTCTCTTCAGCTGTGGCGTCATGCCTTGCCTCGACTTTCTCAGGTGCCTATGTATCTCTTTTCCTATCTAAGAAACTGTATTTTCCTACTATTACTCTCAAACTTAGATATACTTAAAGAATGATAAATGATAAATAGAGGTGTACATTACATGGGTAATTATTAAGCTTTTGACTAAAAATTAGGAAAACAGAAAATTAAATATGAGGTTGTTAGGATAAAACTAATTATTTTAAAGTGAAAACAAGAAATTTTATCATTCTTTGAGAAAAAATGCAAAACAAAGTAAGAACAAAAAAAAAAATGTTATATAAAAAAGGGCTAGAAAAAAATACATTAATGGGACCAAAGGAAAGCCTTAGGCTTGAAATATTTTGGAGAGTGATGGTAAAATATATTTTTATTCTTTCCTCACTAGTAAATAGAATTTAAGACTTTTCATCTACCAGTTCTTATTTGATTGAAATGCACGTAAATCGAGACAATTTTGGAGCAATTGGCCTGTTTATGTCATATTAGGTTTTAATAATAATAATAAGGATAACTTATTATCATTATTATTAATTTGATTAATAAAAAAATCAAAAATCAAATCAAAATTAGGGCGAATTAATGTTACCTCGTATCATCAAAATCCGATGAAATCGTCGGAAATCCAACTAAAAAACTTCCAAAAATCCAATAAAAATTCCCACAAGAGCTGCTTCTCATCGCTTCCCTCAAATCATTTGATGTTGCTATGTTTCGTTCTCAGGTTTGTCTATTAAAGCAGCAACGAGCAGAGGAGTTCGGTTGGATAACGCATACATGCTTCCACTTTCGGTTCTCCTCACACTTGCGGCCGAATCACACTGATTCTTCCTTCAACCATTCGTCACTCAACCTCCTTCACGCGACAACCAGTCGTTCGAGCCATTTGAGCGTCTTTGACATTCGATCCAACCTCAGGTTGGAGACCTCCACGCCTTTATATGCAAATCAGTCGGATTTGAATTCCGCTACCTCAAATCAGTCGGATTTGAATTCCGCTAACTTCTCAATCCCATACTTAGCTGCAATTAGGTATTCCACGACCTGTAGCCCTCACCATATGATCCGACGCCCAAGTTGAACCACAAAGCTTCAATTTCACCGCCTTCGTCAGATCGACTCCCTAACTCAATTGCCGAACCACCTCACAGCCACAAGAACTAATCGGACGTAAAACTGTGACATGCGAAGGCTTGCCCGATCTAGATGTCATTTCCAGACCTAGCATCCATAGTCGACCGTCGAGATCCTATTTTATCTCCCCAGCTGACCTCTTTACCCTCCAAGAGCTGCAACCTAGCCGTCCCCTCCCTTCATTTCACACGTTTATCTTAAATATTTTATGAATTATTTTAAAGATGATTTCTTATATTTAAAATTTTTACTCATTTAAAATATAAAAACTAAAATTTTTATCCACAACACAAAATCAATCGCCGCACTTAATACCCAATTTATTGAATATTCTCATTTTCATTTCTCTTTGGTGGGTTACAATTTTGATTTCACAACAATGCTCGATGTCATCTCAACATCGACGGTTGACGTCGTTACAACATCAACTTTTCAAAACAATCTCCATATCAAAGTGTGACGTTGTCTTTACATTGATGCTCGATGCTAGCAATTTCTACACCCACAACTTGACATCTCTTCTTTGTCCAACGCCTTCTCAACATCGACGACCAACGCCCTCTCAACATCGACGATAAACGCCTTCTTAGCATTGACTCACAATATTTATTGCATAATATCAATGCCCAAATCTCGAAAACATTGTTATCTCCTCGCTCAATGATTGATAAATGGCATTGACGCACGACTCTCGACATCCTAATATCACAAATTTGAGTTAAATGAATTATTATTTCTAAATTATTTTTAAAATTATATTTATTCAATTTCAATATACTATTTTTAAAATATAAAAACTATAATGTCGTGTCCAACCCGTTTCCATGTCATATATTTTCAATAATTAATGTGTCCCGTGTCCGTGTCGTGTCATGTCCGTGTCGCTGTGTCCGTGTTTGTGCATCATAGGTTAGTGGTAATAGGTCTGTAATAGCTTGTTTGTTGTTTTGTCCTTCAGTTATAGCAATGAAATAATGGGGAATTGTGAGAGGATTACAGCTTTTGATGTACATTTTGACGGAAATCAAAATATAACCTCTTTTCTTTTTCTCTCTCTTGCCTGGCTATGCCACATCGTGCCCAACTATAGTAAAAGGCGAATCTTACCGTTCAAATATTGTAATCCCGTCCAGCAATAGAACGAGGCGAATCTTTATAATTTTCAGCTTACATAGTAAAGCTGTTTCAATTGGGCTAGGTCCTATGCTTTTCCCTCTCCAGATTTTTCATATAAAAAATCTCTCTTAAATGTTATAAGTTATATATTTGTGTGTGCACAAGGTTTTCATGCAATAATTTTTTTTATTTATACATGTAGAGTTCAACTTTTTAGCTCTTACAAATTAAATTCTACAAGATTTGATATAGTTGTTGCGATTTGAACTGCATCCATAAGTAGCTGATGTCGTTGTGCATCAAATCGATCATTTTTTAGGATTGTCCTGACAGCTAGAATACAAATTACAACTAAAAAACACATCTGCAACTTCACCACTTGCATCTGCAGGGAGGCTAGACGCAATGAACAAAAGCACACTTAACAACTGGAGATTCATATATTAATGAAAGTTGATGCACAAAGCCATATAAAACTGTCATGTCCAGTTGTTGAGCATATGTGCTTCCACAGGAAATTGGTTTATAGGTTCAATGATGCACATCATTATTCTTCGTAGAAATTTTCTTTTTATGATGTTTCCTCTTTCTGCCTTTTTCTCCCGCTATGGGCTCCACTACTTGGGAAAGCTTCTCAGATACATGCATCAAGAAGGCGTGGACTGATGGAGATCTTTTTTTTTTTTAAATTTGAATTTCAAATTTCAATAAGACTGATGGAGATCTTTGTTGCTGAGATCGAGGGAAATATCTTTCATATTATTTTACTATATTAAAAACTACTTAAAAACATAAACTTCAAGAGTTACAAATGTGATAGATACCTCAGTATTGAGATCTGTCATTCTTTTACTGGAAGGTAGATTTTAAATCTTATTTGATTAGCCTATTATGACTTACAGGTTAGATCCTACTGGTCCTAATGGATTGCCAACGTCAGTTATGTCTAATCTATTTACTTTCTCTCCATTAGAATAGTATAATCCATTATGGACTATCATGGAATGGGGAATCGATACATGGGAATAGAAGTCTAAGGGCATCTCCAACCGAACTCCAAACACATGAATGGCGTTGCTCGTGAGCTCTAGCTGAACGGCAAAACTTCCGGTATTTGGTTGCGGGTGAACAGTGCGACGCCAGTATTGGCGTGGCACTGTTCACTTGCGTTATTTTTTTATGTCTACTGGATTTGCCGAAGAAACGCGCCAAAGAGGAGAAAGGTTGTTACCTTCTGCGAAGGGTGCAAGATGGAGTTTGATTGGAGATGAATCACACCATTTTTTAATTTCACTGTATTTTGGAGTGAAAAATGAGATTTTCGGTTGGAGATGCCCTAATAAGGCATTTATGGCTGGCATAATTAGTATAAAGGAATGAATGGAAGCCTTTTTAAGATTCAGATCTGATCAATGTTAGATAAAACATAAACTGGATAGAAATCATAGAAGAACTAATACCGGCCATTTTCATTTGTGGATGAATGATACCTTGCTAGAGATACAGCTCAGCATAGAGGGGCGTGTCAGTAAATTATTAAAGAAAAGGGTCCTCCAAATGGCATTCCAATTATAATAGTCCTTGGCATAGTACTTTAGAAAACATTCTATTTATGCCCCTTCGTATATAACACCTAACTATATATGGAACTGAAACCACTTAGAATTATGTAGAGAAGATACATCCAATTTTTAGGAGAATTCTGAACTAATTTCTACCGAAATTATGGAGGAACTGTTTGAATAAATCTAATAGAAAGATTAATTGAACTAATCGATAAACTATGACTGTTCTCCGAGTGAAAAGGACCTAATTGCTCTTAATTACAATATCGGTGCTGGACTTTTCTTTGGTAGTTCGCTTGTCTAAACCAGCACGTCATTGCTTCCTTTTAGCTTTTCTCCATATTTTCTCTGAGTGGTATTCAAAACCCGTGGGTTTGCCCAATGGATTTCTTTGCAATATTTTTCCTCCCTTAAGATAACTATGTTAACCAACGTGTCCAATTAAACTGCTATCCAGTCGTAATTAATCCAAAACAATATATATATTGGAATTAAAAGAGAGAGAGAGAGAGAGAGCTAATTAAAGACTTCTTTAATGTATATTGTTTTATGCTTATTCATAATAATAAATGTAACATTGGTCTCAGATCATAAACATAGTCACTAGTAAAATAAGTGGGAAAATGTCGACAAGAGAAGTTCACAAAAGCTTTTGTGTATGTATTGCTTCTATTTGACATCAAAATTGAACAATTATCTACCTATGATGATATTAACGAGACTTTGATTTTGTCTTTGCAGTGCCTCTCTCCATCTACGCCTTCACACTTCCTCTCCCCTTCATAGGGGCTCCGTCGCCGTTGCCGGCCGGATTCATGTTGGGCGCAGCTGTTCTTGTCGCCGGACTTCTCATCTACACATGGACTCCATCGCCGGCAAGGCCAACAACCAAGCTCTCACCGGAAACCAGGCTACGCTCAGGCTAAAGGAAAACAGTGTATCGAACTCTCTATCATTCTCATTCTTTGTTCCCCTTATTGCATGTTCATGCATCCAAAACCTCATTAGCCGTGAATTGGGCAGAACCAAAGTTCTCCCAAATGCATTCCTCATTCAATAAAAGGGAGGAAAGCTAGGCTTATAATAACTGAGAGAGGAATTGAAATTGACATCTTCGTTAAATTCAAAGTTCAATCAAAATCATTTTCACAATACAAACAGATTTGAGATTTGAGGGAGGAGGGATATTCTCACTCATTTGGGAAGTGGGAGGTTAGAGAGATGTCTGTCATGGTTGTGTCGTAAGGTAGCAAACAAAGGATGAGTAGGAGAAGCATGATAGCTAGAGGGATGAAGAGGATGAGCAGTGGCGGCGGCGGCGGCAATGGTGGCAGCAAGAGCGGCAAAAGCAGAAGCGCCGCCGTTAGCGCCACCAGCACCACCACTTCCCATACCGCAAAGTATCTTCTCATCAGTCTTTTTTTTTTTTTTTTTCCTTAGTCACAGCTCTGCTACCAAATTAGCAAAATATATATGCCAACGATAGGTCTCTTTCCCCCTCTCTCTATATAGCCGCATAGATTTAGGCATTCAATGAGATTGTACGGCACGTCCCCATAGGAATTTCCAAAAAATAAAAAAATAAATGTTTTCCGGACTTTGGAGTAAGAAATTGAGAAATTGTACCTTAAAAGGGAATCTTTGGACAGGATGGTGAGGACGGGGGAGGACTGAGGAGAGGATTGTTTGCTTTGGAAAAGCTAAACAATGGAAAGAGACCTGTTCGAAGTAGTTGAACGTCTCCTTGCTGGTACAATGTATTTGGGCTTTAAATGAAGCTTATCGCACTTGCTTTCTTGGCAATTGGGAGTAAAAAAATCCAGCTCGGCCCACTTGTCAAATATATTTGTTATTTTAGGGGTAGAAATAATGAACGGAGAAAGAACATGATGGGTGGTACAAAAGGGCTGTCAAAATCGAGTCACGGGTTGGGTTCGGGTCCAACTTGAAATTGACCCGACACTGTTCAACCCGACCCGTTTTTACAAACGGGTCGGTTTTCCGAATTCGAACCCAACCTGCTTCGGGTCCGGGTCAACCCGAACTCGACCCGATTCGGGTATATTTTATTTAATTCAATTTATTTAAATCTAAATCAAATTAATATAAGATTTACTTTAATTAATTTAAAATAAATCAAGATTAATTTAATTTGGGCAATAATGTTTATAATTTTTTGCAATTTCATTTACTTATGTCATAAAAATCTATTAAAACCCTCCTAAATTAAATAAATTGTGTTAAACCAGGTTGATTTTGGGTTTTCGGGTCAACCCGGACCCGACCTGGTTTTACAAACAGGTCGAAATCCCTAGCTTGAACCTGAAATTTTCAGTTCGGGTTTTCAGGTCAGGTCAAATATTGTCACCCCTAGTGGTATTCTGAGATATGTTTTTAATTAGTTTATCTTAGCTTGGAATTTCTATAAAAAGGAAAGATATTTATAGTTATTTTATGGATAAAATAAAATATTTTAAAAATATTTGTATTCATAGAAAATTTTTATTTTGATTTAAAGTACTAGAAAAAATTGAAGATTGGTACTAATTTGGAAGATGTAGTTATAAATTATGATAAATTATGAAGATAATTATTATTTTTTTAAATGCAAGACTAATTTCAATGCATTGTAATTTTGAAGAGAGCTTGTTAGAAATTATTTTTGGATATTCTGATTTTTTTTCCTTAATGTGCGGTGTCTTAGCCCATGCAAAAAAAATATTCGAATGGCCTTATTATTTTATTCTATTGGTGCAGCTTTGTGGGAAGGATAGACTGGCTAAGATATGATAAATTATTCTATGTTAACCAAATGGTCTAGAGGTGAATTAAGATTTGTCATGTCACCCAGTATAAAGAAGTAAACGATATTTGTACAAAAAAAAATGTGGTGCATCCTAATTCGTCTTTGGACGTCGTCTGGTGACCGCATAGAATAATTTCTCTTAAGATATAAGGGGCTACAATTTATTATAAATTTCTCAAAGATTGACATTGATGATCACACTTAGCAACCTCTTTTGATTGTTTGTCATCATTCGATCATTGTAGTTTATCTATCATTGTTCAATCATTATTATCTTATCGTCATCGCCCTATTATTATCACCTCATTATCGTTGTACGTCTGTCTTTGTCAAATAGTTGTTGCTTGACCACCCTTGACTATTATCATCCAACAATCACAACATGATTATAATTCTCATATTCACTCTCTATTGAGTATTTTCTATAACAATCACATGAGATCAAACTACTGTTTTCAAGTTTATAATCATAATTTCTCAAAACGAGGTGGAGTGAAATTCTAATTCTCAGTTATATATTATATTATTTCAATTCGGTCAAGTCGCGTTTTTTTTATTTTTATTTTTTAGTTTAAATTTTTATTGTTACTTGCCATATTTTTTTATTTATGTACTAAATTTTCATACATGATTAAGACATTAAACACACTTTTTTTATCTATTAACAATAGATAAAAAAAGTAAGGATTTCAATCTAGAAGATACTATTTGGCGAATAGTAAGGATTTCAATCTCTTTATTATGGGATATTGCAATATTTTCTAATCATGATAATATAGAACTCTTAAATTAAATGTAAGTAACATAATATTAGAAAAAATAATCATTAAAATTTTATAATGTTTTTTTAATTTGATATTTTTAGAAAATGTGACAATAAGACTTTATTTGAGATAGTTTACTTATTATTTTTTAAAGTAATTTTCTAATATAAAAATCTCTTGTTCAAGAAAATTTTCTATTAAGGCTTTAAATTGGCATTACAAGCTTATCATGAAACTTTAAAACATCTAAAAATAATATCAAGATCTAATAATCCAAATTTGTGTGCTGTCAAAAAAAAAAAAAAAAAAAATTCCACAAATGGGAAATGAAGTAGAGAAAGCAAGCATCAGGGATGCTTGGATTATATTAATTCTATTGGTAGGTAAGGCTGGTGTGTGTTTTTGTTCTATTTAGATGTAATTTTAACGCAGTCCATAGCATTAAGCTTCGTTTTAGGAGAAATTATTCTATGCGGACACTAGACTGTCCGTAGGCGAATCGGATTGCACCATATCATTCGGTACATAGCGATATATAACATGTTGCTCATAAATTATACTTTCTCCTCGTCATTTGATACACAACAAACATTTTTGCATTAAAATATTTTTTTGCTTCTATAGTAATTTTCTCCAAGTAGCTCATAAACTCTGAAAACTAAAATATTCATCTGAGCTATTATACATTTCAAATGGTTTCTTCCTTTTTCAAGTTTACTTACTTTCAAGACTTCTATACGGTGATCAACAAGGGCCCTTGGTTCATTAATGTTCGGCCTTTTATTTTACAAAAAAATGAAACCCAAATTAATAAAAGAAAATTTTAAAAATAAATTACTTTTCGGATTAACCTTCAATACATTCCTCAAACTTGCTTGCCTAAATCTAAATTTGACTTATCTTCCTCATCGCCTTCTATTCTACCCTCTATTGTTGCTTCAGACCTTGACCTCCATGCCCCCATCCTTTCAGATAGTAAAGGTGTTGAATCTCCTTAACATATATTGGTGAAAGTTTGATTAAGTAAGAAAATTCCAAGTCTTCCTTTGAGAGTGATGATCGTATGTCCGAATGTGTGAATGATGCAATTAAGGTTTCGTTTAGGATAACTTTCGTGCTGCTTCCAAAAACGATTTTCTAGTTTAAAATTTTCTAATTCAAAAATTTTTGTACTAAAAATTTGTTTTAAAAAGCATTCAGAAAAACAATACTTCCTTTATCAATTCCCTATATTAGATAACATTGTGCAAGCATTCATCATTCCTCCCTCTAAGAATACGAAGGCTAAGTAAAAAATGGCGTTATAAGCCTTTTACCTCTCTGTTTTAATGTCCTATCCCAACATAGCGATGTGGAATGTTATAGGGCTAAACAGTCAAGCCCATATGATGGATTGTAGAATTTTTGTTAAGGAACTCAAAACTTATTTGCTTTGCTTGTTGGAAACAAAACTATCATTTTTTATCTTAGCTGCCATTTTCTACTATACAAAGCAAGTTCTAAGCTCAGGAAGGTAGCGGTAACAATTTCAAGTGCCTCGAGGGGTCGCGTTTTTATTAAATGGAATGCTAGCAAAGTCGCTTCCACATATAATTGCTCGAGAGAGTCTTTTCGCACTGTTTGTTAAGCCTTAAAGATTTTATTTGAAAATACAAAACGGATTGGGTGACCCAATCTATTCATTTAAAGAATAATAATGATGCAGATTGATGTTAGATATAGTTATTTCGGTCATCTGATGTTTTTCATATTTATTAAATAAATATATCTATAATATGATATGAAATATTTTTTCAAGTGGCATAAAAATAAATTATATATACAATTAAATATCTAAAAAATAATTGATTTTAATATTTTTTTAATATATCATATAAAATTCTTAATAAATATTTTAATAAACGTATATTTTATGAAACTTTTATTTTATTTTTATGATAATTATTTTATTAATTATATTTAAACTATTCATTCATTGATTAAAAATTTAAACAGTGTAATTAAAAAATATGTATATTTAATTAGTATTTAGGTTGTTATTACTTTGTAATAATTATACAATAATAATATTGAGTAATACCAAAAATCTCTAATCATTAAGGCAATAAGACCAAATAAATTTTGCACTCATTAAAATGAAAATCCTGAAATACATATATAATCCTTAATAGCTTGTTCATAAATCCAACAATGAGTCAAATATAGATAGAAGCCAAGAACTGGAAGGAAGACTTGAACATGCGTATCTATCTTTTACAACCAAATCCTTCATGGCTCTCAATTCAGCACATTAACAATCAAAGTTAAATGGAGAATTGGTCAGATTTGAGGAGAGAAGCCCAAATCTGAAGTCGCCACTTTTCTCAAATTACTCCAATGCAAAATTTATGTTAGCAAGATCAGAGATTGATTGATGAAACATAAATTTATAGTTGATCTTGCTTTGCTTGTTCTCAATGACTGGGATAGATTTAGTTCAGATTTGAAAAGTAGTACATAGCAGTACACAACAACAATAGATGACAATACAGAGCAGTATACAACACCAATACACCATAGTACACAACAACAATATACAATAATACATATCAATACATAGTAGTACATAGCATTATACATCATTACGCAATAACAATACACAATAGTACATAATAAAAATACACAACAGTACACAACAGTACACAACAAAAGTATATTTGTTTCATCATTAGAGGACGTCATTTTCAAACTGTCTTCGAGCATCATCAGAAATCCATGAGGTGTCAGATGTCTTCATTGAGTCTCCTTCAAGCGTCGAAGTAAAACCCTAGCCATGAGTAAAAAATGCTCTAGAGATGCGAGCGTGTATTATGTCGAAACATGCGTAAGTGATTACATTTAAAAATATATATATAATTTCTTAAGAATTATATTTAAAAATTTTAGTCATGTTCGACACACATCAGAGCTGTGTCAGATGCATATTTGTGCAGACAAATACCAATACTCAATATTATTATGCATCATAGTTGTACCCTCCATAATTGGCCCACTTACCTATTGAATCTTAATTTTGCAATCAGACTTTCCATGCATTAATACTCAACCATTAGTACAAATTACAACACATAAAAAAATGATCTTAACTACCAACTATCTTATTAGCTTTCTCAAAATGGCCATCAACCTACCAAGCTGACCTCTCTAACTTTGAAAATTTTTTGGTGTTGTGATAGTACCAGAAAAATATATAATATGAATAATTAATATTGTACTTGTTTTTAAGTTTATTTAAATTTTTTTGAGATATATTATAATCAACATTTTAATCAGAATATTTTATGCACATTTTAGAAAGAAATTGTGCTAATATATATTAATACGAAACACTTAAAAGATGAAATTTAAAGCCATTAAATTTATGTTGAGATTAGTGATATTTATGATATTTCACTATTTTATTCTCAATACAACTAAGATAACTTTAAAACATATCCCGATTCATTTTACATCAGATATTTAAAGCCTTCCAATATTTTTTCTTTTCATTGGTTGTTTTTTTTCTACCACAAAAAAAAAAATTTTATTCTAAACAAATTCTTACCTCTCATTAGGGGTGTCAATATTCGACACGACCCGAAAACCCGACTCGAACCCGACCTGAAAATTTCGGGTTAGGGTCAACCCGAATCCGAAACGGGTCGGGTTCGGGTTCAACATTTCGACCCGTTTCAAAAATCGGGTCGGGTTCGGGTTAACCCTTTGACCCGAAAGTGACCCGAAAACCCGATTTTGACCCGACAACCCGAGATTGACCTGATTTTGACCCGAAAAGAGGAGATTGACCCGTTTTTAACCCGAAAATTAGCAATTTTCTTGTTGAAAACGGGTCATTCGGGTCGTGTCGGGTTGACCCGAACCCGACCCTCTTCGGGTTCGGGTCAGGAAAACCGACCCGTTTTTAAAAACGGGTCGGGTTCGGGTTGACCCGAATAGTGTCGGGTCAGTTTCGGGTTCGACCCGAACCCGACCCGTGACACCCCTACCTCTCATATCTCATATCGTATTTGAAATTTGATTATTTATGTACTTATATTGTTAATTAGTTCTCAATTACCATTTCTTTATATTGATTTAAGCTGCATATTTTCACCCCATCTTGAAACATATCACCTATGTTTGAAAGTACGTAGATACAAATATGAGAAGTGCTTAAGGCTTCAAAGATTCAATCTATAAAGACGTTGCTCGAAAACTAAAAGCATATTTGGAATTGATGTCACATTTAAGCAATGTAAGAATCAAATTCGATATTAAATAAAGTTTTGTTTGAGACGGTTTTTTTTATTGCTTTTTAAAGCAGTTTTTTAGTACAAAAATTAAATTTTTTATACTAGAAAGTTGATTTAAGAAGCAGTAAGAAAGTCGTCCCAAACAAAACCTAAGTGTGCGCAGTTACATTCAAGATATTGAAACAGTTTCTCTGCATTTATTTTGCATACAATGAAATTTTCACAATACACTATTTTTACTTTATTTTTCGTACACCCAATCAAACATAAAAAAAATAATAATTCTCTTTTATTTAATATACAACAACCAAATAGATCATAAGTATTCTAAATATAATGTATTTACTTGATACTATATTCCTTTTAATCTACATTATTTTTACTACAAACCAAATAATTCTTTAATGAATAGCCTATTAAAACCATCATAAATTTAGGTATACAAAATTCATGATTAATTTTGAACGGTCCAATCAAATAAGCTCAAATAAGTCAATCAATAAATTGAAAAGAAAAATAAAATTTGCATAAATATATCCTATCATAATTTATATTAAGTATATATATCATTTGAGACAACTTTATTACTGTTTCTAAAAACAAATTTTTAATACAAAAAAATTAATTTTTGAACTAAAAAAATTGGTTTAAAAAGTAATAAGAAAGTCATCTCAAACTATATCTTAGACTTTATTTGGGATAATTTTTTCATGCTTCTAAAAACATATTTTTAATTAAAAAATTAAAATTTTGGATTAATTTTAAAAGAATAGTAAAAAAAATCTGTCCAAATGAAGCCTTAATTTAATAAATGAAAAAAGCGCTATTCTTTGACTCTGGCAATCAGTATCACATTCATTAATCACTATTCTCTCGCTTTGGACAGTTTTGCCTATTAATGCTCCAGCACCAGTTTGTTGACATTTAAATGACTACCAAAAGGCCTATTATTTTTCAGTGGATTTTTAAAAACGGGGATTTATTTTAAAGCTTGAAATGAGAAATATTCATTGACCCATTATTAGTATATTTCAAGGAAGACAATTATTCATCTTGAATTCTTCTTGATTCTATCCCTATTGCTTAGTGTAAGTCAAACTTGCGCACAGAGAGAATAAGACTTCAGTTTCGTTTGAGACTATTTTTCTATTACATTTTAAAATCTTAGTAAGAAAGTCGTCCTAAACGGAACCTTTGGAACGGCTTTCTTATTGTTTCTTAAAACAATTTTTTAGCATAAAAAATAGTATTTTTTGTATTAAAAAATGTTTTAGGGAGCAGAAAGAAAGCTGTTCCAAACGAAGACTTCGTTTTGGATAACTTTTTTACTGATTTTTAAAACGGTTTTTAGCATAAATATTTTTAATTCAAAAACTTTTATTTTAAAATTTTTATTTATAAAATAATAAGAAAATTATCAGAAACGAAGCTAAAGATTCATATTCAAATTAAAAAAACACAAAAGCCAAAATGCCAAATTGATGCAATTTGAATCATATATATCATTTTATCTTTTATCTTTCCTAAATGTCAAAAGATTTAAGCTTGTTTGGATAGCTTTTAATAATTATTTTTTTATGTTTAAAAAAAAATCTCATTATTAAAAAATTATTTTAAAAAACAGTAAAAAAAAAACTCTAAAAAGCATCATTTCATCATCATTGCGTGGATTTTTCCTTTTTTTAAGAATTGATTCCATCATACTCTTTTTAATAATGCATTCCAAATATTTAACATTTGGTAATTAACTTCGATCCTGTCTTATGTAAGCTGTCTTTATGTTCGAAAGTTTTTTTTTTAGTGAAGTAGCCAAAATCTTTTAATAAATGGCAGATGCTATCAGATCATTAAACTGAACGTCATCTTCTATATTCTGATAGAATAATACTAATTTTAGGTAATTAAAATATAAATTATTCCTATATTTAATATTTTCTGTCAATTTTTTTTTAATTTTAAAAGTTGATCGTAGAAGTATGCTAAATCTGTCAAAATCAATATGGTTTTTACGGAATATTTTGACTTCTTTGGAGGAAATTTTTTTTCTATTTCAAATTTTGATCATAATTTTTATATGATCGTTATCTTTTCATTGGTTTTAAGAAAATTTTATACTAAAAAACTGCTTCCTACAATAGCTTTCGAAAAAATTATTTTTTTCAAAGTAGTTTTATAGCCACGTTTAAAACTGTTGTAGCCGTCAGTCGTCCCAAACAGTATAGATATTCTTTGCAGAGTCCAGACGCATTCGAAGGTCAATTCGAAATTCTGGATGCACCACATCAACCAATGCACTTTCGGACGTATCTGAATTCCACGCGTAATAATTTTTCCCCAAAGTGACCCTTAGCTAAATAATCATGTTGTTTCAAACACTTGAACTAGACTTTATCCAAGGATATATCCACATGTACATATATATTTATATAAACACATGCATATATATACACACACATCAGAAAAGATTTTGTTTCGAACTTTTTTTTGGCCGCTTTCATGATAAGAAAAGCAGTTAGTAAAAAGAATAAAAATGTGAATTTAGATGACATTTTTTCACCGTTATTTCAAATTATTATCTTTAAAAATTATTTTTGAAATTGCTATGAAGAAACGAGCTTCAAGTTTCCTGTAAATATATTTTTCAAAAAATAACTTATGAAAACTAAAATTTTAAAAAAGCTATAAAAATTGTCATTCTATTATATATTATTTTTATAGATAATTTAACATGAAAGAACTCTCACAAATAAAGAATTAAAAAATAAAATAAAATAAAATTTACCTATCCCAAACAAGGCAAAAGTCTTAAATTAAAACTTGCCAACTAAATGGATAAGAATAAACTCCTTTCAATGAATATTTCAATCTTCTATTGGAAGCTATAATCTTATGGGCCATCCCATCAAACATCAGGAAACCTTTATGACTTTTCCAAATGAGAAAATTCTCCATTTTGTCATCATATGTTTAGCATAATTGTAATAATAAAACAATGAATATGATGCTTACTATAAAGCTAAGTCAATATAATGGTCTTATGCTTTGAAAAAAGTGATTTGTGTTCTTGTCAAATATTAAAAGAAGTTATAATATTCTCATTTAATTTTTATCATGAAGAGATTAAATATATAACCTATTAGTTCTATTTAGATAATATGAAATATGGGGATTAAAGATTTAGGGGGCTCCCGTTATGTGCTCTGTTAGGGTTTTCTTCTCTTGCGGAGCTTCCTTCTTCTCCGCCCTCTCCGTGGCCTGCGGTGGCTCCTTCCTTCCCAGGGAAGTTTCTTGACTATTTTTTTAGTGTTTTCCGTTTTTTCGTGGGTCGTTTTGTTTTCTCGTCGTCATTTTTTTTTGATGGATGGCAAATGGCTGGTCAACCCCGCTTTTTTAATATTTAAATTTGATAAAAATTGTAATTAATTAATTTAAAAAAAATCCTAAATATTATTCCAGCCGACTCGTGAGCTCACGAGTCCAGCCTCTTCAAGCTCGAACTCGAGCTTGTTTACTAAACGAGTTCGAGTTTGGGCTCAAGCTCGACTCGTGAGCTCAACAAGCATGCCTAGTGAGCCCATAAACGAGTCGAGATCGAGCCGACCCGTGAGCCGGCCTCACTTACACCCCTAGCGCCGGCATAAAAAAAAAATCCCACTTCGGACACCCACTACTGCTAGCATCACATCACAATACTTCACAACATATTTTTCAATGCATTTTATTAATTAAGGCATAATTAGATTGAATTCAAGAATTGTCAAAATTTCCTAACGGTAGCCAATAGAAATACTATTGAATAAAAATTTACAATTTTCAAATATAATCAAATTACTACAAATTATGTAAAATATTATTCTTAAGCTTTAATTGAATTGAAACACTAATTTTAGACATAAAAATAAATATCTTAGTAGGCTAAGATTGCTGCTTTTTCCAAATTATCCGGCAAAACATTTTCAGAATATATATATATATATATATATTATATATATATATATATATATATATATATATATATATATATATATTTGAGAGAATGCATAAAGCAATTTTATTCAAACCACTAAGTACAAATTGATTCCTCCAACAGCTCTAGAAATGAAGAAGGAATATTATTTCAGAATATATTTAAAATATTCATAATCATAATCTGTATAGCATATAAAAAATTACGTGGTGAAAATTTTTCTAGAACAAAGTTATAATCATTTTTCGATAATAAAAATACAAATTTGAGAAATGATTTAAACTAATCGGTGTGGAGTTTAATTCAACTTGAATTGAGTCAATTGGGCTGAAATTGAGCCTAAATTCGACTTGATTTAGATCAATTTGGGTTGATTCGGTCTGATCAAGCCAATTTGATGAAATTGGGCTGAAATTGATGAGATTTTATTTAATCAATTGGACTGAAATGAGCTCAAATCGAACTTGATTTGAATCAGCTTGCATGGATTTGAGTTCAATTTGGTTCCATTGCATCAATTTGGTGAAAGTAAATCCGAATTGGCGCCAAATGGATCTTTTTATAAACAAAATTCTGATTCAATTTTTTTTCTAACAAATTATTTGCCTCAAATAAAGAGCACAAGCTTTTTAGTTGCCTTCTACCAACAAAACAGATACGAAGTCCAACTAAACAAACCAAGGCTTGGTCAATACTCTTATTTCCGTGCTACAATTTTGATACTCTGAAGTTGATGTTTTTATTTGATTTTATTTTATTTTGACTTTAGATCAACAAGATGATGACCATTTCCCTGAAAGCAAATTCGGAGTCAAAGGAGGAAACGGCCAAGTTTTATGTTGAAGGCATCTCTGACTAATCCTTGACCTCTTTTCCCACTAGTAAAATTAAAAGGAAGCTGGTTCTCCCTAGTAAAATTTTATTATTTGCTTTTGGCTTATGACTTTATATTTTGTTTATATATATATATATATATATATATATATATATATATATATATATATATATATATATATTAAAAATATTTATTTTGTGTATTTTTATTTAATTAACTCTAATAATCATTATCGTCCATTCACCGTTCGACTAACACTGTTCGAGTTTCATAAACTAACTGACCAAGCCCAACTTTCATCACCAAACATCATCATTCAATAATAATCTCCTAACTATTATCTCTCAATCACTATCACTCGATTTCCATAGCCCAACCACTATCGCCCAAATCGCTATCAACACAAATGTTGATATCAAGGTTGTGAAAGTTAGACCAGATAAAGAACTAAAATAATGAGAGGTTCAATGATTCAACCAAATTTGAACGGGATGATGTAATAAGTATTAATGAAATTATTTAAATGACACTAAAATGACCTAATAATGATATACTAAATATACAATAATATACATTTATGACTAAAAATAATTTAAATTCATACACAAATAATGTATTCTATTATTTTAAATTTAAACATATTTAATCTTTAAATTTAATTCACATTTAATATAAAATTAGTTCACATATAACCTATTAATATAATATAAATAATTGATAATTTATATTATATATTTAGGTATAATTTACACATATAAATTATATACAAAGTTTGCATTATAACATTGCAAATACAAATTCAAGTTAGATTTAAAAATAGATAAAATAATTTTTATTATATGATTAAATAAATAAAAATTAAATAGATAAAAAGTTAAAATTATTCATTAAAAAATAAATATTATCACATTACAAAAAATTAATTAAAAATATGTGTTAAAATATGTAGTGTATGTGTTTTGAAATTGAAAGTTTTATTTTGATTATTTAGTCTCATATCACTTGGGCATAATATATATATATGATTGAAGACATCATATGGGGAGGTAGGGCCATATGATAAAGTCTGGTTGGTACTTATTGACAAATAATTATTATAAAAAATTAATACTTACATAAAAAATAAATAGATTTAATTTATATTAAGTCATTAAGTTAAATATTTTATATTAAATTTATTTAATTATATAAATGATTTAATAAAATAAATCGACCTGTTTTTGAAAGTCGGCACCGGTTTGCCGATTACCCGATTAAACTACTAGCTCGATGCGATTCAGACAGCTCGTTATGAAAATAATTCGAAGATTTTATTGGATCGATAGACAAATTATTTCTGGTTCAACCGCTTGAATCGGCCAATCCATTATGATTTTTAAAACATTGGTTAATATTCGTCAACTTAGCCAAATAATGCATGTAATGTCCAATAAGGTCAATGCACATCATTAACACCATCCCTAATTCTCAATATGAATACCAAAATTTATATCGGGCTTCTTGAACTCTAATCTCCTCTCTTTGATGCAGCGGACAACGCTTTAATACCTTAAGACAAATGATCTCTTGAAGACTTATAACTTTAACCATAGAATTCATCCTAATAGAATACAAATTCTCTCTTAAAAATAGATAACACCAAAAACCAAAGGCTTCTATAGATTAATGCATAAGCTATGATATAGGCTAGTGAAAATATTTCAACTTAGAGCATCTCCAACCAAAAATCTCATTTTTCACTCCAAAATGTAGCGATTCATCTCCAATCGAACTCCACTTTTCACACTTTTGCAAGTAACGATCCTCTCTTCTTTCCCGCGCCAAATTCGATATAGAGGTAAAAATGACGGAGATGAACAGTGCAACGCCAATATTGGCATCCCACTGTTCACCCGCAGCCAAATAGTGGGAAGTTTGCGGTTTGGTTGGAGCTGACCAGAGACGCCATTCAAGCGGTTGCAGTTCAGTTGGAGATGCCCTTAGAGGATTAGACAAATTTAATGATTTTTTCACATAAAAACAACAGCATCTCTAACAATCTTATTTTATTTATGTATATATTATATCTTTATATAAAATTAAGATATTAATCTATTTCTCGTGCCATAAAATTTTCAAAACACATAATAATTTTAATTTAAAATTAAAATTAGATCATTAATATCACATTTAATAAAAATTTTAAACTTATCTTAATTTTGACAAGACATCCACCAATTTTTCCCATAAAAACCGGTCCCATGAAAATTTATTGCAATAATGCAGTAGCTCGCATAGTGGCATCAAATTATGATGGTACAGTTTCAGTATTATTATATGCACAGAATTGTAATGAACCATGTGATACATTCATGAAAGAAGAATGCATAAGAAAATTATAGGGAATTGACCTATATAGTATTTATATCATATTATTTATATATCTAATTCCTAAAATTTTAATATTTATATTTATCACCCAAAATAATATGAATTATAGGAATAAAATATAAAAGTGAGATATTTTTTATTAAAATTTTAGATGTTAAAATGGTATATATGTAAATACCCAAAAATTAATAGAGCCATCTATTAATGAAATGTAATTTCATCAAATTTTTATACAGCGAGCGTGTGAAGAATTTGAAGTCACAGTATAGATGAAACAAAATACAATAAAAAAAAACAAAATCATCGTTTTCCCCTTTGCAAATATTTATTAGTTTAAGACGAGCAGGCTGCAAATATTATTTTACAAATTTCAGTTGCATTTGCGATTTTTTTTTTTTCTTTGGAACTATGACGTTACTCGACTTCAAAAGAATGCAAATAATCTATATTTCATTAATTCACAGAATAATAATAATAATAATAATAATAATAAAAGAATAAAATTTGAAAGGTTAAGGCCCTAATAGCTACTAGAATCACCGGAAGAATACCATAGCCGCGGCGATGGCACCGAGGAGGAATCCGACTCGGAGTCCAAATCCCCGATCCAGTGCTCTCCTCGCCGGCACGTCCGCTCGCTTCCCAAAACCTTAAGCAACGCCTCCGCCTTACACTTCGCTCTGGCACTAATCCCCGATTCGGCGAGCTCCCTCACCACCTCCTCCGCGTCCTCCACCTCCCTGATTTCTCCCACAGCCGCCTCACCTCCGCTCATCGCCAGATTAAGCAAGGCCGCCGCCGCGTTCTCCCTCACCCTACCCTTCGCCCCCGTCGCCTTATCCATCAAATCCACCAAAGCCCTAAATCCCGCCACCTTTCGAAACGCCTCCAAGCTCTCATAACACCCCGCCACCTGCGCAATCACTGCCGTCGCATCCTCCAACACTCCCGACCTCTCCTCCTTCAATACCAGCGAGAACAGCGCCGGCACCGCCCCCAATTCCACCATCTTAGCCCGATTCATCGCGTACAGAGCAACGCCAAACAGAGCCTTGAGCGCGTCCTTCACCGTTCGCGCCGCTTGATTCGGCGACCGGATGAGGGAAATCAGAGCCGAGATTAGGGCTTTCTTGGATCCGATGATCGGGCGGTAGGTATCGACGGAAAGGAGGCTGAATACAGTGGCGGCGGAGTTCTGCGCGACGGCTGCGGGCGCGGAAGAGCGGAGCGAATAGGCGAGGGCGTCGAGGATGCCCGGGGTCGACATGAGGGGCTCGCGCGCGGAGATAGAGAGATTTAGGAGAGAGGCGGAAGCGTTTTCTTGGGAGGAAGGGGAAGCAATTGGTGGGATGGCGACGAGGTGGCTTGCGAGGAGTGGGATGGCTCCAGCGTCGGCGAGAGGGAGGCGGATCTCGTCGTCGAGTTTGGAGATGAGGCGGATCTCAGATATGGCCGAGGCGAGAGCCGCCGCGTCGCCGGCGGAGCTGAGCCGCTTTACGAGTGTTCTGGCTGTTCTGCGCTTTTCCTCCATTGATGGACTTGCCGCCAAAGCTCTCTGCCTTCTCTTTATTTAGGTAAGGTATCATAAAGTGCAAAGATTTTTCCATATGATATATCTAATTACCTACCTTTGCACGAATTCGATGTGAACGGATCTGTCAATTTAGATAATGGGAATGGAACAGCCGAACACGCGATATGTTGATATGTTCCAGCTATTCCACCTGTATGAATTTTTTAATGATAAATATAATATATATTTTATCTATCATATATACGCGAAAATATTTCATGTTTTTATAAAAATGTGAAATATTTTCATGTATTTTTTAAAATTATATTTATATTTATTTTATTTTGAAGAAAACTAATTTATTTTATTTTTACTTTAAATATATATATATTTTATGAAAAAATAAAATTTAATATGATTAAAATGCTTAAAGTTAATTTAAGTTATAATTATTTTAAAAATCCTAATATTTTCTAGCCCAAATTCTCGAAAGCGGGAGTCCAAAGAAGCGATGATGCCTATGGGAACTTGCTGAAGAAGTGCAGCAAGATCTTGTTACATGATTTTGCTCATTTTGTAATTGAGGCTTTGTAAGACTTTGTATATCACAGCTTCTTTATTATTTTTTAAAATAATTTTGTAGTATAAAAATTTTAAATTTAAAAATTTTAAATTTAAAAATTTTAAATTAAAAAGCTAATTTAAAAACCTGGAAGAAAGGTGTCTCAAACGAAACCTGAATTCTGTTGGGGATGCAGTAGCTCGCCTTGATTCATTATCTAGAACATGTTCGCAAATATACCTAGCTAGAAATTCCGGCCTAACAAATGAGCCAATTCACACGCATATATAGTATTTTTTTTAGCTGTCTTTGTGTATGCGTTGTGTGTATGAGTTTGTCTTAAATGGCCTAAATGTCCCAAAAAAAAAAATGAGCCAATTCACACGCATATATAGTATTTTTTTTAGCTGTCAAATGAGTCCGTTCATGAATAAATGAGCACAGAAAATGATTCATCTTATAAACAAACTTGTTTATAAACACTTAAACAATCAAATAAACATGAACAAATACATATTGTTTATGAATAAATTTATTCTATTAAAAAAGTATAATATAAAATAATAAAATTAATATTTTATAAAAGTAGAATGAGTAATTATAATTGATATATCATCAAACAATTATCTTGATCAGACACGAATCTCGAGGCAAAATCAAGTTTGAAATTTCAAAAATTAAATCGGAGACCATCTGAACTCTGATTTCAACAAATTTACAGTCAAATTGAACATCTCGAAAATACGAACCCAACTACACCAAGTTCGACTTAATTGAACTCAAATGAGTCCAAATTAAAGACCAGAAGCACATTTGGAAGGCTCAATTCATAATTTGGATTACCAAACAGAATGCAAACATAACAGCTTATAGTCAAATCGAGCGACTCGACGAGAAAAATCTAACGAGTCCAAGATCGCCAAATTCTGATATCATAAGACATTCAAATGCCCAATAAACGCACCATGACTTCTACCCGACGTCAGACTTCCACCCGTTGCCGGAATTTCGTTAGTCGCTTGACTTTCGTCTCGAACTTCTACCCAACGCCAAACTTTCACCCATCGATGTACTTTTGCCAGCCACCGGACTTTCATCGGACTTCTACCTAATGTCGGGCTTCCGCCCATCATCGATTTTCTACTCGATGTCAGACTTTTGCCCGTCACCAGATTTCTATCAGTCACTGGACTTCCGTCGAACTTTTATTTGACGCCGGACTAAAGTCCATCATTGAACTTCTGCTTGACTCCATACTTCCACCCATCGCAAGACTTCCAACCACCATCACCAGCTAACTACGGTCCTTTTGACCTCCTTCGTCGATTATGGGCCTTCCGACCTCCGTCGTCAGAAACAGTCTTTTCGACCTTCGTCGCTCACCAACAAAGGTCCTTTCGACCTCTATCGCCCGCCAACTATGGTCCTTCCAACCTCCTTCGATGATTACGAGCCTTCCGACCTCCATCGCCTGACTACGATCCTTCTGGCCGCCGACATCCTAATTCAGTATTTCTGACCACTATCGACTGCCGACTATGCATGGTTCTTCCAACCAAACGAACATATCAATACTAATTCTTTCAATTTCCACCATGCAACGTCTTATGCATGATGTATATTTGCTACATCAAACCAAGGCCTTCCCCCTAAGGAAGGGCCTCATTTGTAATTGATTGCAAACACTAGTGGATTTATTCAAACGAGGTTAGGCCCCGTGGTTTTTCCTCCTTTTCAAGCTTTTTTCACGTAAAAAAACTCTAGTGTCTCTTAAGAATGCAACACCCTCTCTTTTATTTGATTGTGTGTTGCATCTTCGTACAAAGCTTAGATGTTAAACTTTATACTTATCTACTGTCGCAACTAATCTAGGATGCAACAATAATAAAATTAAAAATTATGTGAAAATATACAAAATAATGTTTTATTCGAGTTTTTTAACGAGCCTTGCATCGAGCTTCTTATTGAGCTTGTTCACAAGGTTTAAATTTATAGAATTTTTTTAGCTAAAATTAATGTTTTCATATTACTTGAGTTTATAATTTTAATCTAAGTTTTTTTTTTAATTCTTTTTCAAATTTTTTCTATTTTAGTTTTTAATTGTTTTTTTCAGGTTTCTAACTTACATAAATTTCAAATTTTAATTCTTCTGGAACTCATCCCTTACAAAATGTTTAGTTGGTACAATAAAAAAAAATAAAAATTACCTAATTTTTAAATATTAAATCAATGAAATTCATGAATTATAAATAAATAATAATAATAAATTAGGTGCATTAAGATCAAATATGAATAATATTTATTCCACATCATAAAATTTTAAAGTTGATCAAAGTTTATTTAGGTATTTAAACTGATGGTAATTATATTTATTGTTAAATTAACTCCATTTTTGTTTATTCAAAACTGAATCAAATTGACAAAATTATTTTTTTCTTTTTAATTCAGATTGAAAAGTAGTTTAGAGTATACAAAATAAAATTAAAGTAGCTTTGTACGAAGTTTTTTAAATTTTAAAATCAATAAATTTTGCTAATTTAGAAACAAAATATACAAAATAACTAATTATGCACCCACACAAAAAATAAAATAAAAATATTAAAAAAATTATCTGAATAGTAAAAGTAGTTCATAATATTATTTTTATTATTATTTATTTGGCTTGAAGTAAAATGAATGTAGTGTAGAGTATAGAAATGGTTGTAGTCGGTGGCCGACAACGATAGTAGTGGGCGGTAGCAGTGGCAGCAGTTGTTTCCAGAGGCAATGAAATACTGATAACGACTATGGCAGTTGACGATGGAGGTTGATGGTAGTTGGTGACAATGAGTGACAGTGGTCATAGCGGAGGAGGGTGGCGGGTGGCCAGCATCCAACAACGGGTGGCGATAAAGTAGTTGGAGAAGTGGTGGAAATTATTTGGTTGATTCATTTGTGCTATTATGTCAATTTACTTTTCCTAAAAACTGAACTAGATTACTTTACACTACATTTTAAATATTTTAGACTTTGTTCGTCGCTTTCTCTATGTTGACCTTAATTTTGCCCAGACTCCTGGTCAAGGAGGTTGACTTGGTCAAATTGACCAAGTCAGACCCCAAGACCCCCTCCCATGTGTTCAGTGAGTCGATCTGAGTCGGTTGAGCCTGGGCCCAGGCCTTGGGTCAACCGGGTTGACCAGGTCAATCCAGGTTAACCCAAGTTGACCTAAAGAGCTCAAATCAATTTTAAATCAATTCAAACCCTTCTGTGGCTCAATCCTCACTCCCCATTGACCTAATTGACTGATTTGACCAAGTCAAACGTTGACTTGGTCAAATCGAGTCATAAATATGTCATAAACACCTATTTAGGGGGAATTAAAGGCCTTTAATTGCATTTAAAGCCTCCCCTTGGATTTGAATTGAAAACCATGGCCTCATGAGGCTATTTTCCCTCCTAATTTCATCTGGGATCGATCCTAGCCGCTGATCATAGGATTAGGAGCCTTAAATAGTCAAAATTAGGTTAGATTTAGGGACTTTTTGCTCTTGCTTGATCTCGAGACCACCGCAGGCCCTGAGATTTGGTGAGAGCACTCTTACAACCTTCCTCCACGTTTTCCAACACAATCTCGGCCTCCTCGAGTCGTCGGCGGCGAGATCCCGGCGAGACCGAGCCCCACGTCCCTTCCAGTCTGATTTTCGTTCGATCAAAGTAGATTCGGAGCTCGAGGTCAAGAGAATAAATACTTCTGCATATTCCACGAGTCCAACGAGCTCAAGAACGCAAAAATCCGACGGTTAGATCTCTCAAAAACCCTTACAATAGGTCACATAACTTCGGGTTAAATAGCTTTTCGAAAAGCTGATTATTTTCCAAACGGACACTTCCCCATAATTTCTGTACATTACTAGAGTCTATGTTTAAAATTTTATCAAAATCCATCGATTATTTTGGCAGAACGAAGCAAAATACCCCTTAGGGTTTCGGTCCGGTCTCGTGTGTGTGAAGATCGGATTTGGGACCGTTGAATCAGCGATCAACGGTCCCGATCGCATTGTATAAGCCCTCAGATCTGCCCGCATTTACTCGGTTGCTGGATTGAGCCGTCCGGCTCGATCAGGGCCGTCCGTTCAGAATGGCGGGAGATTGGACGGCGCGGAGGCCGTCCCACGTGGATAAGTGGATGCGGCATGATTGCCGCAATCATTGCCTAGCGGCGCAATCATCGCCAGCAATGATTGGCCGCTGTTTGACCCGCCAATCCAGTTCCGCCACTTGTCGAGCCAAGGCTTTTTTGTGTTTTTATTAGTTTAAAATCATTTTAAACCTATTTTAACTTATAAAAATCACAATAATTTCATTTTTGAGCCGAAAAATACGTGCAATACCTCGTTTTGTTTGTATTGCCGGCCTCTTTATTTTAAAATTATTCTAATTCAAAAATTTTAATTAGATTTTAAAAATATTTTTAAAAAACAATAAATACATATATATATATTTATATAATACTTTTTTTATATACTATTTTATAATTACTGTTATATTATTATTATTAATATGTTAATTATGATATTAATAATTATTACTTTTTATTTACCTTGTTACTGTTATCATATTATTATTAATATTATTATAATGAATATTATAATTATTTAAATATAAAAAGTATTTTTTTTATATTTAAGTACTATTGTAATTATTTTAATTATTTGAAATACCTAAAATATTATATTATCATTATTATATTTTAAACTATTTTTTAATATAGAAGCTTGTTTATTTTACTGTTATTTTATTCAATAATTATTTTAAACATTAATTATTTATAATTATTCTTTAAATAGTCTTTTATTGCATTTAAACTTCAGAAAATCATATCTTTTTCGTCTTAAATCCGTTTTCGACGCACAACACCTTGTTTTGATCGTATTTGAATTCTGCACATTTTAAAATTAATTTTACTCAAAAGTACTGAATCTGTCTGCAGTTATTTTGAAAACAGTCATTTTTAATATTTTTATTATTTCATTATTTTTGCTATAATTAGTATTATTTTCATCAAAAAAATTTTTTTTTGTAAAAATTATTTTAAACCATGATGGTTACTGTTTCAGTATTGTTTACTATTATTATTACCCCTATTAGTATTATTTTAAAACTATTTTTATTTTTGTTATTATTGTTATTTAAAAATTGCTTTTTATAAGTTTTAAAACTTACAAAAAGCATAACTTTTTTGTTTTAAATCGGATTTTGACGTATAACCCCTTGAACTTTTCAGAAAAATGAGGTTTATATTTTAAGAATATTTTCAGTCACTGATTTTTACTGTTTTGACAGATTTCTGTCTTGGAGTATTATTTACCTATTTAATTATTATTCCCTTAATTAGTATAATAATTATTTTCAAAAATATAAACTTTTTTCAAACCTTTTTGAAACCTCGATTGGGTGGTCAATGGGTTTCCCTATATTTATGCATTATAAATTGATTTATTTTCAATTATCTTATTTTCCAAAATATATGTATATTTATAAGTACTTTAAATGGTTTTAAAATTATCTATATACTAAATCCTAACTTTGAGAGATCCGCTATTTCATGAAATTTTAAACATAGAGTCTATGTATGAAGAGCAATCATGGGGGAGAGGGTTAGTGGATGGTTGGATTCCAATCATTCACTAATCCCCTTCATTAGTTTTATTTATTCTTCTTTTATCGTAGTCTGCATGTGTAAGTCGCACCACAAGCACTTAGTTTAGGCTCTCATAGATCTAAGGACATGACATGTTTACTGCTTTTATATGTTTTCCATGCATTATTATCTTGAGGGTTAGTGTGAACTTCAATTTAAACCCATATAACGTAGTGACACCCTAAGGACAACAATTAAGGACTCATCTAGTGAACTTAGAAATTTTCTAGGAGCTAGGATAGAGCCCGGATTGACATGAAAACTTCAACACTCAAACTTAGGGATATCATAAACCTCCCAGAATTTTCTAGGAATTTTTAGAGCTTGTTAGGCCCCCTTAATTAACCAACCATAGTTAACCTACTAAATAGGGCCCCGAGACCTTCTAAAAATTATAATAAATTCAATTTATTTCCAAACATTACCCATAATACCTTGAATTATTCAAAATCTGATCCTTGACTTTAAATAAATAGGGCTCCTCAGTTTGACTCTAGATTAACCCATAATTTGACTATAGGTGGAAATTACTTTTTTGCCCCTAATAATTCATTAAAAATTATTTAAAATCTCAAATTTTCTCCAAATACTTGGGAACACTTTCTATGGTCATTCCTGACCTTTGGGGGTGATTCAAATCAGTTTGGAGCTGATTTGGATCAAAGCGATAAAATCAGCCCTTTATTAGGAAATTTAGATAATCTCTTAAATTAAAAAATTCATAACTAATTGTAGAAAATTTCAAATTAGGAAAACTCACTTGCATTAGACTCCTATTAGGGTCTAATATTTATGAAAAATATTAGATGTCCAGAAAATGACCTAGATTAGAAAGTCAACTTTTTGGTCAAACCCAGCCTATAGTCTAGGGCCCGAAACTTAGGAAATTCATAAATTTGCCTAGAAAACTCCAATTTTAGTGTACTATCAGTCTAACTGCTCGTATTAAGGTATATTATTTTCCTAAGGTGTTAGGATACCCAAACCTAGCCCATTTCTTATAGTGATTTTTTGGACCCTTAGTCTAGTTCCTAGGAGGACCCGAGACTTTCTAAAATTGGCTAATATCACGTGAACTCTAAATATCAGTATCCTAAGCTCTTAAAACTAATCAATAAACTAAAATAATTAAAATGGACCCTAATTCACTAATATTTGAATTTCAACTAAAATTTCCTTCATTGACTTTCAACATACCTGAACTCTAGATAATTTCAAACAACTATCCAACTTAAGATCTATCCAAATCACATAAGCCTTACACACACATAGAATTATTTGCTATGGCACCACTTCTAGATTTAGGTTAGGCCGCTGGGTTTTATTTTCTACTGTGTGCCGGAGCTTTTCGTGGTTTTCATTGCATGCTGTTTGAAATTGATTGTTGTGTTTGCTTACATTTATTGCACTCTGTGATGTGATGGCGTTAGATCTACCCTTAGGTTATGAGCGCTATATATATATATATATATATATATATATATATATATATATATATATATATATATACTGTTCTTCCGTGCAGGTGGCCATGCTCAAGCTAATAAAAGGGGGGAACATTATCACGATTTCTAATAATAGTTTGTACAGGTGCTTGCTCAGCTCCCCCCAATAAAAATGAGGGCTAAATTAATAATTATAATTGCACTGGAGGATCGCTTAGCCCTCATAATTAAGAGCATGGATTGGCACAGGGTTAATGGTTTGAGTTATTTTAATTTCCATATATAACTGCTTGGGAGTTTTATTAGGATAACCCTGCAGGTTCTTTAGATTTCTTTTCTTCTTTTCATTTGAATGTAATATTTGTAATAATCTTTTAAGAGTTATGAAAATAACTTCGAGTTGGAATATTCTTATCCAACTCGGATTCCAAAAGAAGAAGGCATCCCTAAAGGGGAGCGTCTCCTTCCATTTGGAAGACCGAGTTGGATGGCTTTAGATATCCAAATAGAAAAGACAATACTCCCTAAAAGTGGGGAATTATCTATTCGTTTGGATATTTAAGCCACGACGGATCCAAGGAGTCCAAGGAGGAGAGATCCAAGGAGTCTAAGGAGATGACATCTAGTAGGCTGAAGATTGAAGACCCAATATCCCACTCAAAGTTGTTGGCGTCTGTCATAGGCTTAGAAATCCGGGTTGTTGGCAGTGGCGCCTGACCACTTTACTTTTCTGCATACCCTGGGTTGTAATTAAAAGGCAGTTGGCCTATGGAATTTATTTAATTTGTTGGATTTATATTTATATGTTTACCTGATTGCGCAGTAGAAATTGCCTGCTTTTTCTAGATTTCTTTCTTGCATGCCGCTTCTGTTTTAGCCTGGATTTCGTTAGGCTCTCTAAGGACGATAAAAATTTTCTACTCATAATTAATATCTAAAAATTTAAGTTCTAAATAACATAGAAACTTAACGAACTTAGGGAACTGTCGGAATCATCCAGGGTCGCATGCATATTGTTGCATCTTTCTTTCCTAGTTATAAGACATCTCCCTGCATGCAGATAGAGTCCAGATAATCTGGCCTATGAGGATGAAGTGCCGAACTTATGGAGACTTAGTCTTTTCTAAAAATTTATTTTCTATAAGCCTATTTTTAAAACTCTATAGCATTTATGAGCTAACATTTCAACTAGCATGTATTGCATTAATAACCAATTAAATAAAATTTAATTGCATTAGTTAGGAGTATCTACCCCACATAAGTCCATGACCAATTAGAAAATTCTCTATATGTCGGTCATATTTCCAACAAATGTACCACCCATCAATTTTTCATAAAATGACATAATAGCATGGTTTTAAAGCGACTAGGTGGTTAGTTCGCTCTCTAATCCAGGCCATGGTAAGTCCAGCTTTTGCACTACATTAGCTAGGACACGGGTCTTAGTGTTGTTCATATAACAATAAGCCCAATCTAGATTTAAGGTTCAATGCTACTACACTCAGTCTCATAGTATGCCTAAAATAGTAGGCATATCCTCTCTTTTTAAGGACTCTAAATCCTACTTATCTACGTCACAGGATGACACCACCTCCATCTTTCTCTCATGCATGTGATCGAATACATGACTTTTATTTTCTCCAATTTCTGATTAGTACCCTAGAGCCTCTGAATGCTGGTGTGGACCACGCATGTCTGATTCAGCTCTTTGGGATCTTTCTCCCTTTTGTGAGTAGGACTTCTTAGTCTACCCCCTCGTGTCAATCCCACTTTAGGAAGGGATAATGTATGATCCTTAATCGAGAGTTTTCTCGGGCTCCGGCCTGGGATGTAATTAACCACGGGGGCTTGCGCCCGTGGGAAACTTAGCCCCACATCTACTAGACCCCACTCAAACTTTTGTATCAGATGGGGGAAACCCGTGACTAGGTCGTGTATATTAGTACCCATCCGGGTGTGTTGGCGATAGCCCCTATCCTCAATGGTTAGTCATATGCACGATCCAATCTGCCCTTCCATCGACCTTTTCGTGTCGAGTGTAGAGGCCTACGATCATTGTCCCACGGGATAGTGCGGCCGTACCCTCTGCATTTGTACCCCACGAGCAGTGCTCTTTCAGAGGTCTAGAGGTTTCTGGCGACCACGATGGGACCAGTTTCTCTCTCCATCTTTGGATTCTATATTATCTTTTCTTGTGTGTACTCCGGGATTGGTACTCCTTAGATTAGGTCCGTCTCATTCTTGGTTAGGGTCTTTCCTTAGTTAGGGTTTCTTTCCCTTAACTAGGATTCTTTCCTACTCTACTTCTTTCCAGCCTAGCAGGTTATTCCGTCATTTATTCATTTCTATCTATCTCTATCAAATTCAAATCCTTACTCATTTATTCTTTCTTAATTTTTATTATGACTAAATCTTTTCTGTTTCTTTTTTTGGCAGCAGTGACATGGCTCCTTATGTTCCTTCTGTTACTTTTGCTTTTGGTTCGGACGTGTGGGTGACTCTCCCTGAGTCCCTGCTCGCTAGTCCGCCCGCTGGAAGGATCACTTTTGGTTCCTTCACAGACTCGGCCTTCGTCACTCTTGGCGGGCCGACCCCGACTAAGGCTACTGCATTATCTCCTCCATAGAGGAGAGGATGCGCAGCCATGCGCCCTTTCGGATGACCAGCTGCTCAGCGTATAGCCCGGGCACCTACTCGTCCAGTTCTTGTTCCTGCGCAGCCAGTGCACCCCATGGCCTTGCGGTCAGTGCCTAGGCCACTTCCTGTTCTAGCAGTACGTCCAGCAGTCAGGCGTCCAGTGCCTGCCGCTCCTGCTGCATAAGTTGCTCTGGCCCCTCAGCGCTGGCAGCCTGCTGTAGCTCCACCTGTTCGTCCAGCGGCTAGGAGTCCAGTGCCTACCGCTTCTGCTGCACAGGTTGCTCCGGCCCCTCAGCGCCGACAGCCTGCTGCAGTTGTTCTACCCGTTCGTCCAGCGGTCAGGCGACTAGTGCATGTCGCTCCTGTTGCTCAGGTTGCTCCGGCCCCTCAGCGCCGACAGCCTGTCGTTGTTGTTACTTCCGCTGTTTCGGCGGAAGTACCTCGAGTTCGGGTTCCCCCTCCCACTTCCACTAGGAAGAGGGGTGCCCAGACCGAGGTGCCTTCGCCCTCTTCTGGTCGGGTTTCTATTTTTGCTCGGCTCTCTCACCCTGAGATCGCCGGGCAGACCCTGACTCATGTTATTCCTGTTCCCCCTACCACCCAGGCAGTGGGTTCAGAAGTCCCTTCCACCTCCACCTCCGGCCTTGGGAGAAGGGCCCGGAGGAATAGGAATAGGAGGTTGTGTTTAGCTGCGTTAGAGGCAAAGAGGCAGCAGATGGCTGATGCGATAGCTCACCAGGAGTTGGTTCAGAGGACGGTGGCTCCCAGATAGGGGTGTAAGTGAGCCGAGCCGGCTCGCGAGCCGGCTCGAGCTCGACTCATTTATGGGCTCGCGAGCCGAGCTTATCGAGCTCGCGAGTGTGGACCTCCTAAAGAGCACCGCGCAAACGGGTCAATTGGAAGGGCAGATTGGATCGTGCATACAACTAACCATTGAGGATAGAGGCTGTCACCAACACACCTCGATGGGTAGTAATATACACGACCTAGTCACGGGTTTCCCCCACCCGAAAAAGTTCGAATGGGGTTTAGTAGATTATGGGAACCAAGTTTCCCACGGGCGCAAGCCCCCGTGGTTAATTACATCTCAGACCGGAGCCTGAGAAAACTCTCGATTAAGGATCATATATTATCCCTTCCTAAAATGGGATTGACACAGGGGTATAGACTAAGAAGTCCTACTCAAAAGAAAAGAAGGGTCTCAAAGGGGTGAATCAAACATACATGGCTCATACCAGCATTCGGAGGCTCTAGGGTACTAAATAGAAACAGGAGAAAATCAAAGTCAGGCATCCGATCACATGCGTGAGAGAAGAGATGGAGGTGGCGTCATCCTGTGACGCAGATAAGTAGGATTTAGAGTCCCTGAAAAGAGGGGACCTACCTACTATTTTAGGCATACTACGAGACCGAGTGTAGTAGCCTCGAACCCTAAATCTAGATTGGACTTAGTGTTCGACACACACTAAGACCAGTGTCCTAGCTAATGCAGTGCAAAACCTGGACTTATCCCGGCCTGGATGGGGGAGCCAGCTAACCACCTAATCGATTCAAAACCATGTTGTCCAGTCAATTATGAAAGATGGGTGGGAGGTATAGTTTCTGAAAATAGGACCGACATCTAGATAATTTCCTAATTGGTCCTGGACTTATGTAGGTTAGATGCTCCTAACTAATGCAGTTAAATTTTAATTACTTAGTTACTAATGCAATGCATGCTAGTTGAAATGTCAGCTCATGAATGCTTTGAATTTTAAAAAGACAGGCTTAATATAAAATAATTTTTAGAAAAGACTGGGTCTCCCTAGGTCCGGCACTTCATCCTCATAGGCCAGATTATCCGGACTCTACCCGTAGGCAGGGAGATGTCTTATAGCAAGGAGAGAAGATGCAGTAATATGCATGCAACCCCGGACGATTCCGGCAATTCCATAGGTTCGTTAGGTTTCTATGTTATTTAGAACTTAAAATTTTAGAAATTAGTCATGAGTATAAAAATTTTTGAAGTCCTTAAAGAGCCTAACGAAATCCAGGCGAAAACAAATAACGGCATGCAAGAAATAAACCTAGAAAAAGCAGATATTTCTAATGCGCAATCAGGTAAACACATCAATATAAATCCAGAATAATCAACTAAATGTCCATAGGCAAACTGCCCTTATTACACCCCAGATATGCAGAAAATAAAGTGGCCGGGCACCACTGCCAACAATCCGGATTTCTAAGCCTATGACAGACGCAAACGACTCTGAGTGGGATATTAGTCTTCCAATCTTCAATGTCTTCTTCTTCTTGGACTCCTTGGAACTCTCCTCCTTGGACTCCTTGGATCTCTCCTCCTTAGACTCCTTGGATTTCTCTTCCTTGGACTCCTTGGATCCATTGTGGCTTGAATATCCAAACGAAGAGATAATTCTCCCATTTTGGGATTATTGCCTTTTCTCTTTGGATATCTAAAGCCATCCCACTCGATTTCCCAAATGGAAGAAGACTATCCCCTATAAGGATGCCTTCCTCTTTTGGGATTCAAGTGGGATAAGAATATCCACACTCAAAGTTACATTTTCACAACTCTTAACTTATTACAAATTTTTACATCCATTGAAAATAAAAAATTCTAGACTCCCTGCGTGGTTATCCTAATAAAAATCAACCCAAGCAATTTATATAAGAGTGAAACTGCTAACACCATTGACCCTGTGCCAAGCCATGCTCTTAATTATGAGGGCTAAGCAGCTCCACATGTGCAATTATAATTATTAATTTAGCCCTCATTTATTTAGGGGGGCTGAGCAAGCACCTGCATAAGACAACATTAGAAAATATAATGGTGCCCCCCTTTTTATTAGCTTGAGCATGGCCACCTGCACGGAAGAACAGTATATATATGACGCTCCTAACCTATGGGTAAGTCTAACGATCACATCCAGAGTGCAGAAAAAGTAAGCAAACACAGCAATCAATTTTCAAACAGCATGCAGTGAAAACTACGAAAAGCTCCGGCACACAGCAGAAAAGTAAAACACAGCGACCTAACCTAAATCTAGAAGTGGTGCCCTAGCAAACAATTCTATGTGTGTGTAAGGCTGGTGTGGTTTGGATAGGTTCTAAGAAGGATAGTTAGTTAAATTTATCTAAAGTTCAGGTATATTGAGGGTCTGAAAAAGATACTTTAATTAAAATTCAAATATTAGTGAATTAGGTCCATTTTAATTATTTCAATTTGTTGATCAGTTTTAAGAGCTTAGAAAACTGGCATTCAAAGTTCAAGTGATATTAGCCAATTTTAGAAAGTTCTAGGTTCTCCTATGAACTGAGCTAAGGGTCCAAAAAGTCACTATGAGAAATAGGTCAGGTTTGGGTCTCCTAATGCCTTAGGAAAATACTAGACCTTAATACGAGTAGTTAGCCAGGTAGTAGGCTGAAATCGGAGTTTTCTAGGCAAAGTTATGAATTTTCTAAATTTCGGGCCCTATCCTATAGACTAGGGTTGACCAAAACGTTGACTTTCTAATCTAGGCTAGTTTCTGGAAACTTAAAATTTTTAATAAATACTAGACCCTAATTGGAGTCTAATGCAAGTGAGTTTGCCTAATTTGGATTTTTCTACAATTCGTTATGAATTTTCTAAATATGGGGTATTTATGGAAATTTCTAAATTAATTAGGAGAAGGCCCTATTTTGCAATTTTGGCTCAAATCCGCCCCAAACTGAGTCGAATCACTTCCAAAAGTCAAGGATGACCTGAGAAAGTGATCCCCTAGGGTTTGGAGGGGATTTGGGATTTTTAATAATTTTTAATAATTTATTAGGGGCAAAAAGGTAATTTCCACCTATAGTCAAATTATGGGTCAACCTAGAGTCAAACTAAAGAACCCTATTTATCTAAAGTCAAGGGTCAGATTCTGGTCAGTTTGAAGTATTATGGGTAATTTTCTGATCTAAGGTGTGTTTATTGTATTTTTCGGAAGGTCTCGGGGCCTTATTTAACGAGTTAATTAGGGTTGGTTAATTAAGGGCTCTAAAAGCTCCTAAAAATTCCTAGAAAATTCAGTGATGTTTTAGATGTCACTAAGTTTAAGTGTTGAGGTTTTCATGTTGTTCTGGGGTCTATCCTATTCCCTAGAAAACTTCTACGTTCGCTAGACAGGTCCTTAATTTTTGTCCTTAGGGTGTCACTACGTTGTAGGAGTTTAAAGTGATGTTTAGTCTAACCCTTCAGGTAATAAATGCATGGGATTACAAAAATGAAATAAACACACCATGTCCTTAGATCTAGGAGAGCCTAAACTAAGTGCTCGTGGTGCGACCTACACATGCAATCTACGAAATAAAAAAAAGGACGGACACCTAAAGAACGGATTAGTGAATGATTGGGACTCAACCATTCACTAACCTACTCCCCCATGATTGCTCTTCATATCTAGGACCCATGTTTAAAATTTCATGGAATAGTAGGTCTCCCAAAATTAGGATTTATGTATAAGTAGCTTTAAAATAGTTTAAAAGTACCTATAGATATAAATATATTTTTAGAAAATAAAGATAATTAAAAATAATTCAATTCATAATATATGAGTATAGAGAGACCCACTGACCACCCCAATGAAGTTTCGAAATGGTTTGAAAATAGTTTGTATCTTGAAAATAATCATTATACTAATTAAGTAAATAATAATTAAATAATCAAATAATGCTCCGAAAACAGAAATATGCCAAAACAGCCAAAACCAATGACTGGAAATAGCTCCAAAACAAAATACACACTTTTCTGAAAAGATCGAGGGGTTATACGCAAAAATCTGAGTTAAAACGAGTTAGATACGAATTTTACAAGTTAAAATATTATTTTAAAATAGTGCAGTTTCACTGTTTTTAAAATGACAGAAAATGCAGACAAAATTTTCATCTGAAAACAGCTTCAAACTATGCAGAATTCAAAGTACATCCAAAACAAGGTGCTGTGCGTCGACAGCGGACTTAAAACGACAAAGTTATGTAATTTCGAAGTTTAAGTATAATAAAAAATAATATTTGAAAATAATACATTTTGCTGTTTTCAAAATAAACACAGATATACTGAAAATATTTGTACAGTACAGACTCCAGGATGTGCAAAATCAAAATATGTTTAAATCAAGATGCTGTACGTCGACAGCGGATCAAAAACGGAGAAGTTACGCAATTTCAAAGTTTAAAAGCAATAAATAAATAATTTTAAAATAATGCAGCTGACTGTTTTGAAAATAATTACACACAGACCCAAAAATTTTAAGTAAAACCAATTTCAGAATGTGCAGAATTCAAATACGTTCAAATCAAGGTGCTGTACGCAAAAATCCGATTTGACACGGGAAAGTTATTAATTTTCGAAGTTTGAATATAATAAAAATAATATTTTAAAATAATACAGTTTTACTGTTTTCAAAATAAATACATATATACTAAAAATTTTTGTACAATACAAACTTCAAGATGTACAGAATTCAAATACGTTCAAAATGAGGTGCTGTGCGTTGACAGCGGATTTGAAACGAGGAAGTTATGAATTTTTAAAGTTTAAAGTAATAAAGGAATTTAAAATAGAAAGAATTTAAAAATAATTATTAAAATAGGATAAAATAATATTTTATGAAAGTAATTAAGGGATGCTTGAATTTTGAAATTCAAAATTCATGGAGGGAATTAGGGATTTCAGATTCAAAATTCATGGAAGGAATTAAGGAGGCATTAATGCTTCCTTAATTTTAGAGGTTGGATTTAGAATGAATTAAGTCATCCTAATTAATTCAAAATCAAATGGAGGGAAAATTTAAAAACTTTCATAAAAATAGGCTTCATAATTTATGAAAGAATTTGAATTTCAAATTTGGGAAAATTTGAATTCAAAGATAAATTAAATTATGACAATCTAAAATTATGAATTACTTAAAATAATAATAATATTAAACATAATAAATATAATTTTTAAATAAATAATGATAATAATAATACTAAAAAAAGATTTTTTTTTAAAAGTAGAAAAGAAAAGAAAAAAAAAATTTCATTCTCTCGATCGAGACATCTAAATTTAATAAAATTTTAAACATAGATTAGTATCATGAAGAGAAAACATGGGGTGATATTTAAAAGATCTAAAAAAGCACTTATAAAAAAAAATTATATAGATCTAAGTGTAGTGACCTAGATCTAAAGTTTTGAGGAATCTCACCGTTGGATCTTCAAGTTCTTTATACGGTTGAGCTTGTAGATTGTCCTCGTATATTTCTCTAGTTGAAATCACGATCAAACAAGCTCTGGATCAACCGGATCGATGCCTCGGATGGATCTAGCCTTGATCTCGCCGGAGGATGGCCGCCGACGGAGTTTGACCGGTGGATTTGAATGGAAGAAGGTGGGGAGAAGTTGGAAGAGCTCTCACACCAAGAAGTTAGGATTGAGAGTGGCTAGTGAAAGAAATTAGAAGCCCCCTTCTCATGAATCCCTAAAAGAGTATTTAAATGATCAAAGCATTAGATCTACGGCTAGGATCCATCCTAAGACTAATTAGGAGGAAATTGAGGTCATGCAAGATTTGGATTTGATTTGGGCTTTTAATGGGCCTAATGGGCAACTTTTGACTCATTAAGGCTTAAGTTGACCAATTCAAAGGTTGACTTGGTCAACCTAGCCTATGTGGACCGATATAATGTGGTCGGGTCAAAAAAGAGGTCAACAGCGAGTCGAGCTCGAGCTCGAGTTCGAGCTCGTTTAGTAAACGAGCTCGAGCTCGAGCTCGAGCCGGCTTGGCTCGTGAGCTCGCGAGCCGGCTCGATTAAATATTAATATTTTTAAAAATAATTTTATTTTATTTATTAAATTTAAATATTAAAAAATTATAATAATAATAACCTAAATTTTATTTAAAAGTGAAATATTTCATATTTTTATAAAAAATTTGTTTAAGTTTTAAAAATCCCGCTTAAAGTTTAAAAATCCCGCCTAATTTTAAAATTTTTTAAAAATCCCGCCTAAATTTAAAAATTCCCGCCCATGGCTGGCGAGCCGGCTCGCGAGCCGGCTCGAGCTCGTTAACAGTGACACGAGCTCGAGTTCGAGCTCGACTGTCGAGCTCGAGTTCGAGCTCGCTTTCTATCTAACGAGCCGAGCTCGATAAGGGCCAAAACTCGACTCGACTCGACTCGTTTACACCCCTACTCCCAGATAACGGAGACCACGACCAGTCACAATCGTGCCCACTCTAGAGGTTGTTGTAGCTCCTGAGATAGAGGCAGTCCAGGGAGGACGATTCTCCCCGCAGACACATAATGGGGACAAGGAGGACGTTGCCCGTATTACGGCGGCCCCTCCTGTTGCCACTAACTTACCCCGGGTTAGGGTCCCCAGGGACGCTGGTGTTCGAGCCCTCACGCAGAGGATTTGAAACATCGTCCGTCTGGCGCGCGGTAGGGGGCCTGTCAGTCAGGAGAAGATACTCCGACAGATTTCTCATGCGACTTTCCAGTTACGGAGGCAGACTACGAGGAGACTTTATAGTTGGCATAGGGGCCAGACACCGCAGCGGCCAGCACAGACAGTTCCAGTAGTTATGTCACGACCCAACCAGACTGGGACGGATCCCGCTCGCTTCGGGCCGCGACACAGCTGTCAAATCCAGGATCTAGTTTTGGAATTTGTTTCAGATCATCTTCCAAGTATTGAACAGACAGAAAAACACAGAGCTACTATAAACATCCAAACACATAACAGTTCATCTATCTTTTCTTTCATCAAAATAATCATATACAGATACAGTACATGGCTTACGGATAGAAAGAACATAACATAACAGAAAAGCCATGGCTGTACAAAAATCAAAGTATCAAGTACCTAATCACAGATCAGACTCAAAACATCTAGTCCAAGACATCCTTCCCTTTCCCAGAATCTAAAAATCACACAGAAAACAAGGATGAGCTAACAGCTCAGCAAGACATCAATCACCAATCAAAATAATCAGAACTTCCCACCAGAAATCATATCAGAAAAGTATCCGTACTGAATTCGAACAATCATACAAAAATCGTACAATAGACAGAACAGATAATAGTTCAATCAGAATCAAACATCGGATACAGAAAACTGAAATCACATCAAATCGGATATCATAAGGCTTTCATGTCACAGAGCAGACAGAATCAGACGGAATAATCAGAGTTGTACATAAATTAGAAATCAGATAAAATCACATTCATCTCAGATCATTTAAATCAGATAATTCATAAAATTGATCAGATAAGTTACAGAACAGATTATCAGATATCAAATATCAGATTTTAGATAACATATCACATAACAGATTTCAGATTCCCAGACACTGACAGAATCTCAACGGATTCTGACCCCTTATACCTCCCTTCCCTGACACAGACAGAATCTCGACAGATTCTGGCCCCTTATATCTCCCGTTGTACTTATAGCACCAGAACAGATCAGATATACAGAATTTTTCGGAACAGAACTTATTTTCAGATATCAGAGTTCAGATTTCAGATTTCTTGGACACAGACAGAATCTCGAAGGATTCTGGCCCCTTATAACTCCCTTTTGATAGCATACAAATTCATTCAATGAATCCATTCAGAAAAATCAGAATTCATACGAAAATTCAGTGGCATAACGACAGTATACGGAATTTACATAAAATTCACAGATTCAAAAATTTACTAAATTATCACAGAACATCCACAACAACATTATAAGACTTTTACTGTACTGACAAAATATTTTTCAATATCATGATAAATTGTAGTTCAATTAAAACACATCGGAATTCAAAATATCAGATAAAAATCTTTTAGAAAATACTCAAAACGTTCACAATCATCATCTCGGAAACATACCAAAAGTTACGCGGTAAAACCTGAAGCAGTAGAAAATAACACACGAAATTCGCTAACGGAAATAAAATCCGAAACAGAAAAGTCGTCAAAATTCACGGTTCTGAAAATTGAGAAAGGCGGAATGTGCCTTACCTCTAGTCGGTCAACTTCTCTAACTACAACAACGGACGAAAAAAGACCGGAGTCGCTCAAAAATCCTCTTTTTCTTCTTTTCCTTTATTTTTCTCTCTCATAGACGTCCTTTTCTTTCCGAAAAATCTCGTTCCAATATATATCCAGACTAATCGTACCGGACGATCGCAACTTCGTCCCAAACGATTTGGGCTCTGGACGAATTTTGTCCAGACGAAATTAATTATCGCCCCGGACAACTTGCCCTCGGTAAGAATTTCGTCCAGACGATCCGATTTTCGTCCAAACAAACTATACAGTAAGAAATTTTTTCCTGCACAACCTGTACCGATCGTCCCGGACGATCGAACTTCATCTGGACGAACCTGGTAGGAAAAATGATCTTTACAATCTCCCCAACTTCAAAAAAATGTCATCCTCGACATTGCCAAATCAAAACTCAGTCAGAAAAGATACGGATATGCTTGCCTCATGTCCGACTCCTTCTCCCAAGTCGCTTCTCGTGTTGTTCGGTGCTTCCACTGAAATTTAACCATAGGAATTTATTTACTTCTTAACTTACGAACATCATAAGCCAAAATCAACTCAAGTTCTTCTTCATACCTCAGATTCTCCAGAATCTCCACTTCATCAGCAGACAATTTCTTTCCAGAATCAGATATCCACTTTCTCAAAGTAGATACGTGAAAAATAATATGTACATCAGACATCTGATCAGATAGTAACAGTCTGTAAGCAGACTTACCAATCCTATCAAGAATTTCAAAAGGTCCAACATACCTTGGACTAAGCTTGCTCACCCTTCCAAATCTGCTGACTCCTTTCATCGGGCTGACTTTGACATACACAAAGTCACCAATCTGAAATTCAACAAATCAGTGCTTCTAATTGTAATACTTCTGTTATCGATCTTGTGCAGCTTTCAATCTTTCTTTAATCAAGTTGATTTTCTTAACAATTTCATCCACAAATGTAGCACCTATTTCTTGTCTATCTCCTATCTCAGTCAGATTCAAAGGAGTTCTACACTTCCGGCCATACAAAGCTTCATAAGGTGCCATACCAATACTGGATTGAAAACTATTATTATAAGTAAATTCGATCAAAGGAATATGATCTTCCCAGCTTCCTCCAAAATCCAAAACACATAATCGCAAAAGATCTTCTAGTACCTGGATAGTTCTCTCAGACTGTCCGTCAGTCTGCGGATGAAAAGCAGTACTGAAATGCAACCTCGTACCCAATCCTTGCTGAATACCCTTCCAAAATCTGGAAGTAAACCGTCCATCTCGATCAAATACAATCACTATAGGCACACCATGTAATCTGACAATCTCCTTCACATATACCTGTACCAACTTATCCACCGGATCCGTCTGCCTGATCGGAAGAAAATGTGCAGACTTCGTCAATTGATCCACAATCACTCAAATGACATCATGCCCTTGCCTTGATCGAGGAAAACCTATGGCAAAATCCATCGTTACCTCCTCCCATTTCCACTCAGGGATATGCAACGACTACAAAAGGCCTCCTGGTCGCTGATGCTCTGCCTTCACTAACTGACAGGTTTCGTATTTCGAAACAAAGTCTGCTATATCCTTTTTCATTCCAGGCCACCAGAATAAATCTTCATGTCTCCGTACATCTTGTCACTTCTAGGATGAATCGTATACCCTGAATGATGAGATTCGTACATAATCTCTTTCCTCAAATCTCCAAACACAGGAATCCACAACCTGTTCTTACAGAAAAGAACACCAGAATCAGAAACTCGAAGTTTAGGCTTCTTACCGGATTCAATTTGAGCAATCAACTTCAAGTAATCAGAATTCGACTTCTGAGCTTCCTGAATCCTTTCTTTCAGGGAAGACTGAATGTTCATCTGCGTCAAAATATCAGAATTCGCACTAGTAGAGGAAATCACCTCTAACTGTAATCTTTTCATATCTCATATCAGATAGTCATCAGAAGTGAGCTGAATACCTGATAATCTAGAAGACTTCCTGCTCAGAGCATTTGCTACCACATTAGCCTTGCTAGGCTGATACTGAATCGTCAGGTCATAGTCCTTGATCAACTCAAGCCACATTCTTTGCCTCAAATTCAGATCCTTCTGAGTGAATATGTACTTTAAGCTCTTATGATCCGTAAAGATCTCACATCTGATGCCATACAAGTAGTGACGTCAAATCTTCAAAGCAAAAATAATTGCAGCCAATTCCAAATCATGAGTCGGGTAATTCTTTTCATGTGGTTTCAACTATCTCGAAGCATAAGCTATTACCTTACCATGCTGTATCAGAACACAGCCCAAACCTTTCAGTGAAACATCACTGAACACCTGAAATCCTTCCGTACATGACGGAAGTGCTAACACTGGAGCTGAAGTCAAATAATCCTTCAACTTCTGAAAACTAGCCTCACACTCTAAAGTCCAAACAAAAGTTACTGACTTCTGAGTCAGTCTCGTCAAAGGCATAGAAATCTAAGAAAATTCCTTCACAAACTTTCTATAATATCCTGCCATGCCTAAGAAACTACGTATCTCAAATGTCGTAGTAGGCCTTGGCCAATTCGTAACAACTTGAATCTTCTGGGAATCAACAGAAATACCTTTACCGCTCACCACATGCCCTAGAAAAGAAATGCTCTTCAGCCAAAATTCACACTTGGAGAATTTAACATACAACTGATGCTGCCTCAAAGTCTCCAACACAATGCTCAAGTGTCTAGCATGATCTTTCTCAGAAGCAGAATACACCAGAATATCGTCGATGAAGACGATTACAAACTGATCTAGATACTCCTTGAACACTCTGTTCATCAGATTCATGAAAATAGCAGGTGCATTGGTTACCCCAAAAGGCATAACCAGAAACTCGTAGTGCCCATACCGAGTACTGAAAGCTGTCTTCAACACATCCGCTTCCTTCACCTTCACCTGATAATATCCAGATCTCAAATCAATCTTCGAAAATACAGAAGTGCCAGAAAGTTGATCAAACAAGTCATCAATCCGTGGTAATGGATACTTGTTCTTGATCGTGACCTTATTCAAATCTCTGTAATCAATACATATACGGAGTGTTCCGTCCTTCTTCTTCACAAACAGTACAGTGCTCCCCAAGGAGAAATACTAGGACGAACAAATCCTTTATCCACCAACTCCTGGAGTTGAACTTTCAACTCAGAAAGTTCCTTCGGTGCCATCTTATACGGAGCTTTTGATATCGGAGCTGTACCCAGAAAAATATCAATAGAGAACTCAACATCTCTATCCGGAGATAAGCCAACCAACTCCTCAGGAAATACATCAGAAAACTCCCGTATAACCGGGATATTAGAAAGAGAACCTACATCTATGTTCATATCCCGTACAGAAGCCAAAAATACCTGGCAACCCTTCTTCCATATTCTTCTGACTTCTGATACAGAAATCAGACAGAATAGGACACCTCGTAATTCTTGAAATGCACATCTTTCTCTATCCATAAGCAAGCTCACTTGCTTCTTCAAACAGTCAATCTGGGCCTCATACATACTCAACCAATCCATACCCAAAATCACGTCGTAAGAAGAAATCAGCAACAAAATCAAACTCGATTTCCACTTCTTGCCAGAAATATTAATCTCACAAAAATAAAACTTCCGGGCGATCAAATTGCTTCCAGCCGGCAAAATAACAGAAAGAGAAATCGGTAGCAAAACAAACTCCAAACGCAAAACATCAAAACAATGCTCGGAAAGAAATGAGAGACTGGCTCCATAATCAAATAAAACACGACAGGGCTGATACTTGTCACCACATCCGGAGCATCTCGAGCCTCCTGCTGACTCAAACTGTACACACGTGGCTAAACAGGAGCTGAAGCTACTAAACTACTAAGCTCCCTCTGACTATCAATGGGTGGTCTCCGTGCTATAGAACTCGAACCACCACCTCTACCACCAGAGGATCCTTCAGTCACAGTGCATGGAGGAACAGTCCTCGGCCTTCCTGCTAAACCAACAGGTCTAGTGCCACTATCAGATCGGAACTCAGATCGTCTATCAAATCAAGCCTGTGGACACTCTACGATCCGATGTCCTGGCTGACCACATCTGAAGCACTGACCAGTCATCCTGTAGCACTGACCAAAATGTCGTCGTCCATAACTTTGGCACACAGGTGCCCCACTAACAGATCCAGAATTGGTCGTACTTCCACTACAAAAAACTGTAGTGGATCCCGACTGTCCACTCCTCCTGGAGTCTCCAGAAATAAATCTCCTCTTGCTAGAGGAACCACTGCTAGAAGTATCACCCCCAAACCTTTTCCTACTCGCAGTTCACCACTGCTGAGTAGCCATCAGATCATTCTCTATCAAACGAGCTCTCTCCACAAGCTCAGAGAAATCAGAAATGTGAAATGGTACTAGGGGCTGCCTCAGACTATCTCGTAGTCCCCCTCAGAAATCAATATCAATTCTCAGCAGAAGTACTCACCAAATGCGGAGCATATCGGGCTAAGGCAGTAAACTCGGCCTCGTACTGCATTACAGTCCTGCTCCCATGAACAAGTCTCAGAAAAGTCTCCTGCATATGCTGTCGTGCAGAAGGAGGTACAAACCACGATCAGAATTCCTCAGAAAATTCTTTCCAAGTAATCAAAGAATTTAGCTTCCATTAGAATTTCTCCTCCTGCTGGCCTATTAACCAGCGCTCTGCTTTCCCATCAAATAGAAAAACTTCCAATGATACTTTCCTGTCCGACGGACACTACATGCCATCAAAAGTCTTCTCTAACCTTCTCAACCATTCTTCAGCTGCTCTGGGCTCAACAGTGCCCTCAAACCTCGGAGGTTTCAATATCAGAAATAACTGCAGATGTTTATCTATATCCTCATATCAAACAGTAGAGGCTCTACTCTGAGTTTTGCTCATCATCTGAGCAATCAATGTAGCAAACTGATAAAGTGTATCAGAACCGACCACTGGGATAGTACTGCCCACTAGAGCTGCCTGACTAGCACTCTGCCTATCTGTCATATCAGGGTCTAGCAGATCCATGATCACACAGAAAACTAAGCACAAAAGCAACACAATAAAAATCCAGACAAATCAGAACTACCCTAGACAGACTCACATATCACTTCCTATAGCTCTGTCTTACAATCCAAATTCCAAAACCAATACTCTGATACCACTAAAAAGCTTTGTCACGACCCAACCCGACCGGGATGGATCTCGCTCGCTTCGGGCTGCGACACAGCTGTCCAATCCATGATCTAGTTTTGGAATTTGTTTCAGATCATCTTCCAAGTATTGAACAGACATAAAAACACAGAGCTACTGTAAACATCCAAACACAGAACAGTTCATCTATCTTTTCTTTCATCAAAATAATCATATACAGATACAGTACATGACTTACAGACAGAAAGAACAAAATAGAACAGAAAAGTCATGATTATATAAAAATCAAAAGTATCAAGTACCTAATCACAGATCAGACTCAGAACGTCTAGTCCAAGACCTCATTCCCTTTACCAGAACCTGAAAACCACGCAGAAAATAAGGATGATCTAACAGCTCAACAAGATATCAATCACCAATCAAAATAATCAGAACTTCCCACCAGAAATCATATCAGAAAAGTATATGTACTGAATTCGAATAATCATACAGAAATCGTACAACAGACAGAACAGATAACAATTCAATCAGAATCAAACATCGGATAAGAAAAACTGAAATCACATCAAATCGAATATCATAAGACTTTCATGTCACAAAGCAGACAGAATTATACGGAATAATCAGAGTCGTACAAAAATCAGAAATCAGATAAAATCACATTCATATTAGATCATTTAAATCAGATAATTCATAAAACAGATCAGATAAGTTACAGAACAGATCATCAGATATCAAATATCAGATTTCAGATAACATATCACATAACAGATTTCAGATTCCCAGACACTGACAGAATCTCAACGGATTCTGACCCCTTATACCTCCCTTCCCTGACACAGACAGAATCTCAACGAATTTTGGCCCCTTATATCTCCCGTTGTGCTTATAGCACCAGAACAGATCAGATATACATAATTTTTCGGAACAGAACTTATTTTCAGATATCAGAGTTCAGATTTTAGATTTCAAATTTCTTGGACACAGACAGAATCTCGAAGGATTCTGGCCCCTTATAACTCCCTTCTGATAGCATACAAATACTTTAATTCATTCAATGAATCCATTCAGAAAAATTAGAATTCGTACGAAAATTCAGCGGCATAACGACAGTATACGGAATTTACACAAAATTCACAGATTCAGAAATTTACCAAATTACCACAGAATATCCACAACAACATTATAAGACTTTTACTGTACTGATAAAATATTTTTCAACATCCTGATAAATTGCAGTTCAATTAAAACATCTCGGAATCCAAAATATCCGATAAAAATCTTCCAGAAAATACTCAAAACGTGCACAATCATCATCTTGGAAATATACCAAAAGTTACGCGGTAAAACCTAAAGCAGTAGAAAATAACACATGAAATTCGCTAACGGAAACAAAATCCGAAACAGAAAAGACGTCAAAATCCACGGTTCTGAAAATTGAGAAAGGCGAAATGTGCCTTACCTCGAGTCGGTCAACTTCTCTAATTACAACAACGGACGAAAACAGACCGGAGTCGCTCAAAAATCATCTTTTCCTTCATTTTTCTCTCTCATGGACGTCCATTTCTTTCCAAAAAATCTCGTTCCAATATATATCCAGACTGATCATACCGGACGATCGCAACTTCGTCCCGGACGATTTGGGCTCTGGACGAATTTCGTCAAGACGAAATTAATTATCGCCCCGGACGACTTGCTCTCGGTAAGAATTTTGTCCAAATGATCCGATTTTTGTCCAGACGAACTATACAGCTAGAAATATTTTCCTGCATAACCTGTACCGATCGTCCCGGGCGATCGAACTTCGTCCGGACGAACCTGGGAGGAAAAATGATCTTTACAAGTTAGACCGCCAACAGTTGCTCCTATGGTAGGACGATGCTCACATCGTCGAGGACGGAGACAGCAGCAGGAGCCTGCCCGGCCTTAGGTCAATTTAGTAGTGGTAGCCCCAGAGCAGCCAGTTGTTAGTACGGAGCCCCGCCGCAGTAGCGGGTTGGAGATGTTGATAGGCAGACACCCTTATCGAGCCAGTACAGTCAGTGGAGACAGTACGACTTATTGAGCCAGTACAGTCAGCGGAGATAGTACGACTTGTTGAGCCAGTACATTCAGTGGAGATAGTACGACTTATTGAGCCAGTACGGTCAGTGGAGACAATACGACTTGTTGAGCCAGTATAGTCAGTGGAGACAGTACGACTTGTTGAGCCAGTACGGTCAGTGGAGACAGTACGACCAGTCGAGCTAGTACAGTCAGTGGAGACAGTACGACTTATTGAGCCAGTACAGTCAATGGAGACAGTACGACTTGTTGAGCCAGTACGATCAGTGGAGATAGTAAGACCAGTCGAGCTAGTACAGTTAGTCGAGGCAGCACAACCAAATGAGACAGCGCAGTTAGCAGAGGCAGTGCAGCCAGCTGATGCAGTAGATCAGATGTATGTAGAAGTTTCTCCCGGGTCCGAGGCGGTCCCGATAACTTGTGATGAGAACGTAGTAGTTACTCCTGATGGATCACCAGACCGACTCGAGACGCCCTTAGCTCCCAGCACTCATAGGATCACTTCCCCTATGAGTCCCTACATAGAGGCACTCCGTCGGATCTTTTCAGAGGATGATTCATTCGAGGATGAGTCAGATGAGGACATACCAGTACACCGGGCCCGTGAGATTACCCATCGAGGTCACTCGGATAAGCAGAGAGAGTCCGATGACCAAGATGAGCAGGAAGATCCCGAGGAAGGAGGATCTCCGAGATCAGTAGCTACGGACGCCACGGTCTTGCACTTACAGACTCAGATGGCCACTAGAAAAATTCGTTTTCAGGATAGTGATTCGGCATAGCCTTTAGACAAGGCTACTCAGACAGTTCAGATGATTTATAGTCCTAGCCACAGTTCCAGCCATAGTGACAGTCAGAGTTACAGTCAGGGCAGTAGTGTCAGATCGTTCCACAATTCTTAGGGAGAGTAGCAGCTAGCACTCTCCAAAAAGACCTAACAGATGATTAAGCTGTAAAAAGTTCAGGGGCAGTTGAGAGGAGGCCTCAAAGGCCAAGTCGATAGTTGCCACTCTAGCTTCTTTGTTAGCACTTATTTTTCTTTTCTTTCTTAGGTTGTAGTGCTAAATGAACATATTTTCTTTTTGTTTTCACTTGTACTAGAGAAAAAAAATAATTGTAACCTCAGTAGGGAAGACATGCCCCCTTCCAGCACTTAGGTTGAAGGACCTCGTCCTCCCTTCTATTGATGATTAATTAATAAAAGAAAAATAGAATGATTTTCTCATTTATTTTGACTCGCTTGATTTCTCTAGCTCTACTAGTTTGATAGTGATGACTCATTAAAGAGTATGATCTCTCTATCTCATCCTATAAGTAAAGAGATTTCTTCTTTTGAACTAAAAATCTATTTCAAATTAAAATTAGATTTAGAAGTGAAAATTTTTTCTATCATATTGTAATTCTTTATCTCATAGATGACTTTAACATGTTGATAAATAAAATTTCATAATTTTCTTAATCAAGTTATTCATTCTTATATGATGATAGGATTTATTTTGTAGATCATTCTTCCTTACCCAAGAGAAGTAAGTCTTCTTCTCTTGTGTTTGGAAGATGATCTTATAACTGAAAAAAAGTTTTTTTAGAAGTTTGGAAAAGGAAGTCAGTTACAAAAATGAAAAGATGTGCAAAGTGCGCCAAAAGTGAAAGATACACAAAGTATATCAAGTAAATGAAAAATAGTGTAAAGCACATGAAAGTTGGAAAGTAGCTCAAAGAGCTCAAAAGTGATGAGTAAATGACTTCCATTTCTAGTAGATATCTAAATTTCAGAAAATCTATATCCTTTTGATATTTTTGATACTTGATTTTAAAAATTATGATTTTGGATTTGTCACTATGCAATGATATCCTATAAGATATTGAAATACACTCATATAAGAAATGGAGAAAATTTAATTTATTTTTTTAATTTAAATCTCTTTTTGGATTAGATTTCAATTCAAGAAAAGAAAATACTCATATAAATAAGATAATATGATTTAGCTAGTATAGAGCTTGATCTGAGTTAGTAAATTTAAATTGAGTTTTTTTTTAAGATTAGATGGATTCAGGTACTAAACTCTTCTGGGATATGTACCAATTTATCACTTTTAACTGGGTCCCTAAAATTAAAATATACATTGTGAGTTTTAGTGCCCCCCAATTTCACTTGCCACCCCAAGTGTAGTATGGGATATCAAAACCAACGACTCAAGTCTACTTTTAAGATGTGATATTGAGTCCACACCCTCCTGCATTTATTAGGTTCGGTGATGTTGATTCTTTATTAAAATTTGAGTTGCTTCCTCCTATCAGTCCTGTTCTGATAGTTGTAGCCTCCAGTCCATTCATATGAGTTGAATTTGATCGGGGATGTCAAGATCATTAATTTAGACTCTTTAGAGATGTGATACTGGGTCCATACCCTCCTATGATGGTCAAGTGTGGTGATAGAGATCCAATATCCCCATTTGAGTTTCTTCCTCCTATCAGTTATGCTCTGATAGTTGTAGCACTCAGTCCATTCATGTGACTTGAATGTGATTGGGGATGTCAGAGTAATTAGTTTAGACTCTTTTAGAGATAGGATACTGTGTCCATACCTACCTATATTAGTTAGGAGTGGTAATGTGGACTCTCTATCCTAATTTTAATTTTTATATCAATTTTATTATGATTATGCTCTCCAATTTTGTTCATGTGGCGAACATGATCTAGGTTATCAAAACCATTCACTGTCCCCATTTAAAAATGATATACATGTGATAAAAAGAGGGAAGCTCTTAGTAGAGCAAAACTGGTTGCCCTTGTCATAGGAGGAACCCAATAATACTCTCTAAGAGTATAATTCCCCAAAGTTCTTTTTCTTCTATCTCCTCTGAGGTGCCTTGGTGTCTACCTAAGAATGAAGGCACATATATCTAGGTATGATGTTTCACAACCTTAATTATCTTTGTTAAGTGATGTAGCACATCCTGCCTCAGATGTTAGCATAACATCTTTAGGCGTCTTGATTTTCCAGTAGAAGATCGACTCTTTAGTCTCTTTCACCAACCTACTCCACCATTCATACTCTACTCTTAGCTGCTATATAGAGTTGTCTTATGAGTGTAGTAGTGTTGCCTTTACACCACATAGGGTCCTACCTAGTTAGGGTAGGTGTTACAACTGTGGCCTTTTGATGATCATTGATCTCACTCAGGATCACTGTCCTCAAGTGGTGAGTATGTCCCCTTGTCTCCTAGAGTGGTTTCTCTTGTTGTGATGTAGTACATCCTTCCTTAGATGTTAGCATCGCATCCTCAGAAGTCCTGATTTTTCAGTAGAGGATCGGCTCCTTAGTATCTTTCTATACCTACCTCACCATTCATATCATACTCTTGGCTGCTAGAGTAGTCCTATGAATGTGGTAGTGTTGCTTTTACTCCCTACAGGGTCATACCTAGTTAGGGTAGGTATTACCACTATGACCCTTTTAGTAACCATTGATTTTATTTATGATTACTATCCTTGGTAGTGAGGATGTCTCCTTACTACATAGAGTTATTTTCTTAGTTGTGATGTAGTACATCTATTCTTAGGTGTTAGCACCACGACTTCAGGAGCTCTGATTTTCTAATAGAAGATCAGCCCTTTAGTTTCTTTACTCACATGCTTTCTACATTCGTATCATACTCTTAGCTACTAGAGTAGCCCTATGAATGTTGTGTTGTTGCTTCTGCTTCTCACAGGGTCCTACCCGATTAGGGTAGGTGTTACCGTTGTGACTCTTTTGATGATTCTTCACTCTTATATATGATTACTGTTCTTAGGTAGTGAGTGTGTCCCTTTACTACCTAGAGCTACTTTCCATGTGGTGATGTAGTATACCTTGTCTCGGATATTTACATCACCACTTTGAGAACTTTGATCTTCTAGCAGAAGATCAGTTCTTCTACTACTTTTTGTGACATATCTTATCATTCATATATTAGGCTCAGTCGTCAGATTAGTCCTATGAATGTGTTGATGTCACTTTCACTTCACATAGGGTCCCACTAGTTTGTGTGGGTGTTACCATTGTGAGATTTTTCCTACTTAGAGTTTATTGCCCTGAGTAGCGGGAATGCTCTCTCTCTATGATGGTTCTTTTTCTCTTACTTGGTGATATGGGGCGTCATGCCTTAGGTGCAACCATCACCTCTTTCTTGAGCTTTGATTCTCTGATACAGAGTCAGCTCTTCCAGCTATTTTACCATTTCTTTTCCCATCGAGACTCGACTCTTAGCTGCTGGAGAGGTCCTTTGGATGTTTTGTTGATGTTTTCACTTCTTACAGGGTCCATATCAGTTAGTATGGGTTTACCACTGTAGCTCCCTTGATGGTTGTTTTTTTTACTAGGCTTAGTCCTACCTTCTGTAGTAGAGGTGCCCCATCGCTACCTCAGTTCTTTTTGCTCCTTGGGAATGAGATTACCCCTTACACACCCTACCGAGGGTGTATCTCTTTCAGCTTTGTTTGGGAGACGTCATTCTGATGTCCTCCTTCTTTTTGTATAGGGTTAGGATTCCTTAGGAGATCCTGACAGTATTTGGATACTCATAGTCATGACGATTTGTCTTCTATCATGTGGTTATCAAAGCGCTAGAAGGGGTTTCCTAGGTGGCTCTACCCTTAAAATTATCCCATTTACTTACTTCTTTCTCCCTCACATCCCTACAAAGATAGGTGTCAGACTGATGTTGAGTTGACTTTTCACCTTCTATTCTGCTGTTTGAAATGAACAGATAGGTAGTTGGTCTTACTTGGTAGAGAGGATCTGATAGAGTACCTGACAGGTACTCCTCGCCACTCTTCTAGTTGTCCTGTTTTGATCAGGCAGACATCGGAGCTTGACTCTTTATTCACTAAGTCGAAATGACTGAGTGGGTAGTGAGCCCTTCTTCATTTGCAAGACCGAGCTGGTGGAGCAGATGTTGAAGCTTACTTGGTTAAAGTGAAGCCTTACTAGAGCACTTAGAAGGGAACAATTATTACGTCCAGTGAACGTACGCTCCTTTACGTTCGGCCACCAATATTTTAGCGCCACGTAGCATGAAGAAAAGGCGCCGACCCGACCCACTGTTTTTTGGGTTCTCGCACGCGAGTTTTTTTAAATCCTTGTGTTTTTTTAAATCCTCGAGTTGTACCTAGTTTTTTCTAGCAATACCGAGCAAATACCTAGCAATACCGAGCAAATCCCTAGCAAAACCAAGCAAATCCTAAGCAAATACTGAGTTGTACCGAGTTTTTTCTAGCAATACCGAGCAAATCCCTAGCAATACCGAGCAAATCCCTAGCAATATCAAGCAAATCCTGAGCAAATACTGAGTTGTACCGAGTTGTATCGAGTTTTTTCTAGCAATACTGAGCAAATCCCTAGCAATACCGAGTAGATCCCTAGCAATACCGAGCAAATCCTGAGCAAATACTGAGTTGTACCGAGTTTTTTCTAGCAATACCGAGCAAATCCTGAGCAAATACCGAGTTGTAGAAAAACTCGGTACAACTCGGTATTTGCATGTTTTTGGCCTTCACAGAGCGGTATTTCTCGTTTTTGCAAAACAATACCTTGCAATACTGAGCAAATACCGAGCAATACCGAGAAAATCGCGAACATATCATTCTCGGGTTCCGCTACGGGTCAAGTCGTCAGGCCGCGCGGCAAGGAGTAAGAGCACGTGGCGACATGTTATTGGCGGCCGAACTTAGCTCTATGTCCGGTCGGAGGACGTAATAATTGTTCCTTAGAAGGTGGCCCTTATCACTCTTTTTACCCCGGATGTCCTGTAAAAGACTAAGTATGCTTTAATTTCGTGGTTCATGAGCTTCTTGCTGAGGTTAGGCAGAAGTTGTGGGCCACCTCAATCCACTGGTCTGAAAGGATCAGGAGGAGCGGGATCCTTTTCACCTTCTATCTTACTATCTGAAATGGACAGACAGGTAGTTGGTCTTACCTTACCGTTGAGTGATCCCGACAGAGTCCCTAGGAGGCGTAATTCCTTAACACCCCTTTTCTCGGATGTCTTATAAAAGACTAAGCAGGCTTCCATTTCGTGGTTCATGAGCTTCTTGCTGAGGTCAGACAGAAGTAGTGGGCCACCCCAATCCACTGGTCTGAAAAGATCAGGAGGGGCGGAATCCTTTTAACCTTCTATCCTGCTGTCTAAAATGGACAGACAGGTAGTTGGTCTTACCTTACCGTTGAGTGAGCCCGACAGAGTCCCTGGGAGGCGTAATTCCTCAACACCCCTTTACTCGGATGTCCTGTAAAAGACTAAGCAGGCTTCCATTTCGTGGTTCATGAGCTTCTTGCTGAGGTCACGCAGAAGTAGTGGCCACCCCAATCCATTGTTCTGAAAGGAGAAGGAGGGGCGGGATCCTTTTCACCTTCTACCCGCTGTCCAGATGCGGTCAGTCAGGTAGTTGATTTTACTTACCTAGTTGAGCGAGCCTGATAGAGTCCCTAGGAGGCCACCCTCAATGACTTTTTACTCCGGATGTTCTATAAAAGACTACACAGGCTTCCACTTTGTGTCTTCTTTACTTTTGTTGAGGTCAGGCAGAGGTATCGAGTCACCCCAATTCACTATTCCGAAAGGATCATGAGAGGCGGGATCCTTTTCACCTCCTACCCTGCTGTCCAGATACAGTCGGGCAGGTAGTTGGTCTTACTTGAAAGAGAGGGCCTGACAGAGCACCAGACAGGAACTCCTCGCCTCTTTCCTAAGTGTCCTGTTCTGATCAAACAAGCACCAGACTTCGTGACTCCTTTATTTGCCGCCTTGAGTTGGTCATGCAAATGCTGAGTCACCCCAATCCACTGTTCTGAGATGAGCAGGAGGGGCGGGATCTTTTCACCTTCTATCATATTATTTTAATTGAACAGACAAAAGGCTGGTTTTACTTACTTGGTAGAGAGAGCCTGACAGAGCATCTGATAGGAACTCCTCGCCACCTCTTTCCCTGAGTGTCTTGTTCCGATTAGGCAGACACCAGGTGTCGTGATTCCTTTTATTTACCGACTTGATTTGGTCAGGCAAATACTTAGTCACCCCAATCCACCGTCCTGAAATAGGCGGGAGGAGATGGGACCCCCTTCACCTTATATTCTGCTGATTCGATATAGTAAGGCAGATAGTGGGTCTACATTTACTACCCCACCTTTGGTTCTTCTCTTGGCTCTGCCCCTACTACAAGGCAAAGCTAGGGGAGAATCCCCCTTTACTTTTTCACCCTTGTGGTGATCCTTACTTTTGGTTCTCTCTTTAGCTCTGCCCTCATCATAGGGCAAGGCAAGGAGAGACCCCCCTTTACTTTTTCACCGTCGTGGTTAAGGACCTCCGAAAGAGCATCGCTCGTGGGGTACAAACGCAGAGGGTACGACCGCACTATCCCGTAGGATAAAACGATCGTAGGCCTCTACACGCAACACGAAAAGGTCGATGAAAGGGCAGATTTGATCGTGCATACGACTAACCATCGAGGATAGAGGCTGTCGCCAACACACCCCGATGGGTAGTAATATACACGACCTAGTCACGGGTTTTTCCTGCCCGATATAAGAGCTCGAGTGGGGTTTAGTAGATGTGAGGCCAAGTTTCTCACGGGCGCAAGCCCCCGTGATTAATTACATCCCAGGCCGGAGCCCGAGAAAACTCTCGATTAAGGATCATATATTATCCCTTCCTAAAATGGGATTGGTACTAGGGGGTAGACTAAGAAGTCCTACCCAAAAAGGAAGAAGGGTTCTAAATGGCTAAATCAACATGCGTGGCTCATACCAGCATTCGGAGGCTCTATGGTACTAAATAGAAACTGAAGAAAATAAAAGTCAATCACTCGATCACATACGTGAGAGAAAAGAAAGAGGAGGCGTGATCCCAATAAGTATTTTTACTGTGCAATCAATGTAAACACAATAATATAAATCAAACTAATCAAGTAAATATCCATAGGCTAACTGCACTATAATTATAACCAAGGATATGCAGAAAAGTAAAGTGGCCAGGCACCATTGCCAACAACCCGGATTTCTAAGTCTATGACAGACGCCAACAACTTTGAGTGGGATATTGGGTCTTCAGTTCTTTAGTGTCTTCAGTCTTCTGGGTATCTTCTCCTTGGATCACTCCTCCTTGGACTCCTTGGATCCTTCATGACTTGAATATCCAAACGAAGAGACAATTCTCCCTTCTAGGGAGTATTGCTTTTTTTTCTTTGGATATCTAAAGCCATCCAACTCGTTCTTCCAAATGGAAGAAGATGCTACCCTTTAAGGATGCCTTTTTCTTTTGAAATCCGAGTTAGATAAGAATATCTCAACTCGAAATTATTTTCACAACTCTTAACAGATTATTACAAATATTACATTCAAATGAAAAGCAGAAAAGAAATCAAAAGAACCTACAGGGTTATCCTAATAAAACTCCCAAGCAGTTATATATGGAAATGAAAATAACTCAAACCATTGACCCTGTGTCAAGCCATGCTCTTAATTATGAGGGCTAAGCAGTCCACCTGTAGCAGTTATAATTATTTTAGCCCTCATTTATTTAGGGGGGCTAAGCAAGCACCTACATAAGATAATGTTAGAAATCATGATAGTGCGCCCCCATTTATTAGCTTGAGCATGACCACATACACGGAAGAACAGTATATATATATATATCCTAACTTAGGGGTATGTCTAATGCTCATCACATCACAGAGTGCAAAAAATATAAGCAAATACAACAATTAATTTTAAACATCATGCAATAAAAACCATAGAAAGCTCCGGCACACGGCAGAAAATAAAATCCAGCGGCTTAGCCTAAATCTAGAAGTGGTGCCCTAGCAAATAATTCTATGCGTGTGTAAGGCTTGTGTTATTTGGATAGATCCTAATCTGGATAGTTGTTTGAAATTATCTAGAGTTCAGGTATGTTGAAAGTCAAGGAAGGAAATTTTAATTGAAATTCAAATATTAGTGAATTAGGGTCCATTTTAATTATTTCAATTTTTTGATCAGTTTTAAGATCTCAGGATACTGATATTTAGATTTCAAGTGATATTAGCCAATTTTGGAAAGTCCTGGGTCCTCCTAGGAATTAGACTAAGGGTCCAAAAAGTCACTATGCAAAATAGGCTAGGCTTGGGTCTCCTATCACCTTAGAAAAATATTAGACCTTAATACGAGTAGTTAGACAGGTAGTACACTGAATTTGGAGTTTTCTAGGCAAAGTTATGAATTTTCTAAGTTTCAGGCCCTAAATGAACTAGGGTTGATCAAAAAGTTGACTTTCTAATTTATGTGAGTTTCTGGACATCTAATAGTTTTAATAAATACTAGACCCTAATAGGAGTCTAATACAAGTGAGTTTGCTTAATTTGGAATTTTCTACAATTAGTTATAGATTTTTTAAGTTCAGGATATTAAGGAGATTTTCTAAATTTCGTAATAAAGGGCTGATTATATCGTTTTGATCTAAATCAGCTCTAAACTAATTGGAATCACTTCCAAAGGTCAGGGACGACCTGATAAAGTGTTCCCAAGTGTTTGGAGAAGATTTAAGATTTTTAATAAATTTTAATGAATTATTAGGGGCAAAAAGGCAATTTCTAGCTATGGTCAAATTAAGGATCAACCTAAAGTCAAACTGAGGAGCCCTATTTATCTAAAGTCAAGAATCCGATTTTGAGCAATTCAATGTATTGTGGGTATTTTTCTGACCTAAAATTTATTTATTGTAATTTTTAGACGGTCTCGGGGCCTTATTTAGCAGGTTAATTATGGTTGGTTAATTAAGGGGTCTAATAAGACCTAAAAATTTCTAAAAAATTTTAAGAGGTTTATGATATCCCTAAGTTCAAGTGTTGAAGTTTTCATGTCAATCTAGGATCTATCCTAGCTCCTAGAAAATATCTAAGTTTGCTAGACGTGTCCTTAATTTTTGTCCTTAAGGTGTTACTACGTTGTATGGGTTTAAATAGAGTTTTACACTAACCCTTAAGGTAAAAATACATAGAAAACATATAAAAGTAGTAAACACACCATGTCCTTAGATCTAGGAGAGCCTAAACTAAGTGCGCGTGGTGCGACCTACACATGCAGACTATGAACAATAAGAAATAAAAGACACCTAATGAAGGGATTAGTGAATGATTGAGACTCAATTACCCACTAATCCACTTCTCCATGGTTGCTCTTCACACATAGACCATATGTTTAAAATTTCATGCAATAGCGGATCTCCCGGAATTAGGAATTTAATAACATAAGTAATTTCGCAAACACTCAAAATAATTGTAAATATATATAATCTTTGAAAAATAATTTAATTTAAAAATAGGTCAATTCATATCTAAATAAATATAGGGGAGACCCACTGACCACCCAATCGAGGCTCCAAACCAATTTAAAAATAATTTGTAATTTCAAAATACTTAAATAATAGGGCAAGGCTATGGGAGAATCCCCTTACCTTGTTTTCACCTTTAGAGGTGATCTTTACTTTGATTTTATCCTTGGCTCTACCCTTGTTGAAGGGTAAGGCCAGGAGAAGGCCCTACTACTAGTTCACCATTTTGGTGATACTTGACTTGTGCACTGTTGCTTCTTTTTCTTCTTTCCTAGGCTCTGCCCCCACTATGGGGCAAGGCCATGAGAAGAATCTCCTTTTTCCACCAACTTCCTGATATTCCTTCACTCATGATTTTCACTCTACTTTTTGTGGCTTAGTCGGTCAACGCTAACACGAGCGGTTCACTAGTTATTCGCCACTCCTGTTGGGGGTCCGTTTGTTGACCTTGATTTTGCCCAGACTCCTGGTCAAGGAGGTTGACTTGGTCAAATTGACCAAGTCAGACCCCAAGACCCCCTCCCATGTGTTTAGTGAGTCGATCTGAGTCGGTTGAGCCCGGGCCCAAGCCTTGGGTCAACCTGGTTGACCAGGTCAACCTAGGTTGACCCAAGTTGACCTAAAGAGCTCAAATCAATTTTAAATCAATTCAAACCCTTCTGTAGCTCGATCCTCACTCCCCATTGACCTAATTGATTGATTTGACCAAGTCAAACGTTGACTTGGTCAAATCGAGTCATAAATAGGTCATAAACACCTATTTAGGGGGAATTAAAGGCCTTTAATTGCATTTAAAGCCTCCCCTTGAATTTGAATTGAAAACCACGGCCTCATGAGGCTATTTTCCCTCCTAATTTCATATGGGATCGATCCTAGCCGCTGATCATAGGATTAGGAGCCTTAAGTAGCCAAAATTAGGTTAGAATTAGGGACTTTTTGCTCTTGCTTGATCTTGAGACCACCTCAGGCCCTGAGATTTGGTGAGAGCACTCCTGCAACCTTCCTCCATGTTTTCCAACACAATCCCGAATTCCTCGAGTTGCCGACGGCGAGATCCCGGTGAGACCGAGCCCCACGTCCCTTCCAGGCTGATTTTCATTCGATCGAGGGAGATTCGGAGCTCGAGGTCAAGAGAAGAAATACTCTGCATCTTCCACGAGTCCAACGAGCCCAAGAACGCAAAAATCCGACGGTTAGATCTCTCAAAAACCCTTAGAATAGGTCACATAGCTTCGGGTTAAATAGCTTTTCGAAAAGCTGATTATTTTCCAAACAGACACTTCCCCATAATTTCTGTACATTACTAGAGTTTATGTTTAAAATTTTATCAAATTCTATCGAGTATTTTGAGAGAACGAAGCAAAATACCCCTTAGGGTTTCGGTCCGGTCTCGTGTGTGTGAAGATCAGATCTGGGACCGTTGAATAAGCCCTTGGATCTGCCCGCATTTGCTTGGTTGCTGGATTGAGCCGTCCGGCTCGATCAGGGCCGTCCGTTCAGGATGGCGGGAGATCGGACGGCGCGGATGCCGCCCTACGTGGATAAGTGGATGCCGCATGATTGCTGCATTCATTGCCAGGCCAGGCAATGATTGGCCGCGGTTTGACCCGCCAATCCAGTTCCGCCACTTGTCGCGCCGAGGTTTTTTTTGTGTTTTTATTAGTTTTAAATCATTTTAAACCTATTTTAACTTATAAAAATCATAATAAATTAATTTTTGAGCCGAAAAATACGTGCAATACTTCGTTTTGTTCGTATTGTCGGCCTCTTTATTTTAAAATTATTCTTATTCAAAAATTTTAATTAGATTTTAAAAATATTTTTAAAAATTAGAAAATACATAAATATATTTATATAATACTTTTTTATATACTATTTTATAATTACTGTTATATTATTATTATTAATATGTTAATTATAATATTAATAATTATTACTTTTTATTTACCTTGTTACTGTTATCATATTATTATTATTATTATTATAATGAATATTATAATTATTTAAATATAAAAAGTTTTTTTTTTAATTAAGTACCATTGTAATTATTTTAATTATTTGAATTACCTAAAATATTATATTATCATTATTATATTTTAAACTATTTTTAAATTTAGAAACTTATTTATTTTACTGTTATTTTATTCAATAATTATTTTAAACATTAATTATTTATAATTATTCTTTAAATAGCATTTTATTGCATTTAAACTTCAAAAAATCATATCTTTTTCGTCTTAAATCCGTTTTCGACGCACAACACCTTGTTTTGATCGTATTTGAATTCTGCACAGTTTAAAATTAATTTTATTCAAAAGAACTGAATCTGTCTGCAATTATTGTAAAAACAGTGAAAACAGTCATTTTTAATATTTTTGTTATTTCATTATTTTTGCTATAATTAGTATTATTTTCATCAAAACTTTTTTTTTTGTAATAATTATTTTAAACCATGATGGTTACTGTTTTAGTATTGTTTACTATTATTATTACCCCTATTAGTATTATTTTAAAACTATTTTTATTTTTGTTATTATCGTTATTTAAAAATTGCTTTTTATAAGTTTTAAAACTTCCAAAAATTATAACTTTCTTGTTTTAAATCGGATTTTGACGTATAACCCCTTGAACTTTTCAGAAAAATAAGCTTTATATTTTAAGAATATTTTCAGTCACTGATTTTCACTATTTTGATAGATTTTTGTCTTGGAGTATTATTTGCCTATTTAATTATTATTCCCTTAATTAGAATAATAATTATTTTAAAAATTATAAACTATTTTCAAACCTTTTTGAAACCTCGATTGGGTGGTCAGTGGGTCTCTCTATATTTATGCATTATAAATTGGTTTATTTTTAATTATCTTATTTTCCAAAACATATGTATATTTATAGGTACCTTAAATGGTTTTAAAATTATTTATATATTAAATCCTAACTTTGGGAGATCCGCTATTTCATAAAATTTTAAACATAGAGTCTATGTATGGAGAGCAATCATGGGGGAGAGGGTTAGTGGATGGTTGGATTCCAATCATTCACTAATCCCTTCATTAGTTGTATTTATTCTTCTTGTATCGTAGTCTGCATGTGTAAGTCGCACCACGAGCACTTAGTTTAGGCTCTCCTATATCTAAAGACATGGAATGTTTACTGTTTTTATATATTTTCCATGTATTATTATCTTGAGGGTTAGTGTGAACTTCAATTTAAACCCATATAACGTAGTGACACCCTAAGGACAACAATTAAGGACTCGTCTAGTAAACTTAGAAATTTTCTAGGAGCTACGATAGAGCCCAGATTGACATGAAAACATCAACACTCAAACTTAGGGATATCATAAACCTCCCAGAATTTTCTAGGAATTTTTAGGGCTTGTTAGGCCCCCTTAATTAACCAACCATAGTTAACCTACTAAATAGGCACACTAGACCTTCTAAAAATTATAATAAATCCACTTTAGGTCAGAAAATTACTCATAATATCTTAAATTATTCAAAATCTAATTCTTGACCTTAGATAAATAGGGCTCCTCAGTTTGACTCTAGGTTAACCCATAATTTGACCATATGTGAAAATTACATTTTTGCACCTAATAATTCATTAAAATTTATTTAAAATTCCAAATTTTCTCCAAATACTTGGGAACACTTTTTATGGTCATTCCTGACCTTTGGGGGTGATTCAAGTCAGTTTGGAGCTGATTTGGATCAAAACGATAAAATCAGCCCTTTATTAGAAAATTTAGAAAATCTCTTAAATATCCTGAACTTAGAAAATTCATAACTAATTATAAAAAATTACAAATTAGGAAAACTCACTTGAATTAGACTCTTATTAGGGTTTAGTATTTATGAAAAGTATTAGATTTCCATAAACTAGCATAGATTAGAAGTCAAATTTTTAGGCAAGCCCAGCCTATAGTCTAGGGCCCGAAACTTAGAAAATTCATAACTTTGCCTAGAAAACTCCAATTTCAGTGTACTACCTGTCTAACTGCTTGTATTAAGGTCTAGTATTTTCCTAAGGTATTAGGAGATTCAAACCTAGCCCATTTTCTATAGTGACTTTTTCAAACCTTAGTCTAGTTCCTAGGAGGACCGGAGACTTTCTAAAATTGGCTAATATCACTTGAACTCTAAATATCATTATTCTAAGCTCTTAAAACTGATCAACAAACTGAAATAATTAAAATGGACCCTAATTCACTAATATTTGAATTTCAACTAAAATTTCCTTCATTGACTTTCAACATACCTGAACTCTAGATAATTTCAAACAACTATCCAACTTAGGATCTATCCAAACCACACAAGCCTTACACACACATAGAATTATTTGCTAGGGCACCACTTCTAGATTTATGTTAGTCCGCTGGGTTTTATTTTCTGCTATATGCCGGAGCTTTTTGTAGTTTTCATTGCATGCTGTTTGAAATTGATTGCTGTGTTTGCTTACATTTATTGCACTCTGTGATGTGATGGCGTTAGATTTACCCTTAGGTTAGGAGCGCTATATACATACTATTCTTCCATGCAGGTGGTCATGCTCAAGCTAAAAAAAGGGTGGAGCATTATCACGATTTCTAATAATGATTTGTGCAGGTGCTTGCTCAGCTCCCCCCAATAAAAATGAGGGCTAAATTAATAATTATAATTGCACAGTTGGATCGCTTAGCCCTCATAATTAAGAGCATGGATTGACATAGGGGCAATGGTTTGAGTTATTTTAATTTCCATATATAATTGCTTGGAAGTTTTATTAGGATAACCCTGCAGGTTCTTTAGATTTCTTTTCTGTTTTTCATTTGAATGTAATATTTGTAATAATTTATTAAGAGTTGTGAAAACAACTTTGAGTTGGGATATTCTTATCAAACTCTGATTCTAAAAGAAGAAGGCATCCCTAAAGGGGAGCGTCTCTTTCCATTTGGAAGACCGAGTTGGATGGCTTTAGATATCTAAAGAGAAAAGGCAATACTCTCTAAAAGGGGGGAATTATCTCTTCGTTTGGATATTCAAGCCACGACGAATCCAAGGAGTCCAAGGAGGAGAGATCCAAGGAGTCTAAGGAGATGACATCTAGAAGGCTGAAGATTGAAGACCCAATATCCCACTCAAAGTTGTTGGCGTCTGTCATAGGCTTAGAAATCCGGGTTGTTGGCAGTGGTGCCCGGCCACTTTACTTTTCTGCATACCTTGGGTTATAATTAAAGGGCAGTTGGCCTATGGACATTTATTTAATTTATTGGATTTATATTGATGTGTTTACCTGATTGCGCAGTAGAAATTGCCTGCTTTTTCTAGATTTTTTTTTGCATGTCGCTTCTATTTTAGCTTGGATTTTGTTAGGCTCTCTAAGGACGATGAAATTTTTCTATTCATAATTAATATCTAAAAATTTAAGTTCTAAATAACATAAAAACTTAATGAACTTAGGGAACTGTCGGAATCGTCCAGGGTCACATGCATATTATTGCATTATTCTTTCCTTGCTATAAGACATCTCCCTGCCTGCGGGTAGAGTCCGGATAATCTGGCCTATGAGGATGAAGTGCCTAACATAGGGAGACTCAGTCTTTTCTAAAAATTTATTTTTTATAAGCCTGTTTTTAAAACTCTATAGCATTCATGAGCTGATATTTCAACTAGCATGCATTGCATTAGTAACCAATTAAATAAAATTTAATTGCATTAGTTAGGAGCATCTACCCCACATAAGTCCATGACTAATTAGAAAATTCTTCAGATGTCAGTCTTATTTCCAACAACTATACCACCCATCTATCTTTCATAAAATAACCTGACAGCATGGTTTTAAAGCGACTAGGTGGTTAGCTGGCTCCCTAATCCAGGCCGGGGTAAGTCCAGGTTTTGCACTGCATTAGCTAGGACACAGGTCTTAGTGTTGTTCGTAGAACACTAAGCCCAATCTAGATTTAGGGTTCAAGGCTACTACACTCGGTCTCATAGTATGCCTAAAATAGTAGGTAGACCCCCTCTTTTCAGGGACTCTAAATCCTACTTATCTACGTCACAGGATGACGCCACCTCCTTCTTTCTCTCACGCTTGTGATCGAATACCTGACTTTTATTTTCTCCAATTTCTGATTAGTACCCTAGAGCCTCCGAATGCTAGTGTGGACCACGCATGTCTGATTCATCCCTTTGGGATATTTCTCCCTTTTCGAGTAGGACATCTTAGTCTACCCTCTCGTGTCAATCACACTTTAGGAAGGGATAATGTATGATCCTTAATCGACAGTTTTCTCGGGCTCCAGCCTGGGATGTAATTAACCACGGGGGCTTGCGCCCGTGGGAAACTTGGCCCCACATTTGCTAAACCCCACTCGAACTTTTGTATCGGATAGGGGAAACCCGTGACTAGGTCGTATATATTACTACCCATCCGGGTGTGTTAGCGACAACCCCTATCCTCAATGGTTAGTCACATGCACGATCCAATCTGCCCTTCCATCGACCTGTTTGTGTCGAGTGTAGAGTCCTACGATCGTTTTGTCCCACGGGATAGTGCGGCCGTACCCTCTGCATTCGTACCCAACGAGCGATGCTCTTTCGGAGGTCCACACGCCACAGTACATAGTGTACCCCTTCTAACTTCTCCAAATTTAACTCAGGTGCTATTTTTCTAAGGCAACCTTTTCCACCTTCCCTTGCAGATGGTTTTTTTCTATTGAAATTCTCATCACACGAAGATTATGAGATAGTTTAGTCACGTGGACCGTGGTTCTTGCTGGGGAAACCATTCATCCTATAAAAGTGGTCTCCCAAATCCAAGCCAAAAAGTGATGAATCAACGTTCATTCCCCTTTGGATAAAAATTCTAAACCTTCCACTGGCCTTATAGACGTCGACTTGAATCTCGAAAATTGCAAGTTATATCGGCATCCCTTTGACGAATGATTCCCTAAAGGCCAAGTCTCCGCTCACCTTTGCGAGGGTCTATGTCCAAATCTCTAAGGACGCATCTCTGCCAGATGAAATCCCGATGGTGATTGATGGTGAAGAGCTGGTTCTTAAGGTCTTATAAGACTGAAAGCCAACAGGATGTGAGGGGTGTGGTTCCCTCATTCATCCTTATTCCTTTTGCTATGCTAATCCTAATCATAAACCAATTTTGCCTCCATCAACCAAGCCCAGAGGAAGAAGCAGTTGAAGGACTCCTCGGTATCGTGTTCTTGGTTCTTCCTCAAAACTTCCTTCAACAACTTCCCGAAACCCCATTGTCTCTATTTCTCCTTATATTCCCCTACCTCCTCAATTGGAAAAGAACTCATACTTTCTAACATTAATTCTCCTACTAAGGAAACCTCTTCATTGGATCAATCATCCCCCAAAAAACTTTTGCTACCTCCTAAAGTTCCTTTAGCTAACAAGTTTGCTTCTTTACAAAGCGAATAACCCTCTTATTCATCCCTTGAAGAGAACTCAAATTGTCAAGATACATCCAAACTAAACCAAGTTGATGAGATTGTCTCGAATTCTCACAAATTGGTTGAAAGCCTATCCACTATCATACAACTGCCTTCAATACCAAAATCATCCCCCCCCCCCCCCCCCCCCTCCCTCGGCTAAACAAATAAAAGACAAAACTATCAGGAAGGCTAAATCCTCTAGGATTTAATGTCCATGCCTCTATTTGTTTGCTATAATATGAGGGGATTTAATAGCTCCGAGAAAGTGAAAGTTTGTAAAGATTTTATTAGCTCTTATAAGTTGAAGCTTCTATGCATTTTAGAAGCTAAAATTTAGCTGTATATGGTTTTAGACCCTTGGTTCATAAACTCTTTCTTGCTCTTTTATAATGAGAATAGATGTAATAATTTCTTTTTTTAACACGGGTAAAATTTGGTTGAAATGGGACTCTTCACAATTCTCCTTCTTTTCTATTTTTCTCTCTTCTCAAATCATTCATGGTACGCTGTCCGTGGGTTCCTCTCCCCCTATTTTCCTCTTTGTTATCTAAGCTGCCAACAATATGGAGGATAGAAGAACTCTTTGGCATATGTTAAGAGATTTATGTCGGATTTTGCTCTTCCTTGGATTATTATGAGAGACTTCATCTGTTACAAATTTGACTCAGAGAAAGCAGGAGGCATTCCTTTGCTAACTGGTAGATTGGGGGAACTTAACACGGTCATCTTTGACTGTGGTGTGCAAGAACTAGCTTCGATGGAACTTTTTTAAACATGGTTTAATCAAATGGTAGATCAACCCATTCATATTAAACTGGATATAATTTTAGTTAATACTGCTTTTCTAGATATTTTCCCTTCGGGTGATTACAATGTTGCTCCATCTTCTGGCTTTAATCACTCTCCTTTGATCAAGAATGCTGCTCCTATCAAAATTTTTCAACCAGGTTCGTGTTCAAAAATTATTGGATTGATATGAATGATTTCTGGGAGGAGGTTCTTTTTTTTCTTTGATAAGCCACCAATTAGAAGCCCTATTGCTTCCTTGTATCATTGCCTTCAACACCTTAAGAAGGTTTTTTTTTTCTGATAATATTATTCTTACCTCGTAGGTGCTCAGAGAGTTTAAATTAGGGGTGTCAATTCGGGTCAACGGGTCGGGTTCGGGTCGAACCCGACTTGACCCGGGTGTAAACGGGTCAACCCGAACCCGACCCGTTTAGCTAAGTGGGTCAAGAAATTAAACCCGGACCCGTCCCGCATGGGTTCCCGGGTTGACCCGACCCGACCCGCAACCCGTTTGATTAAAAAACGGGCGTTAACGTGAGTGCGAGCTAGTTCATGACCGAAAATGCCGTCATCGGTCGGTGCGAACTCGCGTGAGTCCGTGACGGGAAATGTCGTCGTCGGCTTGCCAGCGCGGGTGGCGTCGCAGAGAGCTGACTAGCTTAGGCGGTGCGGACCCGGACCGGGACCGTGGACACTCCAGTGGGCTATGCGGCGACGCGCCGTAGCGGCGTAGCCTCTTAGGCGACTGCAACTAGGTGAGCAGCGACGTGTTGACGTGGACAGCAGGCTTGCCAGGCGACTTCCAATCCAATCTTTCGAGACACGAATGCTATTTCCCTCCCAGTCAGCCAGTCCCACATGGGAAAATTTTAAAACAAGTGGGTTACCGGGTCAATTTCGAGTTACCGGGTTGACCCGGACCCAACCCATTTTTAAACGGGTCGAAAGTTGAGACTCAAACCCGACCCATTTGTTAAACGGGTCGACCCTAACCCGGATTTTTAGGGTCAGGTTCGGGTCGTGTTATCAGGTCGGGTCAATAATTGACACCCCTAGTTTAAATCTTCTAGTAACTTGTTCTGTGCGAAACTGGACATTATGAAAGCATTTGATTGAAATAGAAATATTTCCCTGAACTGTTCATTAAATGGATCATGGGTTATATTATGGATGTTTATTTTTCAATTTGTCTTAATGGGTCTCTGGAGGGATTTTTTTCACTCTTCCTCTGATCTTCATCAAGGTTTCCCTCTTTCACCACTACTTTTCTATATCATTATGGATGGTCCATCTTGCTGCTTTCAGGTCCCTTCCCATTCCCCTCCTTTTTTGGGCTTAAATTACAATGGCATTTCTCTTAATCATCTCATGTACACATATGACCTGCTTGTTTTTGGAGTTGCTTTTACGCATAATGCCACTTGTTTAAAGAACTCTCTTCAACAGTTTGCAGCTGCTTCAGGCCTCCACATAAACCCCACCAAGAGTTTAATTTTATTCTAAAAAAAATGTGCAATTTTCTCCAAAATTTGTGCTACTCTTGGCATTGCCCAAGTAAATCCTCTCTTATTTACTTGGGGCTTCCCATATCATCCAAAAAATTGAATATTTCTCAGTTCCTGCCCATCATGAGCAGAATTTTTGCTCTTCTTGAGAGTTGAAAAGTTAAATTCCTCTATTTTGCAGGTAGGGTTCAATATCTAAAGTTCTTTATTGTTAACACTATAACTTACTGAATCAGAGGTTCTATAATACCTAAAGCTTGCTGCAATATCATTACAAAATTATGCTCAGGGTTTTTATTTCATGGCAATATTAATGAGAGAAAGATGCACTTGATTGCTTGGAATTCTGTTGCTAGGCCGAAATCTAAGGGAGGTCTGGATTTATATTACAGTTTATTGATTATTTGTATCATAGCGTTACTTGCTCCTTTATTTGGAGCAGGTATAATATGGACTCTGCGTTATGTTCTTGATTTAGAGCCAATTTTGAATCTGCTTGGAAGCACCCCCCTCCCAATGCTTCCAAGTTTTGGAAACTGGTCTGCCACACAGTTCAAAAGATCAAAAATAAGGTTGTGTTAACTATAGCTCCTTACTGCCTCTTTGTTTTGGGATCCCTAGTGCCATGGCAAATTGTTATATGATCTCTTCACTCTTATTAGACTTTCTCATATTTCTGTGAATGAGTTCATACAGAATAAGCAGTGGGTTTTACTGGAATTTTTATCGGAGGTTGTGCGGCAGCTATTCTGAGAGTTAATATGACGAACTAACCGGTGATGACTTGGCATAGCTCCAATACCACTTCCTTTTAAATTTTTACTGCAAATTATCATTCTCATTTAGAGGAGGTGCATTGGTATAAGTTTATTTGGCACAAGCATTACTCCCTTAGATTTTCTTGCTAAGCTTGAATGGATATTATTGGAGAAAGTTGAAATGTGCGGATCTTCTCATTAAAAGGGGAATTTCAGTTCAACCTTCTTGCTCTTTCTGTCACAATGCGCCTGAAACTCACTCTCATTTGTTTATCGAATGTAATTTCACAAATTTGGTTCTCATTGCACTGCTGCCGGAGCTAGAAACCTTCTTTCTCAAATTGAACCTCTTACAAAGTTTTGATTTCCTGGATAATTTGCATCACTACAATCGGTTGGAGAAAAACTTTAGTTTCCTTTACTGTTAGCTGCATCATTTTGTTCTTCTTTTTCTCTTTTGCCAGTTGGTTTTTTAGCTGGTGGAATGAGTTTTTAGATGGTTTCTTCTCTTCTTCTTGTATTTCCTTTTGTTTTACCTTACAGACTTTTTCTTTTACAGGTTTTACATTGTAACTGTTTTTTTGTTTTTAATACATGGGCTTCTGCCATGAAATTTTCTCAAAAAAAAATATATATATTTTTTATTTCTTTTTTCATCTAATCGAACACCGCTATTTTCAAATCGTTACAACCTTACTAATATGATTTCAAAAATAAGAATCGTGGACGACTGGGTGACACAAGTCAAGGATAAAAGGTGTAAAAAAAAAGGGGGTTTTTACATACATAACACTTAAAAATTTCTTATTTACTCATCTAACACCTAAAGTTATCTATTTACACACTTACCACTTAAAACATACTTAACTTTCTAAAATACCATTCCATTATCCTCTCCGTCAAAACCCCACCCGATAACGAGGGCATCCTCCCGCTCACTAATGATACTCGTCGTCTCATCGGCCACGCATTCTACCGCGTCCCCTTTTGTTTCAAGAACTCCACTGACAGCTCGCTCTTCTCCTTCACTACCGCCTTCGCCATCATTCCGGTATATCCCAAGCTCAGCGGCCATGGCCTCGCCTTCACCATTGCCAACTCCAGTTGATCTCTTCTTGAAGCCCTCCCTAGCTAGTACCTAGGCCTCCTGAACGCCAAAGACATCGGCAATGCCTTTAACCACCTATTTGCCGTCGAATTTGATACTGTGCAGGACTTTGAGTTCGGTGACATCAACGACAACCACGTTGGGATTAATCTCAACAATCTAGCCTCTAATAAATCCGTTTCATCCCCTGCTCTCCAGTTCCCTTTATTTATTTGGCTAGAACTTTAAGATGAACGGGGTGGCCAAATCGCTAGATCTCTCCTCTCTTCCATCACTCCCGAAGCCCAAGAAAAAAAACTGCGCCTTGCTTATTGCAGCCCCTGCTTCCACTTTGCTTTTCCTCATCACGACCCTCGCCACCGCCGGCTATCTTATCTACATGATAAAAATCGGACTGGGGGCTCGTTACCAGCCAGCATTGTTTTTCTTACAAGGAGCTCAAGTACGCCACCGGATTTTAAGAGGGAAAGAGCTTCTAGGACAGGGCGGGTTCGACAAAGTTTACAGAGTAGTTCTTCCCGGAACGAAGAAATGGGAGTTGCCGAGCGAAGAAGCCAGTGTCGTCGGTGTCAAGTGGAGTTTTGACGGAGAGGAAGAGGGAATGGTATTTTAGAAAGTAAAATATGTTTTAAGTGGTAGGTGTGTAAATAGATAACTTTAGATGTGAGATGAGTAAATAAGAAACTTTTAAGTGTTATGTATGTAAAAATCCCAAAAAAAAAACGAGACTAATGTTCTAATTTAACGTTTATTCTATGCTACCGCACGAAATATTATTATTATTATTATTTTTTTTGAAAAAATTGTATTGTATACTTCAATCTCGATCGCTAAGAAATTCCAAGTCAGTTTCATGTGATCAGTCCTATAGAACAACTTGCAACAATGGCTCAATGCGAGAGCAGATAGAAGAGGAAGTGATAGGTGAGAAAAATATATATATATATTACTATCAAATCAAGCCCCTCTCAGTACAATTTTAGAGTTTTTTATGTAGGCTGAGGATTTTCAAATATATTTAAATTACTTAGATGTAAATAGAGGATGTTAGGAATCATTTGTTACATATAAAAATAAATTATGTTGAAAAAGCTGATGCTTAAATATTTTTCTTGGCATTTAGGCTAATTAAAGCAAATTCATACACACAACATATATGTAAGTAGGAGTGTAAGTGAGTCAAGCTAGCTCGCAAGTCGAGTTTATCGAGTTTCGAGTTCAAGCTCAAGCCTGTAATCGAGCTCGTTTATTAAACGAGCTCTAGTTTGAGCTTAGTCTAACTCAGCTCATTGAGCTAGTTAGATTTTAAAAATATTTTTAAAAATTTTTAATTTACCATTTTCTTGCGAATTTTTTTATCATGAACGAGTGGAGTTCAAGCTCGAGCCAAGCTCAAGCTTTCAAACGAGTTCGAGCCTGATTTTTATATAGTGAGTCGAGTTTGAGCTCATTAAATGAGCTCGATTTAGAGCTCAGTATGAGCTAAACGAGCTAAGCTCGAAAATGTCACTACTCAACTCGACTCGACGCATTTACACCCCTACATGCAAGCTTCAAACATGAGACTTTTGGTCATATTTAAAGCTCCTATTCAACAAATCAAGATGAGCTTCACAATGATTAAAATTCAAAATGGAAGAAATTTTTTTATCAACAACATTTACTAGGTCCAAAAGAAGCTATTTTAAGGATTGAAAGAAGATTTTGATGGTGATTGAGATGACATTATCTCTTAGGCAGACAGCAAAAAAAGTCTTGAGTAAAGGAATCTAAATTAAATACTACATGGGCTTAGAATCAACAATCTCAAAGGAGAATGGTCCACCTAAAAGTCTTATTTTAGAGATAGATTTTTCAGTAGAACCGATTATTATATTTTGTAACATGCTTTTCAATTTTCACACTTGCTTTATGATGAAGAGCTTCCACATGTTCAACAAAAGGTGCCCTAAAATGCAAATTTGATATGTGCTTTAGGTAAAACTGTGACATTTATTGGTTTCTAAGTTCCATGAAATAAATAATTGAGGTGAGAATGAGTAAATTTTATAATTACAGAAAGAGAAACTCTGATGCTTGTGCTATGTAATGAGGTCGACTAAGCAAGGCTAATTAAGGAAAACATATAATAAAAGTAGCATTTTCAAAAAAACAAAAAAAAGAATGTCATTACAAGAAGGAGCATATACATAGTATAATTGTCTCTCAAACCACCTTATTACTTTGAAGAGATAATATCCAGCCCATCTTATTTAATTGATTTAAATCACAAAAATTCCGACCTGATTTTAGAACTACTATCAAACGCTTGGCTACACCAATTTTCCTCCCCAAGCCCCAACTCCACTCACCTCTTCTTACCAACCTTCATAACTCCTCACATCACCACCTTATCTTATTCTTCCAATTTCACAGTGTAGACACACCCTTCATCATTCTGAAAATTCCATAATACCTTAGAAGTTCTTAACTAACCCTCTACCTTTCTTTGAGTATACTTATATACCTACCCCTATCTAAGATTCCATCACTAAGTTTGTCCATTAACTACCCCTTCATCACATTCCAACCTCTCCTGCACATCCCTAGCCACCCTTGATTAAGCCTTATCCCCACCCGAAGGAGCTATTATAAATCCCTTTGAAGGCTATCTAGGTCATCACCTTTCCACATTCCACTACATTATCCTAACCACTCTCCACCTTCCCCCTCTACCCCCCTTACAAACCTCATTCATTGACTTCTTTTTAATGCCCTTTCCCCCGTATCACGAACCTCCTTCTCATTGCTAACACTACCTTAGTGCCTTCATTAACACTTTTTTCATAGTTTATTTATGTTTTTTTTTTAAATTTTTTTTTCAACTACTTCACCACTTTATTTGTAATCTTGTTGTTATCTCAGTACGATGTCTCGAGGAGGCCTACTTAAGTCACCCTTGCTAACTTCATGGTGCTTCCCAACACTCGTATGATGTTTTCATTTTGTGATATTTATGCCATCACTTATTGCTTGTTTGTGTGATTAACATATGCCACCAACTTGAAGAGGGAATAAATTTGTTATGTGTTTTCTTGAGATCTTTTTCATTACTAGTTGCTAGTATAAATGGAAAAATGTTTTTGTGGCCATTGTAATCCTTCTTGTGGATATCATTAGCCCACTTCTTACCTAATATATGAGAATACATCCTATTATAAATTCAAAATTGTTTGGTTTCCAAGTACCAAGGTTTCAAATATTGGGGTTCTCTACTTTAAGAGGAAGCATGCTTAGCTTAATTATTGACAATGGAACCGCTTCTAAGCCAATACTTAAAAATATATATAAGAGAAGCATTCTCCTAAAGTCTTCTAAGATTTTGATGATGGCTAAGAATGTCACTAACAAATGCAAAACTTGTAAAATATTAATGCAAATTGTAAATGACATAAAATAAATTTAACAAAGAAAACAAGATTAAGAGGGAATAGTTAATCTAAACTAGTACTCTTGGGATTGAGAGGATGAATGGCTATTTCTTTTCTATTAAGAAGTTGTCAAGAGGCTTAAAATACTCTCTTTGATATTATCTACACATGAGTTGAATGATTAACTCTTACAAGAAGAGAATGAGTAATATATAAATAGAGTTGATTAGGTGAATGCCAGTAATTTAAAATAACTCTCTTGGTTAGCAAAAAATAATAAATCAATCATCCAATATTTATATTGAATTAGCTAAATATTATTGTAAAAAATATATTAGCAATAACTCATAAAAATTAACGATGAGCCTATGATGCCTTCATATCAACTCGGTAAGATCAATAGCAACCCATCAACAATGAGATTTTACGCTAAAGACATTATGAGCTTATAGCATGACATAAAATCTTCATCATTGAATGACTAACATGATGGCAACTAGAAAAGCTTAACGAAAAACTGTAAACTACAATATCAAAATTTTGCATAAATTAATTCACAATTTATTTATATTTTGAAGATTTATAAATACTTTATATTCATCAATATAAGTAAAACAATTGAGTAATAAAATAAATTTGTTAGATTTTAATTAGCATGTACAACACCCTTGAGATATTTTTAGAATAAATAATAAATCAAACATATATTAAGAATACCTCAGCATGTAAACTAAACAAAATTATCAAAGGAAATTTTTGCAAGTATTTTTTATAAACTTTTTGCTGGAAAATTTGTCAGATAAAATTAAGCGATTTTTAGCAAAAAAAAAAGAGGCTAAAAATGCTATTGATTTCTAGTGTTATATTGAGTGAAGCAACATCCCCTATTCCAAATACCATATATCCTATACAATTTTTTAGCTCTCAAGGAGTCATTTTGCTACCTATCCTCACCCCAATTAGGCCCAATAAGATCCTGTCAATACATCTCCTTTGAAGATTAGAAGTAGCAAATCATCGAGCACGTAGCTCACTTTGATATGTTGGTTGGGAGCTATAGCTATCAACAAAGAAGTCATTGATTTGAGTCTTCTATATATGATGTGTGTATGAATTTGCCTCAATATTCTTCCCCCCTCCCCCAGCCCCCCAAAAAAAAAAAAAATACAAATCATCGAGCAATAACAAGCCAATTTCATCCAATAGCGAGCTTCTCCTCATATTCTCATTTTTTATAATCACTTGCATTACATCAAGGATTAGCTTTAAGCCCATATCTTTTAGCTTTAGTCATGGATGCTCTTACTACAAATTTGTAAAAGGATATACCTTGGTGGATGCTTTTGGTAGATGATATTTTTCTTGTTGATAAGACAAGAAAGGGAGTTGATGAAAAACTTGAATTATGAACGACAACCTTAGAGTCTAAAAGTTTTCGTTTGAGGAGATCTAAAATCGAATGCACGAAGTGTAATTTTAGTAGTAATAGTGGTGGGATTGTGATAATAGGTGACCAAGTTATTAAAAAGAGTGTACAATTTAGACATCGCAAGTCTATAATTTAAAAGATGATGAAATAGATATGGATATTATTAGTAGAATTCAAGTTGGATGATTAAAGTGAAGGGATGCATCGAGCCTATTGTGTGAAAATACCTCTCATACATAAGATAAAGTTTGATGAGATAGTGGTGAGACCTGCAATGCTTTATGGTGCAAAATCTTGTCCATTAAAAGAGAAGTATAAAATTAAGTTAAGAGTTACAGATATGAGGAAGCTTACGGCTTTACTCTTAGAATCAAAATGTAAAATGAGTATATACGTGAAAATGTTGGAGTAACTCCAGATGCAGATAAAATTACAGAGCATCGCCTTAGATGATTTGGTCACATAAAACATCAGTATTTTGATGACCTTATTAGGGAAGTAAATGTATTAGATTTAGTCTATGTTAAGAAAGTTAAAAGTAGACCTTAAAAGACTTGGTTAAAATGTACTAAAAATGATTTTTTAATTAAATTTAGATAATTATTTAACTTTTAATATGACATAACGGAGAAAAATGACTCATGCACCTAATAATCTCACATAATGTGATAAAGACTAGTTGATATTACTAGTTGCTTTTTTTTGTGCATTGTATATTCTTAATATTTTTTTCAATTATTCAATTATATGTTTAGCTATATTACATAAATTATATTTAATATATTCAATTTATTTCTTTTATGACATCGTAACTTAACGACGACATGGTTTTTTCTTTTTTAATGGAGGAAATAGTTGTAATTTAACCAATATTACTATATGGACTATATTACAAAACAATATCTACATGATTTATTCACATTTATCTTTGTTAAACTTTATAATAGAACAATAATCAGTTAAATAATTTCTTTATTTAAAACAGCTTTTTAATAAAAAAAAATTAGAATTAAAAAATTATTTAAAAAAACAGTAAGAAACTTGATAGAGCTAAAATGGCAAAGTCTTATCTTCTCTTCATTTTAAGCAAATGGGGCCAAAACTTCGCCATTTGCAACGCCGCCGGCAGAACAAAATACAGCTGCATTTATTTTCAAGCTTATCTTATCCTCATCTATAAATTATATATAATTAAATAAAAAATAAGATAGGGCTAAAATAAAAATTTGATAATATGAGGAGGCTTCATTTCATAATATGTTAAAGAGATGACATTTCAAACTACAGATTTGCAGCTCATGATAAATTAGCTTCCTGCCAATAACATATGCAGCTCATTTTAATCTGTTAGTTGGGAGTTTAATAAGGGTGTCAACTTGAGTCAATGGATCCAATTCGGGTCCAACAAGAGTTGACCTGAGCGTAAACGGGTTGACCCGAACCAAACTTGTCTAGCTAAATGGGTCAGGTTTTTCAACTCAGACCCGATCTGCGTGGGTTACCGGGTTGACCCGACCCGTGAACCCGATTAGTTAAACGGCGCAGGCGGTGAGGCAGGGCAGTGAGGCCGATGGTAATTGGACCACTGGTAAGGTAGAGCAGGCAGTGAGGCTGACAGTGACAGTCTTACGGGTCGCGTTATTCGCATACTCACATTCATCGTGAGTGTCGACGGGTCTTGGTAGCAGGTGGTCCAGGAGACTAGGACGACGGAGACACTGCACTGCAGCAGCCTACAAGCCGACACTTCGGCAGCGATGACACTAGACGCTAAAACACCTAAGACACCGACGGAAGACAGCTGGCTGAAGCGACAAGACTAGATGCAAACGGGACAGTTTGCCTGATGCGGACAGGACAACAATCACCTCTCCGAGTTAACAAGGTTGACATCGGGTTGCAAGGTCAACCCAAACTTAACTCAGTTTTACAAAATGGTCGAAAACTCTTAACACAAACCCGAACCTGACCTGTATAGCAAACGGGTTGACCCGAACCCGGATTTTTCCGGGTTGGGTCCGGGTCGTGTTTCAGGTCAGGTCAGATTTTTACACCCCTAAGTTTTGACTATCAACTAAAAGATTTTTTATTCAAATCTTATGTATGTGATGTACGTATGAATATGCCATAATTGACCAAAATATCCTAAAAAATGCCAATAACAGTTCATAATATGAACAGATTAACAACATCTTTAAATTATTGATGTAAAAATGGTTCACTGAGACGATACTATGCAAATACACTGAAGAGGAATGCGAATTGCTGCTAAGCCATGAATTTTAAAATGATCATATCATGTGTTAAAAGCATATTGTGTTGCAGAGAGATACAGCAATCCTTCATCAGATAACTTTAGATATCTGAAGTTGGATTATTTGCTTCATTTCATAACACCAAAATTTATGCCTTGCTGCATTCATGCTAAAACTTGTGATAAGCAGAAATTAAGCCAATATGGAAGAAAGAAAAATCATAACATCGACTAGCAACCAGTTCAAGCAATTGAAGTGCCAAGTTATTTACAATTTCGTCAAGGACTCACAATGGTCACCTTTCACTCCTTTAACATGCGGCTTACATAGAAAATAAGATATGTTTATGAACTCTGGGGTAAAAGTAATGCTACACGGCCCAACTTATAATCTTATGAATAAATTGTTAGTTTTGTGTGAAATCTGATTGTGTCAATTAATCGAATTGTACTATTGAGTCAGATCTCAATTGTGTGTGTGGGTGGGGGGGCTCTCTCTACTTTGGGTTTGGGGGCCATGCCTTCAATTTTTTTTTTATTTTACGATGTACAACTATGCGGTGCTGTACACTCTAGCATTGCAGTGTTGTACACTCATGCTGGTTGGAGACAGAGCGGAGCGCTATGACGTTTCGAGCCCTGGTGCCACAACACTGTCAGTCAAGCTGGAGATAGAGAGAGGAGCGTTGCTGCGCTCCAAACCCCAACTTCACTACTATGCAAGCCGGGTTGGGCAGCTTTCTTTCTCATTTTTCACGTTTAACTTGAAGAGTTGCATCCCTGTGGATGGTTTATGAGAGTATTTTTATTTTTATTTTTGTAAGTTCTATAGGTTGTTATCAACTTTGGTGTGATGTGGGCTCCGTGATTTTATACCGATTTTTTATTTTTCCGCATTAAACTCTGGTGTTCTTATATTTCCATTATATTTTCTCTTTCTTATTTGTTTTCTCTATATGGTGTTTATTCCCAACATAAATATGAATACAATCCACAGCACAAGATTATAAGAAGTTATTCAGCTCTCTCTCTCTCTCTCTCTCCCTCTCCCTTTGCGTGCTAGAACATCATAACTTTTTTTTTAGCTGTGAGTTGAGCAACATAACATGTTTTCTTGCAGTTGTGTTCTTCTATTACTATTCAATCATCAAAACAAACAAGGCATGATAATACAGATCACAATTAACAGCATACTTCCACTAACTCTGGCTAATTAATGTTCCATTGAATTTGCATACGTTTAGCTATAGTACACAGGAACTTCCTAAATAGCTTAAATACAAATTTATTCTGTACATAATAAAGCAAGTAGACCAACAAGTCGTTTCCACTTGCATGCACTAGCAAACACCAAACACATTTCTATTCAAAATAAATCACAAATTTTTCCCATCAAAGTTTTGCTTAAACATATTAACTTTACCCGTCCAGTTGCTGAAAACCTCTGTGAATGAAGGCCCAGATTGAACTCTCAGCAGCTGCATCCTGTAAGGTATAAGTAAATACCTCAAGCCTGCAACCAAAATCAACCATCAAAATCTTAAAATACAAACTGCTACTTGAAAAATTAATGGTCTTCGTGTTCTTTCTTTATGTTTTTAGTTATGACATTGAAATTCATCAAAATTGTCTTCTATCAGATGTTATTATGATAAAGCTTAAATTTCATAGATAAATTGGTTATTTTGAAATATCAATTGAGCAGAAGTTTAGAACTAGTAATAATCTAACATTGCCCCCAGAACAAAAATACTCACCGGCGATGCACATGGAGCGGTATAGGAAAGAGATATGGGCGCCACCCTTGGAAGCCACCTGGGGTCTCTCCAAACACTCGAGGAAAGCTAAATCCGCCTTCAGTAGCTTGCTTTGGTCATGGGTGTCGTACCCGATATCATGGCAGTAGCAGCAGAAGTCAAGCCAGTCAATAGGGCGGCGATCCCAGAGCATGGATCCGCCGTCCTTGCCGCTTGACCAATTAGGGCCACAGTAATGGCCGTAGCGGGGGAAGAGCTGAGAGAGGAAAGCGCGGACGCCGCCATGCCAGGGAACCTTGGCGACGTACGGCCGGAATCGGGGTACGGCGCAGCCAGCTTCAGGCGGCCAGGTGGGGATGGAACGCCGGCGAGGGGTGGGAGAGGCGGGGACGAAGGGGATAACGGATTGCAGCGATTTGATAAGGGTGGTTCTGAGATCAATGAGTGCGTTGGATCGAGATTCGGAAGGAGATTGAGCAGGGAGTGGAGACTGAGGAGGAAGGGGGGATTGAGCAGGAAGGGAAGATTGAGGGGTGGGAGATTTTCCAGGGAGCAGACGGAGAAGGGAGGGAAGCCCTAGCTGGGGCAGGAGGCGGAGATCAACGGCTGGAGGAGACCAGATAGATTGATCAGCTCCCATAGTCCCATTCGAGAAAGGGCAACATAACGGAGTGGAGAAGTATACTTGAATCCCTGTAGGCTGTAGATGAGGTTGGGAAGAAGCAGCCGCCTTAGGCAGCAAATTTTAGCCTTAAATTAATGAACAAATTTTATCATTTTAGGGATACCAAAATCTCACGACCATACAAATAAATTAAAATAATATTTGAAAATTGCACATCAAAATTTATAAAAAAGTGATAAAGCACTAGATTTGATTCAATTAAATTAATTTCTTTAGTGATGAAAAGTTATAAAAAAATACATCTTATGAAATATAATTTTGATATATATAGTTAGAATTGAAAACTTTTAGAATTAAATTTAAGTCAAATTGAACTCTAATTTTAGCAAATTTATAATCAAGATGAGCATCTTTAAAAGATAGATTATTGGAGATCAAAAGTGAGTAGATTCAAGTCCAAATGAGCCAAAATTAATTATTTGTAGTGTTTTTGGAAACATCAGTATATTAATTGAAAAAAATCAAAAGTTATCCAATTTTGGCGCAATTAGTCAAAATGAGCATTTCGATAAAAGAAATATAACAGACATAAAATCACTTAATTTGATGTTACTAAGATACTTAAATGTTGCAGGAATGAACAATGATTAAAATAATCAAGACGGGTCATCCCATAAATTTTTTTTCATATTTTGAAAAGATTCATCAAAATGTCATTCTCAATAATTATAAATAAACCTTCATTTTTCACATTAAGAGAATCTTGACTTAATATTAACGAGAGCTCTTAGATATGAAGAGTTCTAGATCTCTACATGGCATTTAATGCTGAAGATCATAGCCAGCAACTCCCATTGCCTTCTTGTTGTTACTTGACCATCGTTGCCTGACCACTATCATTACCTGTGCGTTGTTGTTTGACCACATTGCCCAACCATCATAATTCATTCATTATCATTTGATTTCCACCATCTAACTATCATTATTTGATTGTTTGACCATCATCAACCTACCGCCAATATAATAACCGGACCGAACCGATCAGGTATTTCTCCTTCACGCGAATTAGCAAGCAGCAAATTGCTCCCCTATTGGCACGCCAGTGGCATCACACACAAATGAACCACCTTGTCTCACCATCTCTACCTCCAATCATGAGGATTACTCGATTCTTTCCCAAATTAATTGGATTCTCCCGCCTATAGCTTCCCTCTTGCCATTTAAACTGAATAGAAAGTCAGGACATCAATTATTCTCCTCTTTTTTCCCTTGTAATAGCCATCGAAAGCCATCCTCCCTCTTGCAGCCACTGAACCTCTTATCTACTCTTCCTTTTCATTTCTCCCTCGCGAATAGCAGCCTCGAGTAAGCTCCTCCTTCAATTTCGAGTCCAAACTCTTCTCTTTTCGCTTCTCCTTCTTCCTGTCTTCCTCTTTATTTTCAAGTTATGTTAGTAGATGTGCTCTTTTGCAGTGTTTTCTAGATTTGATTTGGTGTTGCCTTGATCCATTACTATGGGGGATTTTAAATTATTTTTGATGGAGGCCTTATTTTAAACCCTAGGTTATTTATATATTTTTAGATCGTATTATTTTTCATAATTAATTTTTGTGTGTATGACGTGGTTAAGATTGATTATGATAGTCTTTATTATGCCTCAATAAACATGCTTAATATTATTTTGGTTTTGCTATTTGTAGAATTGTTTTTTAGTGGAGTCAAGCTAGCCGCTTTCGAGGTTAGAGTTTGTGGCAATCACAATGAGTAATTGTTATTTATTTATAAGATAACACCTTTTTAGTTAGGGGTGAAAGTTTGTTCGGGATGTTAAGCCCTATGAACTTAGTCCCAAGCTAACCAAGAGGGGGGGGGGGGTGAATTGGTATTTTAAAAACTCTTTTCACAAAGAAAAAATTGCATAAACCAAATCACACCACAAGAAATAAATGCGGAATTAAAAGTGCGGAAGCAAGAAAAAGAACACAGAAATTTATAGTGGTTCGGTCGACTCGACCTACGTCCACTCCTTGGAGGCACCCTCCAAGTATTGCACTACAAAACGTGACTCTCCTTTAGCCCCCACGGCTAGGCGGAGAAGCCATCACAAGAACCTCCTTTTTGCCACCCCGGTAAGGCAGAGAACCTACCTCCTTTTGCTTCCTCCTGAAGCTGGCAGAGAACCACAACCAAGAGCAAACTCCTTACCTATACCGACCCTTCCACGGACGAGAAACTCTAGACGAAGAACAAGCAGAGCGATCCTTGAAGCAACCCTAGTGAATCCCCTCACAAGCTCCCCCTCACAAGATCCTCTCTCTCTCTCCCTCTCTCTCTTTCTCTCCTCAAGGTCTTCTCAGGTCAAGGCAGCAACCAAAGGTCTTGAAAAACGTTGAACAAGAGCTCTTAAATAGAAGAACTTCAAAGGAGCTCATTAATTACAAGTAGCTGACTTTATCGTCCAGGCCGATATGTCCATCGGCCTGGCCGGTCAGTACAAAACTCAAAAGGTCGGCCAGAGCATCGCCCTGGATACACTTCTGGACGATTGAACTTTGGCTTGATCGTCTAGGACGATCTTACGATCGTCCCGGCCGATTAGTACAAATCCCATCAGATCGGCCAGAGCATCGCCCTGGATGGACTCCTGGACGATTGAAATTTGGCTTGATCGTCCCGGCCGATCTCACGATCGTCCTGGCCGATCAGTTCAAATCAGAGGCAAATCGTCTTGAGCATCGCCCTGTTTTTGAGCTGGCCGATATTTATCGTCCTGAAGTAACTTAAGGTTTTTGACTAGATCGTCCTGGCCGATCTTGTGATCGTCCAGGACGATATGATCGTATCAATCATCCTTAATTACTCCCTTGATTTCCTGATCAATTAAGGCATAATTTGATAATTTCGTCCAGGCCGATCCGTTGATCGTCCTGACCGATATTTTAAAAATATAGTATGCCTTAATTGTCTATGGCGGCTACTTCTTTCTATTTTGAACTTATTATCCTGGCCGATACACGTATCGTCCAGGCCGATATGTTAATCTCGGCTGCCTTAATTAAGAATCCTGATTAGAGTCTCTATTTTAAACTCGATCGTCCAGGACGATCCAAGGGATCGGCCTGGGCCGATGTGAGCAAAAATAGAGATTCTAAATCTCTCAAGTGTGTGTAGGGTTACTTAGCATCAGTCTCTTTGACCATTACAAGTAGACTCAAAAGGTGAAAAACAAAAGTACAGACTAACTCAACCCTAAACCTATGCAATCCTGAACTTGACTTCTTCTTGATCGTCTGATCTTCGATTCCTGAAAAGTTAGAAGCAACAAGTAGTCCAAGAGAAATAGTGTTTGTCAATCATCGAAACATAAGCCATGAAAAAATAGATTTGCAACAATCTCCCCCTTTTTGATGATGACAAACACAAGTAGAAAAATTTAAAAAAAGGTTCATTAGAAATTCAAAGTTACAAACCCCAAACCCAATAGCTTTTTCCTACCACACCCTACTCTCCCTTTTGTCATCACAAAAAGAGGGTCCAGATACAAAAGAAAACACCACAATAAACAAAGACTAACTAAAAAAACAGGAAATAAATAACGGAAAGTACAGACTAAAACAACGAGGGATCCAGATCATCAGATGGAGGTGGTGGAGGTGGCTGCTGAAAGTAGGTGGCAAGTGTGGTGAACTGAGCATTGAACCAGGCGATGTCCTGGTCATGCTGCTGCTGCTGGTGAGTCATGTAATTGTCAAAGCGGGTTACGTCCTCCGCGCGATTCTGCTCGTAGCGGGCAATGTCCTCAGAATGTTGCTGCTCCTGTGCAGCAACGTAAGCATCAAAGCGGGTCTCCCAACGATCAAACCTCTCTATCAACTGATCAACCGATGAGTGCTGGTGGAGAGGAACAGGATCAGGAACGGGAGCGAGAGCGGGAGCCTCCTCCTCTCCAGCCCCCCCGAGGTTCCTCAGGGTGAAGACGAGTACTGTGAAGCGTACTGAAGGAACTGTTTGAGTAGAAGGGAGTTGGGAGGTTTGGTGGAATAGGATACTGAAGTTGGTATTTGGTTTCAAGGACATAGGCTATGATGTGTCCTAAGGCTAGATTGGGTTTCCTCTTGTGACCTGGATCGTGGATTGTGGTTAAGTGATCAATGTATCGAAAAATTATGTCCGTAGTATTAAATTCTCTATGAGCCATGATGTAGAAAGTAGTGAGGGAAAGTAGAAGGGTGATGTGGATTCGGTCCCCGGCTTTTAGAATTATAGAGGTGCGAAGGACATGTTGGATTGTCCTAGCATCTTTGACTAAAGAGCTAGTCTCTCCAACATGGAAAGGTGCATTGGTCTGGCGAAGGAAGTGATTTGCTGTGGACCAGTCAAGATCAGGATCATAAGCGATTAAGTGCAGCTTATCCCCGGTGGTGGATAGCAGTAAAAGATCAACACAATCCTGATATGTGATTTCGACAGGGCGTCGATTCACATAGGAGGTCAGGGCTGTGAATGTAGGGTTAATGCGAAGGTTTGCAAAAAATTTTCGAAGAAACTCGGTATTGAAAGGGAAAGCAAGAGACAGAATGAAGCAAAGTGAGGTATGAGCAAAAAGATCTATTACCGGGTATGAGATGTGGGCAAGATTGATGATTCTGAAGACAGTTATCCCACACTCTTTGTAACGATGGTAGGCGGCTTCATCTTCTGCTTCCCTGAATCGAGGGTCCAGAGTCGCTCTCGAAGAACTCCCGGATGCCTGACGAACACGTTTCCCACCACCCATAGAAGAGAGTTAGCAAGAAAACACAAAAGGAAGAAGAGTGGAGAGTGAGAAATCATGGCTGGAACGGCCAGAATTTAAAGAAACGGCCATATTGTCCTGGCCGATCGCAGAATCGTCCTGGCCGATCGCAGAATCGTCCAGGCCGATATGGCTCAATAATTACGTACAGGCCGATTGGTCAAAAAGACGGTCCAATCGTCCGGTCCGATTAGATATCGGCCAGGCCGATTAGACACAGGCGATCGGCCCGAGGAGTCAATCCAGACGACCGTTGAAAAGGTAGATTGTCCGGGCCGATTAGGTGTATCGTCCAGGACGATGCACAATAATTGATCGTACCGGCCGAAGTTAAAACGTTTTAAATTCTTGCCACGTGTATCGTCCAGGACGAACAGTGGATCAGCCAGGACGATTGTCCAATAATGGATCGTCCGGGGCCGAATTTAAAGATCAAAACGTGCTGACACGTGGATCGTCCAGGACGATCCAGTGTATCGGCCAGGACGATCCAGTGTATCGGCCAGGACGGTACACATAAAATGCATCGGCTAGACAAAATATTCTATCGGCCAGGACTATCATCATGACAGAGTTCGATCATATCGTCCAGGACGATATAGGATCGTCTAGGACGATGAGTTACAGTAAGCACAGAAAAGATCAGCAGATGGATTTTGAATAGAATTTGTCATATCGTCCAAGACGATAAAAGTATCGGCCATGATGATGTGACTTGAAGTTGAAATCAAGAAAGGAATGGTGATGATCAAGACCCTCAAAAATAAAACAAAAGAAAAACAGTCAAAACATAGTAAAAGAAAAACAAAAACATAAGGAAAATAAAAAAACGAATATTTTTGGATTTTAATTTTTCTAATAATTTTTTATTGTTTTATGGAGGCATTATATGAGAATTTTCCAAAAAGTTAAACTTTTAAAGTTTCAAGAGATCAAGGAGTTTAACAAATCCCAATTAGAAGAAGGTAGAACATCTGATTCTGTTAACCCTAGATCAGACATCCTTCAGTGTACAAAATTCTTTTGGAAAATAGAAATCTAACTCAGAATAACTAAATATGATACAAAGATCCATTCAAAACTTGTTTACAAAGAAAATATCTCATAATTAATAAACCAAAGTAATTTTTCTCAATCATGAAAATTGAAAACAAGTTTTTGAAAGTATCACATAATCAATGCGTTCTCTAAGTTTTAAGAGTTTTAGCAAAGAGAGGATAGCTTGCATTTAGTGGGCTCATTTTATGCCTCTTGTCATTTTGATTGGCTCTTTTGAGCATCTTTTGATTTTTTGATACACTTTTGTGTATATAGCTTTCTTTTCAATTTGGCTTCATTGGTCTCTTTCCTTTTTAACTCTTGCAAGCTAAAAACTCTTTATTATACCCTTAAAAAAAACTTAGTTGTGAGTATATCCTCCAAATATTAAAGAATATGAGCTCTCTCTCTAACATAGGGAAGAACAATCCACAACACAAAATCAAAATCATGTGATAAATGCAATGGCAAGATTTCAAAAAACTTGAAAGATATATGAGAACTTTGGCTATTATGCATAAGATAAATTAATGTAGCAAGATAAGAAAAGGATCTTAAATAAAAAGCCATTGGTTAAACTGAGTTTAGATTCTTGTTTAAAGAAGAAAATCATACTACTAAACATAGTCAGAAGGAGGGAAAACATCAACAATATTACTCCCTTTAACCAATTTAGAAAAGCTAAACACTATCTCCAAAACTCCAAAATCTAAAAGCTTGAAAAGATTCATCATATAGAAGGCCAAATTTAAAGAACAACGTGAAAACAAAACACATAAAAATAAAACAAAAGAAAAGAAAATGAAAACAAAGCAAACTAAAATAACACAAAGTAAGCACAAAAACAAAATAAAAGATAACACAAAAACTAAAAATTTCAAGCAAGTAATAAAGCAGCGAGTTTAAGCATTTATGAGCTGCGAGCCTCCTTATGTCCAGTTATCCTATGCTCCCACGAGGTATTTGGTGAGAGCACACCTGCAAGGCTTAACAACAGTCAGATTTAGGAACCCAAACAGGTTTGGGATCCTTCTTAGGAAAAATAGAATGCAATGCAGGCATGGTTTGTTGTGAATCATGCATCTTAGGTCTCCACACCCAATGTGTACTACGGTGAATAGTGCAAGTGTGTGAGATGTGTCCTAGCATGCCACAAGAAAAACATCTAACTCCAGGAAAAGGGTTTCTTAAATGATTATAATGCATCTTCCTAGGTTCTGGATTAAGATCAAAAGTGAAAGTCATCCGATTTTTCTTACATGTATCAAAATCATTTTGAATCCTTAAGTTAGTTCTTTTTAATGCATCGTTCTCAATCCTCAAATTTTTCTCAATCTCTTTAGATTTCTTAAGATAAAAAATAAGTGAGGAGTGTGAAACTTTTAATGCCTTATGTTCATCAATTAATTCTGAATGCTTTTTGTTCAACTCATCAAATTCATCAAGAAGAGCCATGTGATTTGAATCAATCGTTGCATGGTCTTTGAAAAAAACTTCATGCTCTTTTTGTAGATTCGAATGTTCTAATTTTAAGCTAGCATGTGTCTTCTTAAGTTTTTTGTATGATGCATGAATTTTTTCACAAATTTCAAATAATTCATCATAAGTTGGTTTACATACCTCTTCCTCATCACTTTGATTTTCTCCCATGAAACACAAGTTTGTAGTCTCTTCCTCTGGTTCAGTCTCAGAGGAATCAGTACTAGATTCTGCCTAGAAACCTCTTTGGATTTTCTTCTTGTCCTTCCTAGACTTAGCTTTCTCCTCACCTTTTTTCTTTTCTTTGCTCGAGTGATCTTGAAGTGTAGGACAATCGGCTCTCACATGTCTAGGTTTCCTGCATTCAAAACAAACAACAACAGAAGATCCTTTAACATGTTTATGATCCTTACCTTTTCTTCAACTTTGATGATGCTTTTTTTTCTTCCTTAGAAAGGTTTTGAATTGCCTTGTGATGAAGGCAACTTCATCGCTTTCAGACCCGGAAGATTCAGAATTCGATTTATGCGCTTTCAGTGCAATTGTTTTCTCCTTTTTCTTCTCACCTGCATCCAGATTTCTTTGATTCACCCCTTGCTCGTAAGCAATGAGTGAGCCAAGTAAGTTATAAATAGAATAGGTGTTCAAATCTTTAGATTCAGTGATTGCAGTGATTTTAGCATCATAAGACGAAGGCAAGCATCTCAAAATCTTGTTAACTTTTTTATAGTTCGAAAGTTCTTTTCCTAGTGCATGCAGTGAAGTAACTATCTGAGTAAATCTAGTGTACATATCAGAAATCGATTCATGAGGTTTCATACGAAAAAGTTCGTAATCATGCAAGAGAATGTTCAAACGGGATTGTTTAACTTCATTAGTACCTTCAAAGGTGATGCACAATTTATCTCAAATTTTTTTACCAGTTTTGCAAGTGGAGACACGTATGTAATCCTCAGATTTTAAAGCACAGAAAAAGCAGTTCAAACATTTTGCATTTAATTGAGCTAAATCACATTCATCGAAAGTCCATTCATTAAAAGAAATTTCAATTTTAACACCATTAATTTCACGAGAAGGTGGAGAATAACCTTCTTGAATAAGCATCCACATGCGATAATCAATAGATTGTAAAAATGTTGACATACGGGTTTTCCAAAAATCAAATGGTAGGTTATCGAACAGGGGAGGTCGGGTAATAGAATACCCTTCCATAGTGTTGCGATTCCCAAGGTTAGCCATGAATCAAATTCAAAAAGTTTTCAAACTTAAATTTTCGAATCCCGCTCTGATACCACTTAAAAGTGCTTTGATACCACTTGAAAGTTCGTTCAGGATATTAAGCCCTATGAACTTAGTCCCAAGCTAACCAAGAGGGGGGGGGGGTGAATTGGTATTTTAAAAACTCTTTTCACAAAGAAAAAAATGCATAAACCAAATCTCACCACAAGAAATAAATACGAAATTAAAAGTGCGGAAGTAAGAAAAAGAACACAGAAATTTATAGTGGTTCGGTCGACTCGACCTACGTCCACTCCTTGGAGGCACCCTCTAAGTATTATACTACAAAATGTGACTCTCCTTTAGCCCCCACGGCTAGGCAGAGAAGCCCTCACAAGAACCTTCTTTTTGCCACCCCGGCAAGGCAGAGAACCTACCTCCGCTTAAAATCATTAGAATAATCAGAGTAAATTGATTATAACCGGCTTTGACTCCTAGATTTATCTTAAGACCTCTTTGACCCTGAAGAAAGCGAATGGTCTTAGCGCTGGCAGAAGGCCCCGCCTTCCAATTTTTCATTTCCAATCCTTTTCTTTTGGCTATCTACACATTCGATATATATCGAAACCTAAATCATTTTATGTATTGGTAAGTATACCTAGTAATGATTATCTAGAAAAAGGATATCTTATTGATAGAGAAAAATGGAAGAATCAGTGACCAAATACATCACTCGCTGGCGCAATCTGAGTCTGGATTACAGAGAAAAAAAGGACATGACCGAGATCGCCTAAAGACTCAAACTACAACTGCAAGCTCGTTGGCACGTTAGCTCATTAGCCCTGAGAGGCGGTGGAGCAAAGTTCCAAGATTCAACCGCACTCCTGGCCGGATCTGGTCCTTTTGCTTCCTCCTGAAGCTGGCAGAGAACCACAACCAAGAGCAAACTCCTTACCTCTACCGACCCTTCCACGGACGAGAAACTGTAGACGAAGAACAAGCAGAGCGATCCTTGAAGCAACCCTTGTGAATCCCCTCACAAGCTCCCCCTCACAAGATCCTCTTGTTGACCTCGTTTTTTTTTCTTTCGCTTGAGTTCCCTCGAGCACATTCGATCGACTTAATCGAATTTTGTCGGGTCTAATTCAAGTTCGAATCGACTCGAATTGAGTCGAATTAGACTTGATCGTATTCAATTAGGCTCGATTAATTGGTTCTGGTCGTGTTGAGCTCGATTCAGTTTAAATCAATAATTACCTTGAATTTAATTTTGTAATCAATTTCGTTGCGACGGCTCGAACCCAATTTAATTCAAATTGAGTCCAATATGGGCCCGAGCCTAACCCGATTTTAGACGAATTTGACTTAATTCGGCTCAGGATAATTCCATTTAAACTCCAATTCACTTTCTAACAAATTCGAAATTGATCCTTAGATCAGGAAATTTGATCGAGCGGTCCTGATTGAATGGGCAATTGGCACGGTCACTGATGCTCACAATCTTCGGTCAGGCAGAGCAGTGATACGAAGCAGCTGCAGACTCCGTTCGCGTGTATACGAGCGACTGTCGCGAGAGGCATGGAATAGGCGGGCTTCTTCTTTCGGAAAAGGGGTTCATTTTACCAGGAGGGAGGCTCTCACGCTCCAGGCATTTTTTTTTTCTTCCGAACTCCCTCTCGCTCTCTCTCTCGAACACACTCTCAATCTCGCTCGCTCTCTGATTCGGAAGCAGCTCAAGGCCAAACACGGCTCTCGGCTCCCGAACCCTCTCCGTGCTTCTCGTTTCTCCTCCCCGATCGCAAGAAGACTGAAGGCTCTCCCGTGCCCCCTTCAGTCGGAACTCAAGAGCCGAAGCTCTTGCCCCCTCTCCCTCTCCCGCGTGAGCCAAGGGGAGACCGGACCCGAGCCCACTACCCCGTCCGACTGCAGTTCCGCCGAACCTAGCACCTGGACCGACCTCCTCCTTCTTCTCTACAGGTGAGCTCTTCTTCTTCCAATTTCTTCTTCTCTACTGCTTTGCTTCCCTTCCTTCTTCTTCTTCCTCTTCCTTCCTCTCTACTTCTATTTCATGCTCTTTCCCTATCTTTCTTCTTCTTTTCATTCCATTCATTCCTTTTAGCTTGCTGTTTGGATGTGATTCCTTTAAAATATGGATGCTGTAGTAATAAGCTAATATATTTTGATGGCCTCATTTGCTGGATTACATTATCACCTAAGCTCCTTTCTTTTTCTTTACGTTGTTTGTTCTCTTCCTACATGTAAGTAGCTTGGTGAAGTTTTATTTCTTACATTGTTGGCAACTCAATGTCTTAAGATAATTATAGTTTCCTGTAAGGAAAAGGGAGGGGAAGCAAGAGCAAAGTTTCTTGCTTCTTGTGGTTAAACGTAGTAGGAATACAATCTCCCTGTCACCTTGTTTGCTTAGCTTTGTACTAATGCATGTCAATTGCTTGATGAAATGATCCTAAGAGAATGTTATATTGAGGTTGCTTATTTCCTTTCAAGCAATATTTGCTCATTAAAATCTTACATTAATGGTCAAAGATTGCATTATTTCTCAGAGTACTTGGAAAGTTTTAAGCATGTTCTTGTCCTCGCCAAGTTTGGATAGCAAATAAAATGAGATTTTAAGTTATCTCATGGTTAGAAAATAATCGTGGAAATTCGAAGCCAGTATTGAGTTATCCATCTAGCTTTGCTTTTGTGTTTATCAACTTTTTGGTGAGATATTTCAACAAAATGCCATGGCGTCATTCTAGCAAAACTTTTTTTTTAGTTAAAAGCACTTGGTCACTTTTATATTTATGAACACCGTTGGAAGTATTAAAGGAGCTCCTTATGAATTATTCTTAATTATTTATAAGGTTAATTATTCATAAGGTGCATCTTCTACCTTTTACGTTACATGCGGAGTTTGTCTCAATACTCTAGGAGAAGTGATTTGTGACTTTATTAGAACGTCTTGTTATATAAAATTTTTGTGTAGAGATTAATATTTCTATCATCTCCAAGGGTATTTCGTTAGTCAGCATTGTTGCAAGAATGAAAAAAAAATCCTTATGAGTTTACTTTGTAGCTTGTAGACTTTGGTTGCAATGATTGGTTTGGCCTAGAATTTTTTTTTTTTACATGTCTTTCAATGGTAGAATGTGCCGAATTTCCTTTTATTAAAGGTGGTCAAATTCATCTTTAATTGTTTCATTGTAGTTAAAATTATGAATACATCTCAAATTAAAACAAGTTAATTTTTTTTATCTACCCTTCTTACTTAACTACAATCATAGTAAATTTATGTGTTATTGTTGTGTACACTGTTAATTTTGCACATGCTGGAGTCTCATATAGCTTATGTTGAATAGGTACTACCTCAAATAAACTCTAAAATTTAATCTCTTTATGCCATCTACTTTTTTTACTGCATACCTATCTATAACTATCTCATAGTTGACAACACTTTGGCATGATCTTCTCACATTTGTTTTTGTAATATTTAGTAGTATTCTTTTATTGTGTACTTTTCTTGGATATTGACGGTATTAGAACAACTCATTTATGATTGGAGAAGTATAAAAAAAAAATGATAGTTGGATAGAACATTTGTATCTAATCTAATTCATGGGCTTTGGGCTGGAAGGATTTGTCCACATGTTTCATGGCGCGTGATGTAAAGTTTTTTTAAAAAAACTTCTTTTTTATATGCAGTTTTTGTCTATTGTTTAGCTTCCAAATCGCATTGGGAAGCATGGTAAGTGCAGTTTTTTTTAAGAAAAGTGCAGATTTTTGCAGTTTTGAGTTTCCAAATTGTTTCGGGAGCGAGATGAGTGCTGATTTTTGCAGTTTTAAGTTTCCGGATCGTCGTATGAATGATATACATGCAGTTTTCCATTGTTTTAAGTTTCCGGATTGTTGTAATAATGAAATATATGCAGTTTTCCACCGTTTTGAACTTCCAGATTGTTTTAGGAGTAAGTTATGTGCATATTCCTCGCTGTTTTGTTCTCTAAGTTGTTTTAAAATGAGTATTGATATTGATATGAAATGGTGCATAACACTTTTCCTCCATTGGCATCTTGATCGGCAAAGTGTTAAGATAGGCTATGAGTGATGTTTATTTTGTTACAATACATCAGTTTCATAAACGAGTTGGGTGAGTTGAAGGTATATCTTAGAGTTATAAGTTTGACAGATTTTTGGGATATTCCATTCCTTTTCCAATTGTTTAAGTGTGGATGCTAGCAACCCGAATTTCTTTACTATAAGTCTATGTTAACTTGAATAGTTTCATGTGCATCTTTTGAAAGATGATAGGGAGCGAAATACATTGCCCTTGTTGTTTCTTTTTCATGTCAATAGAAGCATGATATCTTAAAATAATTTAATTTAGAGCTCCTAATACTTGTTGTTCGTTTGCAGAATCAAAGTTTGTGTTCATTTTTGAGTGCTCAAGTTCTCTTTCCGTGTACTTTCTTTCTATTTGATATTCATGTTTGAAAGAATTTTTCTAGAGAATAAATCTTTTGCTTTAGATTTGTTTTGAGAAAGAAATTCATTGCATTACTTGTAGGTTTGCATATTTAAAAAAAAAAATATATCTTGTCGGCAATTATTCTTAGAAGAGCACTCATGTATTTTCTCTTTCAAATGAATATGTGTAAATTTAATATGATTTTATTTTTGAGAAGAGTTTGTATTCAGGATATTCGTTTATACTTGACTTGATAGTGTTATTTTGGGTTGAGAAATTTCATGAATGGTTTGCAAAACGAAAGATGTTGATGTTTTACATTTAGTTTCATGCTAGAAAGTTTTGCTAATTATTTTACATCGAAAGACTTTATCGAGAATTTTTGTGAATGTTTTGTGACGAGTGCTTTGCAATGAGAGGTTTTTGTAAAACCTTCTCGTTGGAAAGCTTTGTGGTTTATTACCCCACTCCAAATGAGAGGAGGTACTTGATTTGTGGGTTGTTGGGTAGAATTTTGTGTCAAAATAGATTTTGGAAGAAGATTTTTGTAGGACTTTGAGTCGGAATAGTGACTTTGGTAGATAACTTTTGTAGAGTTCTATGTGGCACTTAGTTTAGGTGTCCTCACAAGTCTTGTTGGGGTTTGATTAGATTTGTATAATAGAGTCCCTTAGTGCTTTCTAGGAGCAATGAGTGTCTTTAAGATTGAATCAAAATTCCTTTAGTGTTTCACCCCATAAGAGTGAGCTTTGGAGATTTAAAACTTTAGTAGCTTTATATTAGAAGTCCTTAGTGTCCTCTTCGGAGCAAGGCAATCCTTACTCCTTTAGATTCTCTCTTGAATGTTAGTCTCTAAAAGCATAGAATTTTTTTTTGGGATCAGTACAAAACAGATAGAGTCTAACTCTAGTTTTAGCTTTAAAAGTCTATTTCCCTTAGTTGTTTTAAGCATTGTTTGTAGTGTGTTGTGGGTAGGTATGTCAAACATATCAAGTACCTCGTTTGGAGTGGGAACAACAAAAGGCATTGTTGATATCATAGGATGCATTTGACTGCTACGAAATGTATCCAATAACAACGATGCCTACACCCCTTTTTTATATCGGATTTTCGTTCTTTTTCTTTTCATTGCGTTTAGCCGTGTTTTACTTCGTCCGTTAGTTTTCTTTGCTACTTTTTCGGCATCTTGGTACAACACACCTACAAATTGAAGAGAACCCAAGAGACATAGGACTCAACAAGTAACAAAAGGTACGTTCTAGTTTTATTTTATTGCATTTCTATTTCTTTATATTATTATTTATAGAACTGCTCTAATACCTCTCTTTCTATGTCTTGCGAGGTACCTTTTGGAAAACAATGGACAAGGAGCACTTGGAGCTGGAGCTAGGATAACCGGATCCAAGTATCAGTCGTCCCTACCCATCTGGTAGGGGTGCTACGGGCGGAACCACCGGGTCGTAGCCCCCGGTGCTGTAAGTTTACTAAAACTTAGAAAACCTTTAGGGGCCTAGATGATTGTACGCCTCCCACCCTTAGGGCCTTAGAAGCTTCAATTATATATTTAGGATTGCTTTTATTTTTATTTTTTAGATCCCTAAAATCCTATGACATCCGTGTAGAAGTCTTAGGATTAGAAAATAACACCACTTTCAATCCAACAACATTAGTGACACTTAAGGACAAAAATTAAGGACTGAGTCTTAGAAAATATAGACTTAGGATGCATGCTCCTTATAGGATAGAGACATTAAAGCAACAAAAAAAAACTTAGTGACACGCTTTCCTAGATTTAGATTTCTGTTTTCTTAATTCACTAATAATCAACTAACTAATTTTAATCTAATTCTTTAAAATTCATTAAAACACTTAATTCCTAATCAATTGATTCTTAATATTTATAATTGTTAAATTCAAAATCTAAATCATAAACCTAAATCAATTCTAACTAATTTAATGATTCATCCATAACCAATATAAAATCTAAAAGATGTAGACTATCTTAGGAGACTAAAATACAAACTAAACTTATTAGGGTAAAAGATTCTTAAAAATTAAACTTAGAGTAATTTTCTAAAATAATAATCAACAAATCCCTTAATACACAACAACCGCTCCAAAAGTGAAGTTTATTGGATGGACTACTCCGGGCTGCGGGGCTAAGTGTCCTAAGGAGGCTGGTTCCTCGAGCCTGGTGGCACAACGCCACGAATGGATCTAATGGAGCGTCAAAACTTAAAATTAATTTTTCTAATTGGCATAATTCAAACTTGACTAAGAAATGATTTAATTCATCCTTTTCTTTTCTTTTAACAACAAACTACGATAATCAAACAAAGTTAATTATCACTGGGTAACCCAGGCCTACGAGGCTGTTAAATCAGCCCCAAGGAGGGTGAAATAAACCTCACGGCCTCGGTGTGAAACAAAGGTGGTAATTAATTAAACACTAAAAATAAAATACCTCTAAAATCAATCCCAAAATACTAAGATTTGAAGTTTAATTGAAATCTCTCCTTTGCCCCTTTCAACAAACAAATAAAAAATACATACAATTCTAACTAAATTATCCTATTTAGGATCTACCAAAACCACACAGCCTACACACACTTAGACTGGTTTGCTAGGACACGACTATTAGCTTTAGGTTAAGTTATTGTTCTGCTGTTCTTTTCTTTTCTGTACTTTGTTGTGACGCTCTGCATGTGACCCGTGTGCTGTTTGCTTAGTACTTGTGATAGCTTTTTCCGTGGGTTTTCTGTGATGCTTTTCTGTGATGTTCTTCTAATTTTCTTTCTACACTGTTGTTGTGACGTTAGAATACCCATAGGTTAGGCACGCTCTCTTATACTAATGCTGTCTTCCTGCAGGTGGCCGTGCTTATATAGCGCTAAAGAGGGGGCTAAAATTAATAATAATAAATGTATAATTGCTTTAGGTACCTGCTTCAGCTGCTTAGCCCCCAATAATCAAAGCACGGCCAAGTGTGATTTATTTTCAGCATTTTCATATATATAACTGCTTGGATGAGTTTTTGTTATAAACTGCTTAGGATAACCCCTGCAGGAGAGTCTAGATTTTTATTTTTATAATGTAATATATTCGATAGTAAATGTTGTGAAAATCTAAAATAAGGCATTTTTAAAGAGATAGGAGTCCAAAGGGAAAAGTAAACCCCTACAGGGGGTTTCCTTTTTCATTTGGATATTCTTTTGGAGCACTCACTACGAGGAGTCCAAAGGGAAAAGTAAACCCCTACAGGGGGTTTCCTTTTTCATTTGGATATCCTTTTGGGAGAGTCACTACGAGGAGCCCGAAGAGATGAAGACGATCCAAAGACGAATCAAGGAAGAGAAGAAGAAGACTGAAGAAGTATAAAAATGCCTTATTTTAAGATTTGCGTCGTTCCCGGGTTGTTGTCGGTGGAGCCCGGCCACCATTACTTACTGTACTCTGTGATGTAATATTGTATGGCACTTGCCATGGACACTCTTTTTCGTGGGATTTGTTTCTGTGATTGTGATTTACTTACTTTTGTTTGCGCAGTAGAACCAGCATGCTTTTTATAGGTTTCTTTCTTGCATGTGCTTGTGTCTGACCGCTAGGCTCCTTAGGGATAAAATTTTTCTACTCGCAATTATTTAATAAAATTTAAGATTAACTCACATAGAAACATAACGACTCTAGGGAATAGCCGGAATCGTCCGGGGTGGCATACATGCATTCTCTCACCTCCTAGACAAACTTCCCCGCCTGCGGGTAGAGTCCGGATAATCTGGCCTATGAGGATGAAGTGCCGGACCTGGGGAAGTTTAGTCATTCAAAAACTATTTTCTATAAGCCTTTTTAAAATTTCATACATATCTGATTTGGAGACTTTAACCAGCATAAATTGCATTAGTAACTAATTAAAATTAAGAATTAATTGCATTAGTTTTAGGAGCATTGTACCACTCATAAGTGTGGGATCAATTAGGGAATTTCTTTAGTTGTCGATCCCAATTTCAGTGTCTAAACTACCCACCCATCTCTCATACAGACCGGATAGCATGGATTTTACACGATTAGGAGGTTTTAGCTGGCTTCCTTTGTCAGACAAGGAATAAGTCCAGATTGCATTAGCTAGGTCGTAGATGTTGGTGTTGTGTGTGCAACACTACATCTTTTATAGATCTAGGGTCGAAAGGTGAGAGGTACGAGTGTACCTCTATACACCTTAACGGTAGGTAGGTTCTCCATTCTCTCAGAGACTATAAATCCTACCCATCTGCGTCACATAGATGACGCCACCTCCCTCTTTCTCTCATGTATGGCTGTATGTTCTGCTTCTCTTCTTTTTCTCCAGTTTCCACTTCTTTTAGCCTACCGGATGTTGACTGAACCTTGTATAACTGATCGAGCCAAGTTGGGACATTCCCCTTTGATTAGGAAGACCTAGAAATCCCTTGCACTAAACCCACTTTAGAGAAGATAACCTAACGTCCTTAATCGAGAGTTTTCTTAGATCGAGGTCTAAGATGTAATTAACTACGGGGGCTTGCGCCCGTAGGAAACCGATCCCCACAATCAAATAAACCCCATTCGAGCTGATGTATCGAATGGGGGAAATCTCGTGAATTTAGGGTTATAGATATTATTATCCATCGAGGTGCGTAGGTGAAAACCCGTTATCCTTCATGGCTAATCGTATCTATAACTCCATCTGCTCTTCCATCGGCCTGCTTGTGCCGAGTGTAAAGGTCTACGACCATTTTGTCCTACGGGATAGTGTGATCGTACCCTTTGCATTCGAACCACACGAGCAGCATCCTTTCGGAGACCCACAGATTTCTGGCGACCACGGTGGGACAGGTTTCTCTCTCCATCTTCGGATGTTAAATTATCTCCTTTTGTGTGCACTCCGGGTTTAGTGTTCCTTAGATTAGGTTCTTCCTTTTCTAGCCTTTACAGGCTATTCCGTCCCTTTCTCTCTCGTTCCTTCCGGTGGTTTTATTTTACGCTAATTGTTATTGTTTGTGCAAGCAAGACAGTGCAATGGCGTACTCCGGCCCTTCCGTTACTTTCTGTTTTGGCTCCGACTCGCGGGTGACACTCCCTGAGTCCCTGCTGACGAGCCCACCGGCGGGGGGGATCACCTTTGGATCCTTCACCGATTCGGCGTACGTCACTCTTGGCGGGCCGACCCCCTCTGAGGCTGCCGCATTCTCTCCCCCTCAAAGGAGAGGATGCGCAGCTATGCGACCTTTCGGACGACCTGTTGCTCGGCAGCCAGCCCGGGTACCCGTTCGTCCAGTTGCTGTTCGTGCGCAGCCAGTGCGCCCGGTGGTTAGGCAGCCAGTGCCTAGGCCACTTCCTGTTCACCCTGTTCGTCCAGCGGTCAGGCGGCCAGCGCCTGTCGCTCCTGTTGTTCGAGTAGCCCCGGCCCCTCAGCGCCGGAAGCCAGCAGTTCCTTTACCAGTCGTTCCGGTAGAGGCTACTCGTGCTCGAGTCTCCCCTCCTCCTTCCTCTTCGAGGAAGAGGGTTGCTCAGGCCGAGCTTCCTCCACCTCCTACTCGTCGGGTTTCTGTTTTCACCCGGTTGTCTCACCTTGAGATTGCCGAGGAGACCCCGACAGTCCCTTCAGTCGTTTCTGTTCCTCCAGTACAGTCTGTTGGTACTGATGTAGCTTCTTCTTCCACCTCCGGCCTTGGGAGAAGGGCTAGGAGAAATAGGAACAGGAGATTACGATTAGCGGCATCCGATGCAGCAGTTCAAAGGATGGCAGATTCTCTGGCTCAGCAGGAGCCAATTCAGCAGAGGATGGTTCCCTTACAGCGGGAGCCACGTAGGCGAGTAGTTACCCCAGTCCCGGATGTTGTAGTTGCCCCTGAGATCGACGCAGTCCAGGGAGGACGCTTTTCCCCTCTAGTGCATAGTGGTGATGAGGAGGACGCTGCCCACATTGCAGCAGCCCCTCCTATCCCCACTACTCTTCCTCGCGCTCGAGTCCCCAGGGATACTGTCACTCGGACCCTCACCCAGAGGATCCGAGGCATTATCCGTTCAGCGCGCGGTAGAGGTCGTGTTAGTGAGGAGAGGTTACTCCACCAGATCTCTCAGGTGCACGCTCAGTTACAGCGACAATCAGTCAGGCAGAGTTACCGGTGGCAGAGAGGACAGCCACCACGACAGCAGACCAGAGTTGTTCCCACTGATAGACCTCAGGCAGGTGCCCCTGCTGTTGGACGACGCCCTCGCCTCATGGACGTCGCCCACAGTTAGAGCCTGTCCGACCCCAGCTTGGGTCAGTTGTTGTTGCCCCCTTCACTCAGTTAGATGTTCCTACCGGGTCCCGTCGTAGTAGATGGGTTTGGAGACGTCGGCAGGTGGATGAACCTGTTGAGACAGAGCAGACTGTTGGTACGATTCGTAGAGTTGACACAGTCCCTTCAGTGTCGGTACCAGTTCAGATGGATGTTGATGCAGTAGATGTTGATAGTAATGCCCCGGCTCGAGTGGAGCCAGTTGCTGCTTCTAGTCCCCTTAGGATTTCTTTTCCTATGGGTCCGTACATAGATGCCCTTCGTCAGAACCTCTCCGATGATGACTTGCTTACAGAGGAGTCAGATGAAGACATTCCCGTTCACCGTGTCTGTGTTGTCACGAGACGAGGCACGTCAGATGAGCAGCATGAGCAGTACGATGATTTAGAGGAGCAAGGGGAGGCCGATGTACCTTCCACCTCAGCACAGGGTGGACCTCCCCGTTCAGTAGACACAGATGTTACAGTGTTGCAGTTACAGACTCAGATGGCGGAGATGGCCAGAGCCATGGCGGCGATGACCGCCCAGTTGACGGCGTTGGGGGCTACACCCCATGTTATGGATGTAGTTACTCCTACTACATCCAGAGACGAGCCAGTAGCACCACAGTCGCCAGCCCTAGAGCCTGTTAGAGTTGATAGAGTTTAGAGGGCAGTTCCGATGTCTCCACCAGCAGTACAGTTGAGTGCACCAGTTCAGAGTCAGTCGGTTCAGCTGTCACCCGTTCAGATTCAGGACATGATTGCACAGAGGGTTGACCAGGCTATTGCTTCTAGGAAGTCTGGAGATTCTGTTAGTAGAGGTCGCCCCTACCCGGTAGAGTACGAGCGGGAACCTTACCCCGCTGGTTTTGTTCCTCCCCGATTTCGAGTTTTTGATGGGTTTGGGAACCCAAGACAACATGTGGCTCAGTATCGGGCCATATGTTGCAATATTGGTGGAAATGATGCATTGATGCTCAGATTGTTTGTTAGTAGTTTAGGGGGAGTGGCATTTGAGTGGTATGCCGATCTCCCTAACGATTCAGTTCGTACATTCGCTGAGATGGAGCAGTTATTTGTGCAGAGATTCATGAGTACCGAGCATAGAGTGACTGTTGGTGAGTTGGTAGTGACCAGACAGCGCCCCCACGAGTCTCTACCTAACTATATAGTTAGGTGGAGAAACCTTAGTCTTCAATGTGAACCTCAACTGCAAGAGCAGCACGCAGTTGAGATTCTGTTGAAGAACATTGATGGTCCTATCGCTCCGTACCTGAAGGGTTTCAGCATTAGAACCTTTCAGAAGTTGTTAACCAAAGTCACTAGCCTACAGGACAGCATACCCAGTGCAGTCCCTCCTAAGGTTGAGAGTCAACCTCCACGTAGACCTCAGCGCTTGGAGTTTTCTGGGGCACCACCTCCTAGGAAGGGAGAGGTGCATAGTACTTCTGATGCTCTTGATAGGGGCAAGAGGCCCATGGTTAGTTCAGTACCACAGCGCCCACCACCACCACGACCTCAGTTTCAGCCCCGACCTCAGTTACCACCACCAGTACAGCCTCCTGTTCAGTTTCAGCCACGACCACAGAGTCAGCAGCCTAGGCCCTCTTATAGAACTCCAGAAAACCAACAGTACTTGCAAGAGAGGCTTAGCAAGGAGTATCCCTTTAAAAGGGAGAGTGTAAAGAAGATCTTCAAGTTTTTGGTCAAGAAGAACATTTTGACATTTCCACCCAACAGGAGAGTGGAAGAGGAGGGGCAGACAGAGCATCCTTTGTATTGTCCATTTCATAAGCATATTGGTCATGTGATTGAAGATTGCTATGTGTTCAAGGATAGAGTGGAAAGCCTTATGGCTAGGGGTGAGATTCACTTGCAGGATAGTGACCTAGTGAATCCTCAAGGCAAAGTTGCTCAGGTTGTTCAGATGATTACTAGCTCCGGTCAGTGTGACAGTCAGTGTGGTGTTCAGAGCAGTGACAGTAGAGCACCTCTTAGTTCTGGGGAAGAGTGGCAGCTTGCACTCTCTCGCAAGACAAGGGGTATGATCAGAAGGGCAGTTCAGAGTTCAGAGGCAGTTGAGAAGAGGCCCCCACAGGCCAAGTCGACAGTTGCCAGCCCGGTTCCTTTGCCAGTTTCTTTTTCTTCTTCTGTTGTAGTGCCTACTGAGCACATTTCTTCTACTTCTCCTTGTATTAGAAAGATGTATGAAAGAGAGAAATTTGTTGTAACTTCTGAGGGGAAGACAGGATCTCTTCCAGCACTTACGCTGAAGGATTTTGTTCTCCCTCCAACTGATGATGAATTAATGGAAGAAAACGATTCTGGCTACTTTTGGTGTCTTTCTCCTTCTAGCTTTACTTCTTCTAGCATTCGTTCTTCTTCTGTTTTGTTTATTTCTGAAAATAATAACGATGATGATCTTTCCTTTGGAGAAGAGTTTGAATGTGAAGAAGAACCCGTGTTCGCTATTCCTGAGGGAGGTTGTTACATGGATTCTGAAGATGAATCCGAGAACACTTCCCAACCCCTTTCTAATGAACCAACACAAGCCATATCACCTGAACCAAATGAGTCCTCTATTGAGTCTGACTCAATACGAGAGATACAGTTGCGTTCAGGTAAGGTCCTTCCACCTAAAATGGCTAAAAATAATAAAGAAAATAATAGAAACATCATTACCCAACAGGATGATCCTATCCCTCCTCCTCAAGCACCAGCTAAGGAGAAGGGAAAAGGCCCTCAGTTGGATGTTGATTACAATGTGTTGGCTCATTTGAGAAAGATTCCTTCTCTTCTTAGTGTTTACGATGCACTTATGATGTCTTCCGACTTGAGAGAGACTTTGGTGAAAGCCTTGCTTGAACCAGAGTCTTATCAAGCCTTCTTTGCCACTGAGTCAGTTAAGGATGCATGCTATTTGAGAGAAATGCCATGCATTACCTTTTCAGACCAGGATCTTCTCTTAGGGACTCCTGATCACAACCGTCCCTTGTACGTCACCACTGAAGTAAATGGTTATGAGTTGAACAGGGTCCTCATTGACCAAGGAGCTTCAGTTAATATCCTTAATCATGCCACCCTACAGAGTCTCTCCCTTGGTCATTTGAAGCTCACTTCAGATAAGATTATGCTAAAGGGTTTCAATGATCAAGGTCAGCGAGCTCTAGGTTCCATTACTTTGCCTTTGCGTTTTGGAGATCTTTTGACTGAGGCGAAGTTTCATGTTATTGAGGCAGATACCTCATACAAGGCTCTCTTAGGAAGGCCTTGGATACATGAATATGGAATGGTGCCTTCTACACTGCACCAGTGCATGAAGTATATGAGGAATGACGTAGAGTTTTCCATCCTTGGAGATATTCAACCTTTTGCCGTGCATGAAGTCTCCATTTATGATGATGCCGAGCATTACATGCCTCGAAGAGCTCGTAGACCTCCTCCTGCCCAGTCACCAGTGATACCCACTAGTATTGTACAGGGTCCTATGCAGTCACTTATACAGGGTCCTATACAACCACTAGCACAGGGTCCATCACAGGTTAGGATTGGAGCAGATGTTTCCGCTGAAGACCTGGATGAATCTTTACGATTTGTACTCAGGCGCGATGTTCCTCCTAGTAGAGGTAGGGGATTGCGTGGTAGAGGTCGGGGTAGAGAGTCAGTTCGCCCTCCGAGGAACTTTGATACTCGAATCCCTCCTCCTTCGCACTTGTACACTTCCCCTTTGGTTGTTGAGTCTGACTCTGATGATGAGATGATTGATGTTCCTCGTCACTCAGTCCCTTTGCCCGCCTTTAGTGTTGATCACAATTCCTATCCCACTTTCCATAGGAGTTTGATACCTCAAGGTGGTCTAGTTGTTGATAGTGATTCAGACGACGACGGAGATGTCGGACGTCAGACCACTAGCCAACAATCCCTTTCTCGCCACATGTATGGGATGAGAATTGAGGAATCTCCTCCTCAACCTTCCCCTACACCTTCCGCCAGTGTCCGTGGTGCACTACCCGTAGATAGGCGCTCTGTACAAGAGCTGCACACTCTCTATGTGCCAGCACAATCTGCTTGGCATGCATCGTTGTTCCATAGTGTCGGTGTCCCACAGAGTATTGACATACAGGGTCCTGTGGAATCCACTGTGGATGAGGAGATCATGCCAGTTCCCCGATACTTTTCCCCTACTGTGGATAACTTTGTTGAGCGAGGTCTTGTCCCTTCGACTTGGTCAGGTAGACAAGCCCAACAGCAAGCCCGCATTTGGCGAACTGATTTTCCTCGAACTGGGCAGGGCATAGGCTACTCTCAAGAAGATCAGTCCCCTTCCGCCAACATTCATGTTGTTTCTCATTCTTATCCGGTCGTTTCCGTCGCCGATGATGAAGACCCGGAAGAGAATGAGGACAGGGTCCTTGAAGCCCCACGTGAATTCGAAGATGGCGCCAGTTCTGCCATGGATGAATTGTGCGAGATCAATTTGGGCACTGAATCAGATCCTCGGCCTATCTTTCATAGTGCTTTGTTATCCGAATCAGAGGCTCAAGAGTATGTTGCACTTATTTCTGAGTTTAAGGATTGCTTTGCCTGGAACTATACGGAGATGCCCGGTTTGGATCCGGAAGTAGCAGTCCATAAGTTAGCTATTAGTCCTGATGCAGTCCCTGTTAAGCAGTCACCTCGTCGGATGAGGTTAGAGATTGAACAACAGGTGATAGCCGAGACTAAGAAGCTTATAGAAGCTGGTTTTGTTCGCGAAGAGAAGTATCCCACTTGGCTTGCCAATGTTGTTCCAGTCCGGAAGAAGAATGGCCAGATTCGTGTCTGTATAGACTTCCGTGATTTGAATAAGGCATGTCCTAAGGATGATTTTCCTCTTCCTATCCCCGAACTCATGGTTGATATTGCTTCGTCCCATAGCATTTTCTCCTTCATGGATGGTTCATCTGGTTACAATCAGATAAAGATGGCCCCTGAAGATGAGAAATTCACTGCCTTTCGCACCCCCATCGGTGTGTTTTGTTACAAGGTGATGCCCTTTGGCCTCAAGAATGCCGGGGCCACCTATCAACGTGCCATGACTATCATTTTTGATGAGTTGATTCATGAGCAAGTTGAATGCTATGTGGATGATTTAGTGGTCAAAAGCAAGGTCCGTAGTGATCACCTCCGAGACCTACGAATTGTTTTTGAGCGCTTAAGAAAACATGATTTGAAGATGAATCCCCTAAAGTGCGCATTCGGTGTTAGTGCGGGGAAGTTTCTTGGTTTTATTGTCCGTTACCGTGGCATTGAAATTGATCCCTCCATGATTAAGGCCATAGTGGACTTGAAACCCCCTAAGAGTCTTACCCAGTTGAGGTCTTTTCAGGGTAAGCTCGCTTTCTTGCGGAGATTTATCTCCAATTTGGCCGGTAGATGTCATCCTTTCGCTGCTCTAGCGAAGAAGGATGCCCGCTTTCATTGGGATAAGAATTGTCAGGAGGCCTTTGAGAGCATAAAGCGCTACTTGACAAATCCCCCAGTGTTAGCTGCACCCATCCCTGGCAAGCCCTTGATCCTTTACACTACTGCCTTGGATGAGTCGCTTGGTGCACTTTTAGCTCAAGAAAATGATGAAGGCAAAGAGAACGCCTTGTACTACCTTAGCAGACGCTTGATTCCTGCAGAGCTAAAATACCCGGCAATGGAAAAGCAGTGTTTGACTTTGATCTTTGCTGTGCAGAAGCTTAGACACTATATGCTCTCACACAAGATCAGTTTGATTTCTCGAGTTAACCCCTTGCAGTATCTGATGACCCGTCCGACTTTGTCAGGTCGTTTAGCACGTTGGTCCATGATTTTACTGCAGTTCGATATTACATATGTCCCTCAGCGGGCCGTCAAAGGACAGGCTCTAGCTGATTTTCTTGCTTCTCACCCGATCCCTGCAGATTCCCCACTTAATGACGATTTGCCCGATGAATTAGTCATGAGTGTGGAGGAGCAGGAGTCCCCTACTTGGGAGTTTTACTTTGATGGAGCTTCTTCCATCAAATCACTACGTCCTTACGAAACTCCTGTTGTTAGGGTAGGTTTGGGGCTTGTTTTTGTGTCTCCTGAAGGCCACACCCTTCGTTACTCCTACAGTCTTTCAGAGCCTCGTACTAATAATGAAGCTGAATACGAAGCCTTGATTGTAGGACTTGAGTTAGCCATTCAGATGAGCATTGGGCGGGTTAAGATTTTTGGAGATTCCCAACTAATTATTAATCAAGTGGCCGGAATTTTCAAAGTTCTCAAACCTGAGCTCTTGCCTTACCACGATAGGGCAATGGAGCTCTTGTGTTTGATCCCTGAAGTAACTTTAGTTAGAGTCCCTCGATCTGAGAATGGTAGAGCGGATGCACTAGCTAAACTTGCTAAGGAGTTGGCTGATCCGGCTGGAAATCCGGTGTCGATTGTTGTCCAGTACCGTCAAGCTTTGTGCCCCGCAGACCTGTCTTCTCCCGATCAGACCCTTACAGCGCTTGCTGTGGAGGAAGAGTCAGATTGGAGAATCCCCTTTATTGAGTATTTGAAGCGTGGTAAACTGCCGGACGATCGCTCTCTTGCTGCTCAGATTAGAAAGAGAGCTTTGTCCTTCTCCTATGTGAATGAAACCCTGTACCGACGCTCTTTCGACCAGATGTGGTTACGTTGCCTCAACAACGAGGAGGCTCGTAAGGTAATGGGCGAGGTACACGGGGGGCTTTATGGTGCTCATCAGTCCGGACCTAAGATGAAGGTCAGAATTAAACGCCTGGGTTACTACTGGCCGACGATGATCCGTGATTGTATGGAGCATGCTAGGAAGTGTCACCAATGCCAAATTCATAATACGGTTATTCACCAACCTCCTAATCCGTTGCACCCCACTGTGTCTTCTTGGCCTTTTGAGAGTTGGGGCACGGATGTAGTGGGTCCTATCGACCCTCCTTCCTCTAAGGGTCATAGGTTTATTCTGGCTGCTACTGATTACTTCTCTAAGTGGGCAGAAGCTATCCCACTTAAGGAAGTCAAATCAGAAGATGTGATGCGCTTCTTTCGCGATCATGTTGTCTACCGTTTTGGTGTTCCGCGCCGTATAATTTCAGATAACGGCCCGTCTTTTAGAAGCACCAAAATTGCTAGATTCGCCCGCCGCCATAACATAAACTGGCGATATTCCTCGATTTACTATCCTAGGGCTAATGGTTTGGCTGAAGCGTTTAATAAGACCTTAGTCCAATTGATAAGAAAGATACTTGTGGCAAATAAAAGAGAATGGCACGACAAATTGCCTGAAGCGTTATGGGCCTATAGGACTACATACCGTACTCCTACTCAGTGTACACCATATGCTTTAGCTTTTGGGGTTGAAGCTGTCCTCCCACTGGAGGTTGAGCTCCCTTCGTTACGTGTAGCAGTTAGCCACAATTTGTCTCGCGAGGATAATGCCCGACTACGGTTGGAAGAACTTGATGGTTTAGAAGAGCTCCGTTTGCAAGCTCATCAGAACCTTAAGTTGTACCAGGCCCGGATGGCCCAGGCTCATGATCGTCTCGTCCGACCCCGTGCTTTTCAAGTCGGTGAGTTAGTCCTTGTTTTGCGTAGGCCTATCATCTCGCGCCGTCGTCGAGGTGGTAAGTTTGAGCCCATTTGGGAAGGCCCATTCGTTGTAGAGCAAGTATACGAAGGTGGATCTTACTTGCTAGTTGATGCGAATGGTGTTCATCCCATGCCCGTCATTAATGGGCAGTACTTGAGAAAGTACTACGCTTGAGTTTACACATCGCAAGGGGCATCCCCCGCCACTTGTAAAAATTCCTCTGTATAGATATAACTTTAAAAGATTTCTCGTAGTTTTCGGCAGTCCGTGGCCACGACGATTTGTCCTCTACCACGTGATGTTCGTCATGCAAAGTATGAGATTGTCTTTAAAGGGTTGTATGTAAATACGCCGTAGGGATGTTTGTGCTTACGTTCACATTCACTAGTCACTTTGGTGTTGTTGCACAAAATCATCTTTCCAACCCTTGTAGGAATTGACTTTCCCCAGTTTCACTTGTCCCCTTCAAGTGTGGTCTAGGATACCAAAACTACTAGCTCGAATTTCTGTGGAATGTGATACTGGGTCCATCCTTGGTCTGTATTTGTCAAATATAGTGATGTTGATCCATTATCACTAGGTGAATTTTTCAACAAATTGTTGTAATTTTTCTCTCCCCAGTTTTACTCATGTGGCGAGTATGGCCTGGGATATCAAAGCCAACAATTTTCCTCTCTCTAAAAAAAAAAAAAAAAAAAAAAAATCTGAAAAAAGGGAAGTTCTTAGATGAGAAAGAATCGGTCGCCCTTGTCACAGGTGGAACCCGGTTCTACGCTCCAAGAGCTCGAAGTCCCTCCAAGTTCTCTTCTGTCTCTCCTTAAAGCATTTCGATGATTGCTTAGGAGATGACTGTGTGGGATGTTATTCTCCCTTACTCGTGATGTGATACATCTTGTAATATCAAGATCTGCTCCAGTATCGTCCAGGACGATCTGGGATCGTCCTGGGACGATCAGTGGAATTCAGCTCCAGTTTTAGCCCAGTTTTGCTCCAGGTGATTTTCTGCATGCATCGTCCAGGCCGATTGGAGACATCGGCCAGGCCGATCGGCACTGTAGAAAATATCGTCCATGCAATAGCCCTGAATGGAGACCAGGCCGATCCTTTTGGTCGGATCGTCCCGGGACGATGCTGCGATCGGCCGGGCCGATCTGTGTATTATAAAGCTGATTTCAAGTCATTTTGAGGAGAGAGAAAATCATTAAAAACGAAAATATCAGCCGAGGAGAGAGAAAGTCGTGGACTTTTGTGCAAAAGTGGATTTTCGGACGACGCGGAGCCGTTTTCGATCGAAGTGACTGTTGAGGAAATTGCTGTGCTCGAGGTAAGGCACATTCCGCCTTTCTCAATTTTCAGAACCGTCGTGTTTGGCGGTATATTCTGTCTGGATTTCGTTTTCGTTAATGATTTTCGTCCGTATCTTTTGATCGGTTCAGTTTTTACCGCGTAACTTTCTGTATATTGTTGACGTGCCGAGTGTGCACATTTTGGTTATTTTCTGAAGATTTTCGTCCGGGTATTTTTGATTCGACTGTGTTTTTAGTCGACCGGATTTTTCTGCGAAATTGGAATTTATCTGTGCAGTAGAATAAAGGTTCTGAAATGTTGATATCTGTATTCTGTGCGAATTCGGTAAATTTTCTTTGCAGGAATTTTTGTGTAAATTCCGTATACTGCCGTTGTGCTGCCCGATTTTTGGGTAATTTCTGAATTGTCCGGATTTCTTCTGAATTGAAATGCTATGTGTATAAGCTATAAAAAGGGAGTTATAAGGGGCCTGGATCCTATGAGATTCAGTAAGTGTCAGGGAAATCTGAAATGAGCTCAATCTAAAATTTTAATATTCGTTCTGTTCCGGATCCGAGGAAAAATCTGTTTAGGTGCTATAAGCACTATTTATATATTCTGGTGCTGGAAGCACATCTGATCTGTTCTGGTGCTATAAGCATATTTGTTCTGGTGCCGGGGGCACACTTAGCTATTAATTACTCAGTTATTGTTCTGGTGCCGGGGGCACACTTAGCTATTAATTACTCAGTTATTGTTCTGGTGCCGGGGGCACACTTAGCTATTAATTACTCAGCTATTATTCTGGTGCCGGGGGCACACTTAGCTATTAATTACTCAGCTATTATTCTGGTGCCGGGGGCACACTTAGCTATTAATTACTCAGAGAATTTCTGGTGCCGTGAGCACACTTAGCTATTAATTACTCAGCTATTATTCTGGTGCCGGGGGCACATTTAGCTATTAATTAAATATCTGAAATCTGAGTTCCGTATCTGTTCTGTTTCTGTCTGATTTGATATCCGTTCCGATTCTGTTCTGTTCTGATATGATCTGAATTTCTGATTTCTGTACGATTCTGATTCTGATGTGATATCTGTCCGTATCTGTTCTGATTTGTTCTGTTTTGTTCTGATAAGTTTCGATTTGGATATTTGTCTGATTCTGTTCCGATTTCTGATCGGATTTCTGTCTGATGAGTTTGGTTTTGGATTCTGAGAGTTTTGATTGGAGGTTTGTTGCTTTGCTGAGCTGTTGAGCTCACCCTTGCTTTCTGGTGGTTTTCAGGTTCTAGGAAGGGCAAGGAAGTTCAGGACTAGGTTTCAGAGTCTGATCAGATTAGGTATTTTTGTACTTTTGATTTTTGTACAGTCATGGCTTTCCTGTTCTGTCTTTCTTTCTGTTGAAAGCCATGTACTGTTCTGTAGATGATTATTCTGAGGAAATGAATTAAGATAGATGTTTTGTTCCGCTGCATTTGATGTTTTTAGTAGCTCTGTTGTTCTGTGTGCTTCTGTTGAGTTAAGAATTTGGAAGATCAGTTCAGTAACCTAATCCAAAGCCAGATCCTGGTTAGCTATTCTCCGTCGCGATCCGGCGCGGGCGGGATCCGTCTCGTCTCGGGTCGGGTCGTGACAAGCTTTTTTGGTATCAGAGCACTGGTTTTGGAAACAGGTTGGATTGTAAAACAGAGCTCTAGGAAGTGATCAGTGAGTCTGTCTGGGAGGTAGTTTTGGGTCGTTTGGCTTTTTATTGTGTTATTTTGTGTTGTTTTGTGATGGTTTTCCGGATTTTTCTGGATTTTCTGTATGGATCAGCCAGACCCAGACATGACAGACGGTCAGAGTGACGATCAGGCAGCACCAGTGGGGAGTACAGCCCCAGTGGTCGGTGCTGATACGCTTTCACAGTTTGCTTCACTTGTTGCTCAGATGATGAGCGAGACTCAGAGCAGAGCTTCGACTGTTAGATCTGAGGACATTGATCGACACCTGCAGTTATTTTTGAGGTTGAAACCTCCGAGGTTTGAGGGCGCTGTTGAGCCCAGAGCTGCTGAGGAGTGGCTGAGGAGATTGGAGAAGACTTTTGACGGGATGCAGTGTCCTGCAGACAGGAAAGTTCCGTTAGCTGTTTTTCTGTTGGACGGAGAGGCTGAGCACTGGTGGGATGGCCAGCAAGCAGCCAGATTTCAGGGCAGATTGAACTCTTTGATCACTTGGGAAGAGTTCACTGAAGTATTTCGGGACTGGTTTGTTCCCCCTTCTGCACGACAGCAGATGCAGGAGAGTTTTCTGAGACTTGTTCAGGGGAGCAAGACGGTGATGCAGTACGAGGCTGAGTTTACTGCATTAGCCAGGTACGCTCCGCAGCTGGTTAGCACGTCTGCTGAGAGGTGCTACAGATTTCTGAGAGGCTTACGAGACACTTTGAGGCAGCCTCTGATACCGTTCCGGATCACCGATTTCTCTGAGCTTGTGGAGCGAGCTCGTCTGATTGAGAATGACATGACGGCTACTCAGCAGCGGTGGACTGCGAGTAGGAAGAGGTTTGGAGGAAAGACATCTGGCAGTGGTTCCTCTGGGAAGAGGAGATTTGTTCCTGGATCTGGATCTGGAGATTCCAGGAAGAGCGGAGGATCGTCTGGTACTGCTACCAGTACGACTAGTTCTGGATCTGTCAGTACGGCACCTGTGTGCCAGAGTTGTGGATGGCGACACCATGGCCAGTGCTACAGGATAGCTGGTCTTTGTTTCAGATGTGGTCAGCCGGGACATAGGATTGCAGAATGTCCACAGATGGGATATGAGCAGCGATCTGAGGGCTTTGTCAGACCTGTTGGTTCAGCAGCAGGAAGACCGAGGACTGTTCCTCCTCGCCCTGAGGGATTTGCTGGTAGAGGCGGTGGTTCTAGTTCTGCACCACGGAGACCACCTACGATTCAGAGGGAGCAGAGTAGTTCTGTTGCTTCAGCTCCTGTTCCAGTTCAGCCACGAGTTTACAGTTTGAGTCAGCAGGAGGCTCGTGATGCTCCGGATGTTGTGACAGGTACGGTTTACATTTCTGATCAGCCCTGTCGTGTTTTGTTTGACTCTGGAGCGAGTCATTCTTTTCTGTCCGAGCATTGTTTTGAGATTTTACATTTGGATTCGATGGTTTTACCGGTTTCTTTGTCTGTGATTTTACCGGCTGGGAATCCATTGATTGCTCGACAGTTTTGTTTGTGTGAGATCGAGATTTCTGGCAAGAAGTGGAAATCGAGTTTGATTCGATTGCCGATTTCTTCGTATGATGTGATTCTGGGCATGGATTGGCTGAGTCAGTATGAGGCTCAGATTGACTGTCTGAAGAAGCAAGTGAGTTTGCTTGTGGCTGGAGAGAGAGTTGTATTTCAGGGATTACGAGGTGTTCTCTCCAGTCTGATTTCTGCGTTGGAGGTGAGCAGAATGTGGAAGAAGGGATGTCCGTTATTTTTGGCTTCGGTGCGGGATCTGAACCTGGAGGTTGGTTCTGTTTCTGAGATCCCTGTGGTTCGGGAGTCAGCTGCAGTTGTTTTTGCTTTGAAGATTTGGCGTCATTACCTGTATGGCGTCAGATGTGAGATCTTTACTGATCATAAGAGCCTGAAGTATATTTTTACTCAGAAGGATCTGAACCTGAGCCACCTTCTCGACTCGAGTTGATCAAGGACTACGATTTGACTATTCAGTATCAGCCTGGGAAGGCGAATGTGGTAGCGGACGCTCTGAGCAGGAAGTCTTCTGGATTCTCAGGTATTCAGCTTACCTGTGATGACTTTCTGATTCGTGATTTGGAGAGATTGCAGTTGGAGGTGGTTTCCTCCGATGATTTGGAGTTGGCTCAGATGAGTATTCAGTCTTCTTTGGAAGCACGGATTCAAGAAGCCCAGAAGTCAGATTCCGATTATTCGAAGTTGATAGCTCAGATTGGATCTGGTAAGACTCCTGAACTTCGAATTTCTGATTCTGGTGTTATTTTCTGTAAGAATAGGTTGTGGGTACCTGTGTTTGGAGACTTGAGGCAGGAGATTCTGTACGAATCTCATCATTCTGGCTACACTGTTCATCCAGGCAGTGGTAAGATGTACGCTGATATGAAGCTTTTGTTTTGGTGGCCTGGGATGAAGAAGGATGTGGCAGAGTTTGTGTCGAGATGCGAAGCCTGTCAGTTGGTGAAGGCAGAGCATCAGCGACCAGGTGGACTGTTGCAGTCGTTGCCTATCCCTGAGTGGAAATGGGAGGAGGTAACGATGGATTTTGCGATGGGTTTTCCTCGATATAGACAAGGACATGATGCCATTTGGGTGGTTGTAGATCGATTGACGAAGTCAGCCCATTTTCTTCCGATCAGACAGACGGATTCAGTTGATCGCTTGGCACAGATTTATGTGAAGGAAATAGTCAGATTGCACGGTGTGCCTCGTGTGATCGTATCTGATCGAGATGGACGTTTTACTTCCAGACTTTGGAAGGGTGAGCAAGTTTAGTTCAAGGTCCAACATACCTATGGACCATTTGAGATTTTGGAAAGAATTGGAAAATCTGCTTATCGCCTATTGCCTTCTGATTCTATGCCGGATGTGCATAATGTGTTTCACGTATCCACTCTGAGGAAGTAGGTTTCAGACTCTGGGAAGAAGTTGTCAGCTGATGAGGTGGAGATTCAGGAGAATCTGGCGTACAAGGAAGAGCCAGAGCTTATTTTGGCGTACGACGTCCGAAAGTTAAGAAATAAAGAGATTCCGATGGTTAAATCCAGTGGAAGCACCGGACTGCACGGGAAGCAACTTGGGAGAAGGAGTCTGATATGAGACGGTCGTACCCGTACTTGTTTTGACTGAGTTTGGACTGGATAATGTCGAGGACGACATTTTTCTGAGTTGGGGAGATTGTAATATCAAGATCTGCTCCAGTATCGTCCAGGACGATCTGGGATCGTCCTGGGACGATCAGTGGAATTCAGCTCCAGTTTTAGCCCAGTTTTGCTCCAGGTGATTTTCTGCATGCATCGTCCAGGCCGATTGGAGACATCGGCCAGGCCGATCGGCACTGTAGAAAATATCGTCCATGCAATAGCCCTGAATGGAGACCAGGCCGATCCTTTTGGTCGGATCGTCCCGGGACGATGCTGCGATCGGCCGGGCCGATCTGTGTATTATAAAGCTGATTTCAAGTCATTTTGAGGAGAGAGAAAATCATTAAAAACGAAAATATCAGCCGAGGAGAGAGAAAGTCGTGGACTTTTGTGCAAAAGTGGATTTTCGGACGACGCGGAGCCGTTTTCGATCGAAGTGACTGTTGAGGAAATTGCTGTGCTCGAGGTAAGGCACATTCCGCCTTTCTCAATTTTCAGAACCGTCGTGTTTGGCGGTATATTCTGTCCGGATTTCGTTTTCGTTAATGATTTTCGTCCGTATCTTTTGATCGGTTCAGTTTTTACCGCGTAACTTTCTGTATATTGTTGACGTGCCGAGTGTGCACATTTTGGTTATTTTCTGAAGATTTTCGTCCGGGTATTTTTGATTCGACTGTGTTTTTAGTCGACCGGATTTTTCTGCGAAATTGGAATTTATCTGTGCAGTAGAATAAAGGTTCTGAAATGTTGATATCTGTATTCTGTGCGAATTCGGTAAATTTTCTTTGCAGGAATTTTTGTGTAAATTCCGTATACTGCCGTTGTGCTGCCCGATTTTTGGGTAATTTCTGAATTGTCCGGATTTCTTCTGAATTGAAATGCTATGTGTATAAGCTATAAAAAGGGAGTTATAAGGGGCCTGGATCCTATGAGATTCAGTAAGTGTCAGGGAAATCTGAAATGAGCTCAATCTAAAATTTTAATATTCGTTCTGTTCCGGATCCGAGGAAAAATCTGTTTAGGTGCTATAAGCACTATTTATATATTCTGGTGCTGGAAGCACATCTGATCTGTTCTGGTGCTATAAGCATATTTGTTCTGGTGCCGGGGGCACACTTAGCTATTAATTACTCAGTTATTGTTCTGGTGCCGGGGGCACACTTAGCTATTAATTACTCAGCTATTATTCTGGTGCCGGGGGCACACTTAGCTATTAATTACTCAGTTATTGTTCTGGTGCCGGGGGCACACTTAGCTATTAATTACTCAGCTATTATTCTGGTGCCGGGGGCACACTTAGCTATTAATTACTCAGCTATTATTCTGGTGCCGGGGGCACACTTAGCTATTAATTACTCAGAGAATTTCTGGTGCCGTGAGCACACTTAGCTATTAATTACTCAGCTATTATTCTGGTGCCGGGGGCACATTTAGCTATTAATTAAATATCTGAAATCTGAGTTCCGTATCTATTCTGTTTCTGTCTGATTTGATATCCGTTCCGATTCTGTTCTGTTCTGATATGATCTGAATTTCTGATTTCTGTACGATTCTGATTCTGATGTGATATCTGTCCGTATCTGTTCTGATTTGTTCTGTTTTGTTCTGATAAGTTTCGATTTGGATATTTGTCTGATTCTGTTCTGATTTCTGATCGGATTTCTGTCTGATGAGTTTGGTTTTGGATTCTGAGAGTTTTGATTGGAGGTTTGTTGCTTTGCTGAGCTGTTGAGCTCACCCTTGCTTTCTGGTGGTTTTCAGGTTCTGGGAAGGGCAAGGAAGTTCAGGACTAGGTTTCAGAGTCTGATCAGATTAGGTATTTTTGTACTTTTGATTTTTGTACAGTCATGGCTTTCCTGTTCTGTCTTTCTTTCTGTTGAAAGCCATGTACTGTTCTGTAGATGATTATTCTGAGGAAATGAATTAAGATAGATGTTTTGTTCCGCTGCATTTGATGTTTTTAGTAGCTCTGTTGTTCTGTGTGCTTCTGTTGAGTTAAGAATTTGGAAGATCAGTTCAGTAACCTAATCCAAAGCCAGATCCTGGTTAGCTATTCTCCGTCGCGATCCGGCGCGGGCGGGATCCGTCTCGTCTCGGGTCGGGTCGTGACACATCTGGCTCTAGATATTAACATCACTTCTTAGCGGATTTTGATCTTCTAACAGAAAAGTCGATCCGCTATTTCTTTCAAATGATATATTTTCTCATTGAGATCTCGCTTCTAGTTGTAAGAACAGTCTCTTTAAAGACATAAATGTTGTTTGTACTTCTTCACAAGGTCCCATCAGTTAGCATGGGTGTCACCACTGTGATTTCTTTAGTAATTACTAATTTTTGAGATGATGATTATTGTTCTTAGTGGCAAGTGTGTCCCCCTGCCATCTCTATGCATTTGTTATAAGATTATTCTTTCTATACGGTCGTATGTATGTTCCTCTTTTTAGAGAGATATATATCGATCGATTGCTTCATGTTATTTGATTTCGATTTTACCCAAGAAAATTCTACTTATATTTAAATTACTCATGGCCACGACGATTTGTCCTCTACCATGTGGTAACTAGAATATAAGTTTGGGATTTCTTAGATGATGGATTACTTTTCTTTCCCTCGCAGCACCACGCACTTGTGCGTTGGGTGGTTGTAGAGGTGACTTTCACTCTTTGTTTCGCCGTTTCGAATAAGGTCAGGCAAACATTGAGTCATCCTCGTTCACTGTTGCGATCTGGTCAGGTGAATGTTGGATTTTGTCTTTTGTTCTGCTGTTGCGATCTGGTCAGGCAGACATTAGATCTTTTGGGAAGCTCTTTATTCGCTGTTGCGAATATGGTCAGGTGGATATTGAGCTGTTCTCATTCGCTGTTGCGATTATGGTCAGGCGAATGCTGAACTCCCTTTCTCTTTTCCCCTTTGTTTCGCCGTTTCGAATATGGTCAGGCAGACATTGGGTTGTCCTCATTCACTGTTGCGATCTGGTCAGGTGAATGTTGGACTTACTTCTTTTGTCCCACCGTTGCGATTTTGGTCAGGTGGACATTAGACTTTCGGGAGGGCTCATTATTCGCTGTTGCGAATATGGTCAGGTGGATATTGAGCTGTTCTCATTTGCTGTTGCGATTCTGGTCAGGCGAATGTTGACTCCCCTTTCTGGTTGGGTGCCCGACAGAGTCCCTGGGAGGCATACTTCACCACCTCTTCATTCCCCCTATTTTATTTCCCGTTTAGGGGTTGTTGAGTTTTTCTTCTGATTCTTTGTTGCGCCGTTTCGAATAAGGTCAGGCAGACATTGAGTCATCCTCATTCACTGTTGCGATCTGGTCAGGTGAATGTTGGATTTTGTCTTTCGTTCCACTGTTGTGATTTTGGTCAGGTGGACATTAGACCTTTTGGGAAGCTCATTATTCGTTGTTGCGAATATGGTCAGATGAATATTGAGCTGTTCTCATTCGCTGTTGCGATCTAGTCAGGCGAATGTGGAATCCCCTTTCTTTCACCCTTTGTTTCGCTGTTGCGATCTGGTCAGGCAGACATCGGGTCGTCCTCACTCACTGTTGCGATCCGGTCAGGTGAATGTTGGACTTCTTTCTTTTGTTCCACTGTTGCGATTTTGGTCAGGTGGACATTAGACCTTTTGGGAAGCTCTTTATTCGCTGTTGCGAATATGGTCAGGTGGATATTGAGCTGTTCTCATTCGCTGTTACGAATGTGGTCAGGCGAATGTAGAACTCCCTCCCTTTCTTTACTCCTTGTTTTGCTGTTTCGAACATGGTCAAGCAAGCCTGGAGTTGTCCCCATTCGCTATTGCGAATATGGTCAGGTGGATGTGGGACTCCCTTTCTTTTCTCTATTCTGCTGTAGCGGTGTGGTCAGGCAGATAGATGACTTCCTTACTTTTGATTATTATTGCTTTCCTTTGATTATTTCTCTTCGATATTTCCTTTGATTTCCGATTAATTCCCTTCTTTTCGCATCATCTTAGATCTTTGTCGTAGGTGATCATTGAATTCTATTTGGTTCTTTGAGATTTTCCTTCTCTTATCTTCTCACTTTGGTTGGGTGGATAATTGACCTAGTTCTCTCCCTTTATTGATTTGGTTCCCATTAGTTGATTGCATTTTCTTAGTAGATTTCTTCGCTTGACCCTAGAGTTGTATCTTCCTGGAGTTAGGAAGGTCAACGCCAACATATACGGTTCACCCATTGTTCTCCGCATATGTTGGGGGTCCGTTTGTTGACCTCGTTTTTTTTTCTTTCGCTTGAGTTCCCTCGAGCACATTCGATCGACTTAATCGAATTTTGTCGGGTCTAATTCAAGTTCGAATCGACTCGAATTGAGTCGAATTAGACTTGATCGTATTCAATTAGGCTCGATTAATTGGTTCTGGTCGTGTTGAGCTCGATTCAGTTTAAATCAATAATTACCTTGAATTTAATTTTGTAATCAATTTCGTTGCGACGGCTCGAACCCAATTTAATTCAAATTGAGTCCAATATGGGCCCGAGCCTAACCCGATTTTAGACGAATTTGACTTAATTCAGCTCAGGATAATTCCATTTAAACTCCAATTCACTTTCTAACAAATTCGAAATTGATCCTTAGATCAGGAAATTTGATCGAGCGGTCCTGATTGAATGGGCAATTGGCACGGTCACTGATGCTCACAATCTTCGGTCAGGCAGAGCAGTGATACGAAGCAGCTGCAGACTCCGTTCGCGTGTATACGAGCGACTGTCGCGAGAGGCATGGAATAGGCGGGCTTCTTCTTTCGGAAAAGGGGTTCATTTTACCAGGAGGGAGGCTCTCACGCTCCAGGCATTTTTTTTTTCTTCCGAACTCCCTCTCGCTCTCTCTCTCGAACACACTCTCAATCTCGCTCGCTCTCTGATTCGGAAGCAGCTCAAGGCCAAACACGGCTCTCGGCTCCCGAACCCTCTCCGTGCTTCTCGTTTCTCCTCCCCGATCGCAAGAAGACTGAAGGCTCTCCCGTGCCCCCTTCAGTCGGAACTCAAGAGCCGAAGCTCTTGCCCCCTCTCCCTCTCCCGCGTGAGCCAAGGGGAGACCGGACCCGAGCCCACTACCCCGTCCGACTGCAGTTCCGCCGAACCTAGCACCTGGACCGACCTCCTCCTTCTTCTCTACAGGTGAGCTCTTCTTCTTCCAATTTCTTCTTCTCTACTGCTTTGCTTCCCTTCCTTCTTCTTCTTCCTCTTCCTTCCTCTCTACTTCTATTTCATGCTCTTTCCCTATCTTTCTTCTTCTTTTCATTCCATTCATTCCTTTTAGCTTGCTGTTTGGATGTGATTCCTTTAAAATATGGATGCTGTAGTAATAAGCTAATATATTTTGATGGCCTCATTTGCTGGATTACATTATCACCTAAGCTCCTTTCTTTTTCTTTACGTTGTTTGTTCTCTTCCTACATGTAAGTAGCTTGGTGAAGTTTTATTTCTTACATTGTTGGCAACTCAATGTCTTAAGATAATTATAGTTTCCTGTAAGGAAAAGGGAGGGGAAGCAAGAGCAAAGTTTCTTGCTTCTTGTGGTTAAACGTAGTAGGAATACAATCTCCCTGTCACCTTGTTTGCTTAGCTTTGTACTAATGCATGTCAATTGCTTGATGAAATGATCCTAAGAGAATGTTATATTGAGGTTGCTTATTTCCTTTCAAGCAATATTTGCTCATTAAAATCTTACATTAATGGTCAAAGATTGCATTATTTCTCAGAGTACTTGGAAAGTTTTAAGCATGTTCTTGTCCTCGCCAAGTTTGGATAGCAAATAAAATGAGATTTTAAGTTATCTCATGGTTAGAAAATAATCGTGGAAATTCGAAGCCAGTATTGAGTTATCCATCTAGCTTTGCTTTTGTGTTTATCAACTTTTTGGTGAGATATTTCAACAAAATGCCATGGCGTCATTCTAGCAAAACTTTTTTTTTAGTTAAAAGCACTTGGTCACTTTTATATTTATGAACACCGTTGGAAGTATTAAAGGAGCTCCTTATGAATTATTCTTAATTATTTATAAGGTTAATTATTCATAAGGTGCATCTTCTACCTTTTACGTTACATGCGGAGTTTGTCTCAATACTCTAGGAGAAGTGATTTGTGACTTTATTAGAACGTCTTGTTATATAAAATTTTTGTGTAGAGATTAATATTTCTATCATCTCCAAGGGTATTTCGTTAGTCAGCATTGTTGCAAGAATGAAAAAAAAAATCCTTATGAGTTTACTTTGTAGCTTGTAGACTTTGGTTGCAATGATTGGTTTGGCCTAGAATTTTTTTTTTTACATGTCTTTCAATGGTAGAATGTGCCGAATTTCCTTTTATTAAAGGTGGTCAAATTCATCTTTAATTGTTTCATTGTAGTTAAAATTATGAATACATCTCAAATTAAAACAAGTTAATTTTTTTTATCTACCCTTCTTACTTAACTACAATCATAGTAAATTTATGTGTTATTGTTGTGTACACTGTTAATTTTGCACATGCTGGAGTCTCATATAGCTTATGTTGAATAGGTACTACCTCAAATAAACTCTAAAATTTAATCTCTTTATGCCATCTACTTTTTTTACTGCATACCTATCTATAACTATCTCATAGTTGACAACACTTTGGCATGATCTTCTCACATTTGTTTTTGTAATATTTAGTAGTATTCTTTTATTGTGTACTTTTCTTGGATATTGACGGTATTAGAACAACTCATTTATGATTGGAGAAGTATAAAAAAAAATGATAGTTGGATAGAACATTTGTATCTAATCTAATTCATGGGCTTTGGGCTGGAAGGATTTGTCCACATGTTTCATGGCGCGTGATGTAAAGTTTTTTTAAAAAAACTTCTTTTTTATATGCAGTTTTTGTCTATTGTTTAGCTTCCAAATCGCATTGGGAAGCATGGTAAGTGCAGTTTTTTTTAAGAAAAGTGCAGATTTTTGCAGTTTTGAGTTTCCAAATTGTTTCGGGAGCGAGATGAGTGCTGATTTTTGCAGTTTTAAGTTTCCGGATCGTCGTATGAATGATATACATGCAGTTTTCCATTGTTTTAAGTTTCCGGATTGTTGTAATAATGAAATATATGCAGTTTTCCACCGTTTTGAACTTCCAGATTGTTTTAGGAGTAAGTTATGTGCATATTCCTCGCTGTTTTGTTCTCTAAGTTGTTTTAAAATGAGTATTGATATTGATATGAAATGGTGCATAACACTTTTCCTCCATTGGCATCTTGATCGGCAAAGTGTTAAGATAGGCTATGAGTGATGTTTATTTTGTTACAATACATCAGTTTCATAAACGAGTTGGGTGAGTTGAAGGTATATCTTAGAGTTATAAGTTTGACAGATTTTTGGGATATTCCATTCCTTTTCCAATTGTTTAAGTGTGGATGCTAGCAACCCGAATTTCTTTACTATAAGTCTATGTTAACTTGAATAGTTTCATGTGCATCTTTTGAAAGATGATAGGGAGCGAAATACATTGCCCTTGTTGTTTCTTTTTCATGTCAATAGAAGCATGATATCTTAAAATAATTTAATTTAGAGCTCCTAATACTTGTTGTTCGTTTGCAGAATCAAAGTTTGTGTTCATTTTTGAGTGCTCAAGTTCTCTTTCCGTGTACTTTCTTTCTATTTGATATTCATGTTTGAAAGAATTTTTCTAGAGAATAAATCTTTTGCTTTAGATTTGTTTTGAGAAAGAAATTCATTGCATTACTTGTAGGTTTGCATATTTAAAAAAAAAAATATATCTTGTCGGCAATTATTCTTAGAAGAGCACTCATGTATTTTCTCTTTCAAATGAATATGTGTAAATTTAATATGATTTTATTTTTGAGAAGAGTTTGTATTCAGGATATTCGTTTATACTTGACTTGATAGTGTTATTTTGGGTTGAGAAATTTCATGAATGGTTTGCAAAACGAAAGATGTTGATGTTTTACATTTAGTTTCATGCTAGAAAGTTTTGCTAATTATTTTACATCGAAAGACTTTATCGAGAATTTTTGTGAATGTTTTGTGACGAGTGCTTTGCAATGAGAGGTTTTTGTAAAACCTTCTCGTTGGAAAGCTTTGTGGTTTATTACCCCACTCCAAATGAGAGGAGGTACTTGATTTGTGGGTTGTTGGGTAGAATTTTGTGTCAAAATAGATTTTGGAAGAAGATTTTTGTAGGACTTTGAGTCGGAATAGTGACTTTGGTAGATAACTTTTGTAGAGTTCTATGTGGCACTTAGTTTAGGTGTCCTCACAAGTCTTGTTGGGGTTTGATTAGATTTGTATAATAGAGTCCCTTAGTGCTTTCTAGGAGCAATGAGTGTCTTTAAGATTGAATCAAAATTCCTTTAGTGTTTCACCCCATAAGAGTGAGGTTTGGAGATTTAAAACTTTAGTAGCTTTATATTAGAAGTCCTTAGTGTCCTCTTCGGAGCAAGGCAATCCTTACTCCTTTAGATTCTCTCTTGAATGTTAGTCTCTAAAAGCATAGAATTTTTTTTTGGGATCAGTACAAAACAGATAGAGTCTAACTCTAGTTTTAGCTTTAAAAGTCTATTTCCCTTAGTTGTTTTAAGCATTGTTTGTAGTGTGTTGTGGGTAGGTATGTCAAACATATCAAGTACCTCGTTTGGAGTGGGAACAACAAAAGGCATTGTTGATATCATAGGATGCATTTGACTGCTACGAAATGTATCCAATAACAACGATGCCTACACCCCTTTTTTATATCGGATTTTCGTTCTTTTTCTTTTCATTGCGTTTAGCCGTGTTTTACTTCGTCCGTTAGTTTTCTTTGCTACTTTTTCGGCATCTTGGTACAACACACCTACAAATTGAAGAGAACCCAAGAGACATAGGACTCAACAAGTAACAAAAGGTACGTTCTAGTTTTATTTTATTGCATTTCTATTTCTTTATATTATTATTTATAGAACTGCTCTAATACCTCTCTTTCTATGTCTTGCGAGGTACCTTTTGGAAAACAATGGACAAGGAGCACTTGGAGCTGGAGCTAGGATAACCGGATCCAAGTATCAGTCGTCCCTACCCATCTGGTAGGGGTGCTACGGGCGGAACCACCGGGTCGTAGCCCCCGGTGCTGTAAGTTTACTAAAACTTAGAAAACCTTTAGGGGCCTAGATGATTGTACGCCTCCCACCCTTAGGGCCTTAGAAGCTTCAATTATATATTTAGGATTGCTTTTATTTTTATTTTTTAGATCCCTAAAATCCTATGACATCCGTGTAGAAGTCTTAGGATTAGAAAATAACATCACTTTCAATCCAACAACATTAGTGACACTTAAGGACAAAAATTAAGGACTGAGTCTTAGAAAATATAGACTTAGGATGCATGCTCCTTATAGGATAGAGACATTAAAGCAACAAAAAAAAACTTAGTGACACGCTTTCCTAGATTTAGATTTCTGTTTTCTTAATTCACTAATAATCAACTAACTAATTTTAATCTAATTCTTTAAAATTCATTAAAACACTTAATTCCTAATCAATTGATTCTTAATATTTATAATTGTTAAATTCAAAATCTAAATCATAAACCTAAATCAATTCTAACTAATTTAATGATTCATCCATAACCAATATAAAATCTAAAAGATGTAGACTATCTTAGGAGACTAAAATACAAACTAAACTTATTAGGGTAAAAGATTCTTAAAAATTAAACTTAGAGTAATTTTCTAAAATAATAATCAACAAATCCCTTAATACACAACAACCGCTCCAAAAGTGAAGTTTATTGGATGGACTACTCCGGGCTGCGGGGCTAAGTGTCCTAAGGAGGCTGGTTCCTCGAGCCTGGTGGCACAACGCCACGAATGGATCTAATGGAGCGTCAAAACTTAAAATTAATTTTTCTAATTGGCATGATTCAAACTTGACTAAGAAATGATTTAATTCATCCTTTTCTTTTCTTTTAACAACAAACTACGATAATCAAACAAAGTTAATTATCACTGGGTAACCCAGGCCTACGAGGCTGTTAAATCAGCCCCAAGGAGGGTGAAATAAACCTCACGGCCTCGGTGTGAAACAAAGGTGGTAATTAATTAAACACTAAAAATAAAATACCTCTAAAATCAATCCCAAAATACTAAGATTTGAAGTTTAATTGAAATCTCTCCTTTGCCCCTTTCAACAAACAAATAAAAAATACATACAATTCTAACTAAATTATCCTATTTAGGATCTACCAAAACCACACAGCCTACACACACTTAGACTGGTTTGCTAGGACACGACTATTAGCTTTAGGTTAAGTTATTGTTCTGCTGTTCTTTTCTTTTCTGTACTTTGTTGTGACGCTCTGCATGTGACCCGTGTGCTGTTTGCTTAGTACTTGTGATAGCTTTTTCCGTGGGTTTTCTGTGATGCTTTTCTGTGATGTTCTTCTAGTTTTCTTTCTACACTGTTGTTGTGACGTTAGAATACCCATAGGTTAGGCACGCTCTCTTATACTAATGCTGTCTTCCTGCAGGTGGCCGTGCTTATATAGCGCTAAAAAGAGGGGGCTAAAATTAATAATAATAAATGTATAATTGCTTTAGGTACCTGCTTCAGCTGCTTAGCCCCCAATAATCAAAGCACGGCCAAGTGTGATTTATTTTCAGCATTTTCATATATATAACTGCTTGGATGAGTTTTTGTTATAAACTGCTTAGGATAACCCCTGCAGGAGAGTCTAGATTTTTATTTTTATAATGTAATATATTCGATAGTAAATGTTGTGAAAATCTAAAATAAGGCATTTTTAAAGAGATAGGAGTCCAAAGGGAAAAGTAAACCCCTACAGGGGTTTCCTTTTTCATTTGGATATTCTTTTGGAGCACTCACTACGAGGAGTCCAAAGGGAAAAGTAAACCCCTACAGGGGGTTTCCTTTTTCATTTGGATATCCTTTTGGGAGAGTCACTACGAGGAGCCCGAAGAGATGAAGACGATCCAAAGACGAATCAAGGAAGAGAAGAAGAAGACTGAAGAAGTATAAAAATGCCTTATTTTAAGATTTGCGTCGTTCCCGGGTTGTTGTCGGTGGAGCCCGGCCACCATTACTTACTGTACTCTGTGATGTAATATTGTATGGCACTTGCCATGGACACTCTTTTTCGTGGGATTTGTTTCTGTGATTGTGATTTACTTACTTTTGTTTGCGCAGTAGAACCAGCATGCTTTTTATAGGTTTCTTTCTTGCATGTGCTTGTGTCTGACCGCTAGGCTCCTTAGGGATAAAATTTTTCTACTCGCAATTATTTAATAAAATTTAAGATTAACTCACATAGAAACATAACGACTCTAGGGAATAGCCGGAATCGTCCGGGGTGGCATACATGCATTCTCTCACCTCCTAGACAAACTTCCCCGCCTGCAGGTAGAGTCCGGATAATCTGGCCTATGAGGATGAAGTGCCGGACCTGGGGAAGTTTAGTCATTCAAAAACTATTTTCTATAAGCCTTTTTAAAATTTCATACATATCTGATTTGGAGACTTTAACCAGCATAAATTGCATTAGTAACTAATTAAAATTAAGAATTAATTGCATTAGTTTTAGGAGCATTGTACCACTCATAAGTGTGGGATCAATTAGGGAATTTCTTTAGTTGTCGATCCCAATTTCAGTGTCTAAACTACCCACCCATCTCTCATACAGACCGGATAGCATGGATTTTACACGATTAGGAGGTTTTAGCTGGCTTCCTTTGTCAGACAAGGAATAAGTCCAGATTGCATTAGCTAGGTCGTAGATGTTGGTGTTGTGTGTGCAACACTACATCTTTTATAGATCTAGGGTCGAAAGGTGAGAGGTACGAGTGTACCTCTATACACCTTAACGGTAGGTAGGTTCTCCATTCTCTCAGAGACTATAAATCCTACCCATCTGCGTCACATAGATGACGCCACCTCCCTCTTTCTCTCATGTATGGCTGTATGTTCTGCTTCTCTTCTTTTTCTCCAGTTTCCACTTCTTTTAGCCTACCGGATGTTGACTGAACCTTGTATAACTGATCGAGCCAAGTTGGGACATTCCCCTTTGATTAGGAAGACCTAGAAATCCCTTGCACTAAACCCACTTTAGAGAAGATAACCTAACGTCCTTAATCGAGAGTTTTCTTAGATCGAGGTCTAAGATGTAATTAACTACGGGGGCTTGCGCCCATAGGAAACCGATCCCCACAATCAAATAAACCCCATTCGAGCTGATGTATCGAATGGGGGAAATCTCGTGAATTTAGGGTTATAGATATTATTATCCATCGAGGTGCGTAGGTGAAAACCCGTTATCCTTCATGGCTAATCGTATCTATAACTCCATCTGCTCTTCCATCGGCCTGCTTGTGCCGAGTGTAAAGGTCTACGACCATTTTGTCCTACGGGATAGTGTGATCGTACCCTTTGCATTCGAACCACACGAGCAGCATCCTTTCAGAGACCCACACCTCTCTCTCTCACTCTCTCTCTTTCTCTCCTCAAGGTCTTCTCAGGTCAAGGCAGCAGACAAAGGTCTTAAAAAACGTTGAACAAGAGCTCTTAAATAGAAGAGCTTCAAAGGAGCTCATTAATTGCAAGTAGCCGACTTTATCGTCCAGGCCGATATGTCCATCGGCCTAGCCGATCAGTACAAAACTCAGAAGGTCGGCCAGAGCATCGCCCTGGATACACTTCTGGACGATTGAATTTTAGCTTGATCGTCTAGGACGATCTTACGATTGTCCCGGCTGATTAGTACAAATCCCATCAGATCGGCCAGAGCATCGCCCTGGATGGACTCCTGGACGATTGAAATTTTGCTTGATCGTCCCGGCCGATCTCACGATCGTCTTGGCCGATCATTTCAAATCAGAGGCAAATCATCCTGAGCATCGCCCTGTTTTTGAGCTGGCCGATATTTATCGTCCTGAAGTAACTTAAGGTTTTTGACTAGATCGTCCTGGCCGATCTTGCGCTCGTCCAGGACGATATGATCGTATCAATTATCCTTAATTACTCCCTTGATTTCCTGATCAATTAAGGCATAATTTGATAATTTCGTCCAGGCCGATCCGTTGATCGTCCTGGCCAATAATTTAAAAATACAGTATGCCTTAATTGTCTATGGTGTCTACTTCTTTCTAATTTGAGCTTATCGTCCTGGCCGATACACGTATCATCCAGGCCGATATGTTAATGTCGGCTGCCTTAATTAAGAATCCTGATTAGAGTCTCTGTTTTGAACTTGATCATCCAGGATGATCCAAGGGATCGGCCTGGCCGATGTGAGCAAAAACAGAGATTCTAAATCTCTCAAGTGTGTGTGTGTAGGGTTACTTAGCATCAGTCTCTTTAACCATTACAAGTAGACTCAAAAGGTGAAAAACAAAAGTATAGACTGACTCAACCCTAAACCTACGCAATCCTGAACTTGGCTTCTTCTTGATCGTCCGATCTTCGATTCCTGAAAAGTTAGAAGCAACAAGTAGTCTAAGAGAAATAGTGTTTGTCAATCATCAAAACTTAAGCCATGAAAAAATAGATTTGCAACAAGGGGCATTATTCTTGGTTTTATACCTAGATCTTTTAATGTTTATTAGCTAGTTATGTCATTGTAGATTTATGTTACTTTACACATTTTGCCCATAATGAATTAAAAGCTTCATAAATAGAATATTTTTGGATTATTACAACATAATCTCATGTATATCAAATTTATATTTTCATGCATGCTCTTGATTTTATATTGACAAATCACCTTTGTTATGTTTATTAAAATACATGATATTCATGTTATAAATCATGTTGATTATATAAATTATAAATTGTCATGTTGAATAATATAACACTTGTTGATTATTTGTAATAGCACTTGTAGTGTATATTTATTTTTATGTCGGTTTAATCCTATTAATTTTTAGCTTATAGGGGTCGGCGGGTCCCCAGAGTGACGAATTTATAGGAAATCATTAGATTTCCTTGGGTTGGTATTAACCTTCCTGGTGATGGGTATATGATGAACCAATAATAAAAATATATGCTAAATATGAGAAAATATAAGTTTATATGAATTAGAATCCATATATGACTTGCAGATTATTGTGAGATACATGGATACTTAGTGTTGGTAATTTGTAAACATTGTAATAATTTGGCATCAATAATTACTTGTCATATATAGATGCATATTAAAATATGTTATAGAAAATATAGCTTATCTCATGACAGTTTTTGATATGGTGATTATAGATTACTACTCTCCTTTTTTATTGTTCATATTGCATGTCCCATTCCTTTTCCATTTATGCTTTGATAGATGGAAGTTACTTGCTGGGCATGATTTATCAAACTTACCTATTGTCTTTTTTAGCATGTCCTACAGGCATGTTTGGTGGACTGCCACCTCAGGAGCAGGGTTACCAATAGTAGACTATTTTCAATATTTATTATTTTATAGTAGTTTATTATGTTTATGATTTTGAGGGCTGGATAGTTTCTTTCCTGCTTTTGTTCTATTTATATTTCTGTTATCTTGTATTAGAATTACTATTATTTGAATCTATTAGTTATTTAAACTTCTATTAATGAATTGGCTCATTATTTCACTTCTTTTGTTCATTATGATTGTTGATTCATGAATAGATTGTTAAACCTAAGCTATTGTCCGAAGGCAAACTAAGAGCGGGGGGGGGGGGGGGGGGGGGGGGGGGGGGGGGGGTGTTGAATTAGTAATTTAAAAATGCTCTTGAATTTTTTAAATAGAAAATCGATTTTAAAACATATTTTAAAAATTCTCTCGTATCCCTTCATCGCATCAAGTGTTTCCAAGATGTACCACCTTCCGACTTGTGGTGTGACAGAGTGGTATCAGATCCATTCTATTTTATATTTTATGTTCCTTGACTCCTTAAGATGGGGTATTGAGGTATATTATCTTAAGCTATCCTTAATGTTAAATAATTGATATGTATGCTAGTTTATTTTGATAAGTCTAATAATTCAAAATGGTGCCAAGAAGAAAGAAGTTTGCTACCGCTCGTGGAATTGATGCCACAAGAACTACCCCCACCTATTCCCAGAGGACCTCACTCTCATAATCATTGAGGTGTTGTTGCTCCAAATTCAAATATCATTGTGCTAATCACGATGATGGCAAAGGTAACCATTCAGCTTACTCAAGCAGTGCAAGGAATTAATCAAGCCACTAAAAATGTATAACAACCAACTCAACCAGCACACCCATTAGTGCTCCAAGAAGCCATAAGAGTACTTTATGCTGACCTAGCTTAGGTAAATTAGTCAAAGTCAAAGAAATTAACTAAATAATTAATATTTATAGATTTATGTATTTAAACTAACTTCTATGCTATAGGTCATTCCAACCAATGAGGGGGTGATAAACCGAGTGATGGATCAGCTCCTAAAGATTCACCCTTGAACATTTAATGGGACAGTTGGACCAATCGAATATGATGCATGGGTTCATGACATAGAGAGGAGGATTCATGGTATTAAATTTCTAGAAGACGGAAAGGTAGACATGTCTACATTTAAATTGCGCAAAGGTGCTAATGACTGGTGGGAGAGCATATAATGTAATAACTTTGGAGTAGATGCAATAATTCCTTGAGCATAAGTTGAAAGATTATTTTTTAGTAATATTTTCTTATGGCAGATAGATCCAATATGATTAATAATTTGAGGAAGCTTGAGTAGTGGACAAAATCAATCTGAGTTGTAAGACATAGTTTGCTAGAATTGTCAGATTTGTACCATCTATTGGACAATACTAAGATAAAAAATTCTATAACTTTCTTTTTGTCACGAGAGAAGAAGTCACGAGATTCTTATCGACTGTTAAGTGCAATTCATTTAGGGAGCTAGTTGGTCGAGTAATTCACACAGAAATAGAAATAAATGCTTATGAAGAAAAAGTTACTGGAAAGTAAAAGGCAACATATAGTTAACCACCTAGAGATTCACAAAAGAAACAGCATAAGAGCCATCAGGGGCAGAAGCCCAAAAGTAATCTTCATTGCATTCATTATTGCAAATATCATTCAGGGACTTATAATTTAGTCATCAGGAAGTGCATCAACTACCACAACCCCAAACATAAAACTAAAAATTGCTCAATCAAAGCTCAAGATCTACATGTGTTCCATATAAAAATTAGGTGTCACATGTGTTCCTCTCTTTAACCTACATGTCTGTGTAATCCTCATGCAAAGCAAGGATATGAATTATATATTTGTCATCATGAATATTTTAACTTGCAATAAGTCATATTATAAACAATATTATTCCCTAAAACTATATATGAATTAATATAATGTAGCAAATATAAACAGTTAAAGATATATATTGAGAAGTATGAATTATCATTAAATAAAAGTAGGTGGTTGTCTTAGTCACTCTCCTTATAGGACATAAGATTGATTGACAAAAAAGATAGGTGTTAGTTATCAATACTTGATAACCATCAGGTGTTTAACATTGGAATATGCCAGATGATGATCAATCAGAAACATCAAATGTCAAATAACAATAGATATTCTTTTAATTTGTCCTTATTATAAGAAGTGAGGCTGACAAATTGGAATGTGAATATTCAATTCTAGTGATTGTCATACATCGAACATCGGCATGCATTGAATAATGGTTGATTGGGAACATTAAACAATAATTGATGGTATGCTTGATCATCAATGAAGAATTATATTAGTAATAAGTTATGTGAAATGAAAATTGTGGCGAGGGAGAGACACAATCTATCCACCAAGGAGTATTCATCATGCACTAATTATTAGAGTTGGTTAAAAGTGTGTGAAGCATATTTTTATGAAGTAGCAAGCAAACTCATATATGACAAATATTTTTCAAATTTATAACTACCAAGTTGAACCAGATATTTCATTGAAGTCATTATTTGAAGGAGGCACTAGAAGGACTTCGACTTATAGGTGAGAAGTCATTGCTCAAGGTTATCTACTATTAAGTCAAGCTAGTGGAATGTCAGTCTAAACTTAATGAGAGAATCTAAGAGGAGACTTGATCCCATTCTATAATTCTTCCATATGATGTACATGGCCTTCAAGTGATGATCCTTAGTTTTTTTATTGTCATGATTATCCATTAGGATAATGTGGAACAATAACTAGATCATAAATCACTTGATCTGTCAAGTAATTCCTTAATTAATGAGAATTAGAGCAAGAAGCCCAAATATTATAGAGACTTCGCTTACTTGTCATTAGAGATGGCTCAGTGCTTAGTTGATAGTAGGAAGGGGTCATTTCTCACAAAGGCCTCCAGCTATCATGTGCTTGAAAATTTTTATAATAAATATTGAGGGTCATATCTTACCTTGTGTGAAGATCTCAAATAAACACAAATAGAAAAAACTAAAATGGAATGAATCTAGTGTATAAACTTTTTTATATGAAAAATTCTTGAGGAAGAAACTTCAAGGCATTACCTAGCAAAAATTCATCACTCCCCACAAGTTAAAAAGACGAGAATAAAAAAAATACAAAAACTCAACTAAAAACCTTCTTCCAAGATAATAATAGAAAATGATGACATTAACAAAAATAGTTTGATGATATCGATGAAGAGGTTACAATTAAAGTTAAGAACTAGTATTAAGTAAACATCGATCGACTATAGATGTCGGTTGGCATACATATAATATTATGTGCTGATGGGCATTAGCAAAGGTCTATGATAAGCATGGCACATCATGAATCAATCATCCACAAACATTGAGAGTTGGATGACAACAAATGACAAGATATAGCAGACAATGTTGATGAATAAGTATTTGTTGTTGATAAAAAATGACCATTGGTTTGGCTCAATGTTGATGAGCGTCTAATGGATCTGAGAGTATAGTAGGGTTGATCATCTAGTAGCTCTTGAAATAAATAGAACACTTAAAGTCCTCTAGAATTCTCATACGCCAGGGGGCCCATCTTGTGGGGCCCACAAGAGTAATTCACCAAGGAGAAGAAATCAAAGGATACATAATTAGAAAAGTTTATTTAGGGAAAGATGACTGATTTGAATTTAGATTGAGGAGAAATTTAGGAAAACTTAATTTAAGAAAAGATGACTGATTTGAATTCAGATTTGGGAGGAAATTGGGAAGGTTTTATCTATGGAAAGAGAGCTGATTTGAATTCAAATTTGGGAGGGAATTAGAAAAGTTTTATATAGGGAAAGCGGGATAATTTGAATTTAGATTTGGTAGGGAATTATGAAGGTTTTATTAAAGGAAAGAAGGATGATTTAAAGTCAGATTTAGGAGAAAGATTTGATGCTTTATTTAAGGGTAATAATGTTGTTTTATTTTAATGGTGTGATTTATGTTTTCTTAAGAGTTGTTCCTAGCGGCGTCTAGGATTTATGGCAGATCAGTTCTACCTCTTGAATAGTAGATGACTTGTATCTTTTATTTATGTTGAAGAGATAATAAAAATTAGCCATTATCTTTGAGTTTTAGCAATTTTCTTCCTATCTATTTGAGGATGTTACTATTTAAAGGAGATGATGCCTATGGGTGGGTGTACCGGGTGAAGATGTATTTACTGGTGAATGGGTTGAATGAGGAGGAGAAGTTTATGGATGCAGAGTTATGTCTAGAGGGGAAATCTTTGGCTTGGTTATAGTGGACGATAGCATTGTTATTAACTGAGCTGCTGAAGAAAGCCATGAATAATGTCCCATCCTTACACCTTGAGGCTAAGGTGTCTTTTTTTTTTTTTTGTAGGGGTTTGTGGGGGTGGGGGGAGGAGGGGGTAGTAAGTATTGTTATGGCTACAGGCTAGACCAATCTGGCTAGCAGGTAGTGGGGGTGAAACCTAAAACCAAATCCACAGAAATTTCAACCCCTCTAATGGGGCCCAACAAAGTAATAATTCATTATGTTATTAAGGGAATTCATTAGGGATAAATTTCCTATTTAAAATCAAATAGTAGAGAAAATTTTATAAGGAAATAAGACTGATTAAAGAGCTAATTTGTAGAAAATTAATTATAAAATATGTCTTAATTAAAAAGAGAAAATTTGAGGGCTAACTTAGAGGGGATTAATAGATGTTTATTAAGTGAATATGATAAATTTGGGGACTAATTTGAAGGAGATTAATTGTGAGATGTTTTCTTATAGATTTGGGGACTGATTTGATAACGAATTGAGGGAGATCAGTTTTTGTATTTATTGTTTATTATTTGCTATAAATAGTTAGTTTATATTATATTTTGTATGAAACATTTTATTTTATAGTTTATACAGTTTTCTTTTTATGATAGCTTTCTAACTGTGTCTAAATTATTTGGGAGAGGCTATCTACATCTTGATTTATAGATGACATATATTTTATTTTTCATATTAAAGCTATAATCCAAAATCAATCATTGATATTAATATTTCTGTAATTTTTCATTATTTGTTTGTAATTTTTATCTCCAAGGCATATCAACTTACTTAGTACTTCTAAATATGACAAAAAAAAAAAAAAAAAAAAGGAAAATTTACAACATTTATACAATTCGAAAAGCATAAACAGAATTTATTTCAAATTATTTATGAATATTCTTCACTCTTATCAATAATAGAAGCTCAAAACGCCATCTAAGCTTAAAATCCGAAAAAGATCGCATGGAGACCTATACTAGCCTACTTGACCAGCTAATGGACAGCCACGCAAGAGAATTAATGTATATTAATAAAGATTTATAAAATAATTTTTCAATTCATAATTTTTTTAAAAAAAAATATCTTAAAAACAGTAAGAAAATTGTTGCAAACGTAGACAAAAAATACATACACCAACCTAAGCAATTGTCATTTATTTTGATCAAGCACATTCTGATCTCACTCTTTAGGACAACATAAATGATTATATATTCAAAGTGTCATTTTTCAGTTATCATCTGAAGAAATATTCAAAAAAAAAAAAAAGAAAAAAAGTGCTCCAATAGCTGTTCCAAACAAAGCCATAGTGAATTATATGTTTCTTTTTTTCAAGGTGAACGTCAACCTATACCAAACGATATTTGAAGCACAGAACTGATAAACAAACAATAAACCTATACAGATTTCCAATAAGTTGCAGAAGTTATAAACATCTACATGTAAACTTTATTAAAGTAACAAACTATACAAAAAATGCACAAGCAAAAAAAATGGAAAATACAACAGCAACAGCACCCCTTAACCTTATTTTGTACAATGAAACTGACTAATTGTGTCTTTCGGCAGAAAAAATGAGCCTATTTACCAGAGAATCCATCCTTTGAGCCTGGTAAGAATCTGCCTCATCGTTCTTCTGTAGAAGTTATGTTGGGTATTATAGGTCCATTTTCACAAGCCATTTTAGCTAGACTGCACTGCCACACGCCCAGCTGCTTTCACCCTCTCAAACTCCGCACAAGCCTCCGGGGCATCTTCTTCACTTGGCGGCACCAGTTGCCAGAATAAGGGCAGGTAAGCTTCCCATTCGCTCAGAATGGTGCTACCTTTCTTGCTACCAGTTTTTTCCTTTAAAAAGTGGGGAAAGGAGGGGAGTAAGTGGTACTGTTCAATCATGCTCTGTTATGGAAATTCAAGAGGGTTGGATTTCTTACAACATGAGCTTCTATAAGGCTTTTAAGCTGCATTTGACCAGCTGGAGCATTTACTCTCTGGATCTTTACAATCTCCTTGTTTACCTTGTACATAAAGAAGAAGATACAATTATCCCCGGTGAAAATACAATGGTTCATCCATTTAGTACAATCCTATTTGATTCTAATGCTTCACATTCATTATATTAGTTGAAATTGTATTTCACACTTGAATTGTTTGTTATGATGCCGGTCTGGAGACGCTATGCATGTACATAAAAAATGCACTGTAAATAATAGAAAGCTAATGGATGAATTTTGATGTCATTATGGGAATGAATTGATTAGTAAAATATGTTGATACAATTGAATATTGGAAGAAAAGAGTAAGATTTGAATTGCCTAACCGGAGATTATGTTACTTTTCCTGAATTGTGTTATAATGCCGTTTGGAGATGCTATGTATGCAAATAAAAAATGCATTGTAAATAATAGAAAGTTAATGGGTGAATTTTGATGTCATTATGGGAATGGATTGATTAGCAAAATATGTTGCTACAATTGAATGTTGGAAGAAAATAATAAAATTCGAATTCCCTAATCAATGCATTAAAGATAAATAAATGGTTAAGTAGCAAGTTGGTACTCTTAGCAAAAATTAAAATTTTAAACGAAGATGTTCTAAAATTGAAGAATATTCCGGTTGTAGCAAAAAAGGTATAGAATTCCTGTTCTGAGGCCGAAGCTGTCTCTTCTCTTAGTTCTTGTTAGTTTTCTCTGTTTCAGGTTCTTTGCAGGATTTTCCTGTTTCCTTTCAGGTCCTTGGGCTGCACAGGTTGGTATCAGAGCAAGCTTTGCAGGATGACGAACAAGGGCAAAGAACCGGCCACCGACGAAGTTCAGAGCCTTGAAATGCTGTGAGCAAACTAGGCTAACATCGTGCGACAATTAGAAGCATTGTCGATAGATGTACAACGCCTTTTGATCGAAATGTGTTGTGAGTTAAATCTCCATCGTGCAAGGACCGCACCCCATCAACCTCGTCGAGATCAGGCACCGGCATTGGTTCCAAGCGGCTGGCGTGGTTTGGGCCTTGACCGTCAGTGGCGTCAACTCCCCCAACCTACGCCAGAAGTATCTGACTCAGAGGATGATTTCCAAAGGCAACGAGAAGTGGACCAGAGTGATTCTGAGGAAGATGATGAGGGCATTGAATATTATGTCGACACTACAGGAGTAGAAGACGCACAGTTCCTTTGAGGAGACAAGCTGAATTCAAAGTTAAGGTGGATATACCCTTTTTTGACGGACATTTACACATACAAGATTATTTGGATTGGGAGAAGGTTGTTGAAAACTTTTTTGATTACATGGAAGTTGAATCCACAAAACATGTAAAATATGTAGCTTGCTGCATGAGAAGTGGAGCTAGTGCATGGTGGACACAGTTGCTACAGATGTGGCAACATGAGGCAAAGGGCCATGTCCGCAGTTGGGCGCGAATGAAGCAACTTATGTGTGTTCAATTCATACCTACATATTACGAACCTATTCTTTATATGAGATATCAGCATGTGTGCAAGGTAATCGATTCGTAAGTGACTATACAAAAGAGTTTCATAGACTCAATGTGCGGAATAACCTGAATAATACACATGGGTGGATATACCGAGCAGAAAGGCAATTTACCGTTAATAGGTAGACGGAGGAGAGACTAACGATAGCCGAGATGTACTTGGAGGGGAAAGCATTGGCATGGTACCAATGGAGGGATGCGAAGCGACTCATATGGACCTAGAGGGAGTTTAATGGCGGCTAGTTGGAACGTTTCCAAACCAGCGGGGGAGGGGACTTCTATGAGCAATTGAGCAGTTCTTTGCCCTGACGCAGGAGGGGACAATGAAGTACCGTGAGAAGTTTGAGCACCTGGCCAGTCAACTGAACCAACTTTTGGACATTGTACTGGAGGTGAACGTTTTGAAAGAGCTCAGATCAGAGATTTGGGCGGCGATTAAAGTGATGAGTCCCCATGATTTAAGAGAGACTATAGAGCTAGCCCAGTTAGTGGAGGATTAGAGGCACCTGGGGAGAGGGGCTGGAGGCAGCAGCTCAGAAGGTTCGTACAGTATGACCACCACCTTTTTGACATCTAAGGAGCCGACATCGGGTATTCTTAAGGAGCCCCAATGAGAAAACTGGAGAGAGACCTGGGGAAAATCGTAAGCTAAAATTGAGTTACATGAAAAGAGAGCGAAGAGGCTGAGTTCCAGATATGATGAGAGGTATATACTAGGGCATAGGTGTAAGAACTGAACTCTTTAGGTGCTCACGGTTTGTGATGATGAGGAATTGGGGAAAGAGCGTCTTTCCACCTTGCGGACAAGGTGGGTTTTTGAGAGGTGAGTTTATCAACTAATTTGAAGGAAGGTTTATTTAGGAAAAGATGGTCGATTTTATTGGGAGGAAATTAGGAAGGTTTATTTAGGGAAAGAGGGTTGATTTGATTAAAAGGAAATTAAGAAGATTTATTTAAGGAAAGATGATTGATTTGAATTCAGATTTGGGAGGGAATTTGTGGAGCCTATTGAAAGATAACAATAGGGTGATTTCAAGATTATGTTTTGAGTTTACTGAAATTAGAATTTTTTAAGTTGTAAGGGCTCTAACCACTGGCTAGGGATTTGGGAGAGTCGAATCTCCTCTCAAATTGAAGATCCAACTGAATTTTGTTATTTTCATTCCTATAACTTGCAATAAAAATAGTTTTGATGTGCTCTTCTTCCTAAATTTTTATTGTCGTTCGTTGTTTGGGTACTTGCTTGCTTCAAGTAATTGATTACCCTAAAGTTAGGTTTATGTTTTGTATGCAAAATTTGTGAGTATTTGCTTTCCACTTATTTTGTGATAGATTCTAGCGGCGCCTAGGATTTGGGAGAAAAAGTCCTCTTTAAAAGAGGACCATTGTATTTTGAATGTTCGTATTTATTTTCTTATCAATAAAATCTATTGGTTTGTTGAATTTTACTATTTGTTAGCTGATTTTGGTGCTTAAGTCCTATCAAATTGGTATCAGAGCAATTTATTGGGACCGATGGCTAAGAAAATAGTTGAGGCGTCTGAAAAAAAGTTGGAGGGGGAAGTAGGGAAGCTGCAAATGGATGTTGGATTGTTCCAAATGTCCCTGTTCAACATAGTATTTTATGTGCTTTTCTTGTATGTTTAAATTTTCTGTTATTTTCTTGTATGTTTAAATTTTATGTTAGAATTATTTATCTCACTAAACCTCTAGCTCATTTGATACTATATCATGATTTTTGGAAAGTAAAGGGACATTTGGAATAATGGACAGGTGACTAGTTTTGCTCTATACAACAACATTTTTAGTATATATAGAATGTGTACGATGTAAATTAGAGATTATTGGTACATATAAATATATATTTGATATTATTTTAAAAGCTCTTTACATGAATTAATGACTTGTTCCATTCAATGTTTATAATGTATCTACTAGATGATTGTTAAGAGTCAACTTGGGATGATCAATTCAGACTACTTCCCATTCGTTCAATCATGATGAGTGCTAGTGAGAATTATGCTTGTCTAGATTATGCAATTTTGTTACGCTTGAAGATTACCAGGACTCTGGTGAAAATGGGGCGAGACAAATGAAGAGGAAACATTGAAGAGGATGGTGAAGTTGAAACAACAGAGATGAGGTACAACCCAGCACAATATAATCCCCTGAGAAAAATTTTAATGGAGACAAGGCATTATGCCCACTAAACAGAGATGATTGATTATGTTCCATTGATCGTAGAAGAAGCAGAGAAATTCCGGGTTAGAAAAAAGAGGAACAAACATAACAGAAGAGATCAATGTATTAATATCCTTTGACACAGAGGCTCTGATTCCAAATTCACTTACTAAGCAAAGGCAGAAGAGAGCATTAAGAGGAAGATGAAAAAGTGAAGAGAGGTATTGTATTGATTTTCACCATCACATTACAAGGTTACCACAACAGTTAAATTATACCGTGGAATAAAAACCTAAAATGAATAAAGTATCAATCCCATCTCATAACCAAAGGCTGAGATGCAACATACAGTTATGATCGAATTGTCAAGAATCAAGATGAGCTGAACACAGTCGTGTCTGTGAAGATAGAATTGACCGCTTTACTATAATTCGCTATCAACTTGTTTTTTTTTTACTTTGTTCATTTTACTTGACATTTTTTTTTTGGTGGGGGGTGGTTTGTTGTTAATTAATAAATCAATTTTGACATGCACCTTTGGAATAAGTGTGTCATCCTCATCTAGAATATACGCAAGACCACCCGTCATGCCAGCAGCTACATTCCTGCCCACCCTACAGAAATTCAAGAAAGGAAAACAAATAAAAATAAATGGCAAAATAAACAAAGAGAATATCACAAAGGGAGAGATGAAATACATACTTTCCTAGAACAACAACACAACCACCAGTCATATATTCGCAACAATGATCTCCAGTGCCTTCAACAACAGCTTCGACAAGAGAGTTCCTCACAGCAAAACGTTCACCAGCTTTTCCCCTAACAAAGACTTGACCACCTGTTGCACCATATAGACAGGTGTTTCCCACAATGGCAGCATCCTCTGGAGAGAAGCCAGTGTTCTCAACAGGAGTAATAACAAGCTCTCCACCAGCCATACCCTAGAAAAATAGAACTTCTGAAGTTTTGTCACACGATAAAAGAAAGAAAGCCTGGGATATGAATATGTGGCACCTTTCCTACGTAATCATTAGCCTCTCCCACAAGCCGTATATTCATTCCAGGAGTCAAGAAACAGCCGAAGGATTGCCCAGCACTTCCATTGAAACTAAAGCCAGGAAAATATTATTTTTCATTGTCAGATTACTATAACAAGTCTAATAGTTTAAATGCCTTCAAAAACGTTGTTACAATATAGCAAATACACACACTATATTTAGTTGTCCTGCAAAGCCTGTATCTCCATATTGTTTAGCAATCACACCAGCTATACGCCCACAAACAGCTCTATCAACATTGTGAATTTCCACTGCCTTTGTTACCTCCTTCTCACGTTCAATTGCTTCAACTACCTGCATCAAAATGGACACAAGTCGAGTTGCATAAATATCTGATCATAGCAACCAAAAACAAGTATCCTTCAGTCACAATACAGAAGAATAATAAAAAGCGTTTAATGAAAATTATAGATCGTATTGCAAAACTAACAGTAATGCAAGCAAGACTGCAAAGATTAACTGTAACCTGAAGTTCAGAATGGAATCGAGGTTAACAAATCATTAAAACCCCCTCAACATATTCTATATAAAGGTGCAACTGGAAATGGACACTTCGTTTCAGTTTCTAAACCAACGTTTTTTTTAATATCATAATGGGTATAAGCTACTCAGAAACTCTACAAGCCCTTCAAGTGACTTGAAATTGATATTATTTATTTTGAATTTGTTTATACAATATGTAGTAATGATATTTTATAATAATCACAAAATAAATTAAACATATGACATATATATTTTGGTTTTTTTCTAATAAAATGATTTTAATTAAACCAAAACATAAGTTTTGGTCTTGTAAGAAAATATTTTTTAATCAATAAAAGAGCAGTGAAGTTAACTGTAAACAATTTTAAAATTAAACAAATAAATATACATTTTCTTCTCTCTAAAAAAATTGATTTCAATCAAATTAATATGCAAATTTTAAATTTTAACGTTTTGGAACAAAAAATATAAAATCGACCAATTTCATGAGCACAATATTAAAATAACAAAAAAGTTTTAACATATTTATTATAAGGAATTAACTCGTTCTGCACCCAACGCAATCTCAATCCACTCCCTCTTGTACATGAGATTCGTGATTGTATACGAGAAAATAAGATAAGTAGAAAAATAAAATTAACTAAAAAATTTAAAGAAGAAAAAACATAGTCCAAGAATACTCCAATTTTAATACCATTACCTCCAATTTTTTATAATATAGGTGGGATCATTTTGGTTTCTTTGTTAAGGAGCCAGGAGATTAAACTGGGATTTTTAAATAGTCTAGGATAATTTTGATCCTTCACAGATAGTCGAGGGAGAGTATTGAGCATAGATTATGATGTGAAATGTGTCATACTTTAAAATTATGGGAGAAAGTTATTATACATAGGTTATAAAATGATACTAATGTTTCTCAAAATCAATTTGAATTCATGTCGGGTAGCTCTACCATGGAAGTTAAACATTTATTGAGGTTTGATGGAGAAGTATAGAGAGAATGAAGAGGATCTACATATGATATTTATTGATTTAGAGAAAGCTTATGATAAAGTTTCAAGAGAAGTGCTATGAAGAGTTATAGAAAAAAAGGTTAATAATTCTTATATTCAAGTCATTAAGGTTATATATGCAGGAGCTATTACTTGTGTTCAAACACAAGGTGGTTTGACCAAGTATTTTCCTATTTCAGTTGATTACATAAGGGATCAGCTTTAAGCCCATATCTTTTTTTACTTTGGTCATGGAGGTCAACCTAAAGTCTAAATGTTTTTGTTTGAGTAGATCTAAAATCGAATACATAGAGTGTAATTTAAGTAGTAATAGATCAAGTGGGCGGAGAAATATGACTTTGGGCGATCAAGTCATTAATTAGAGTACACGTTTTAGATATCTCAGGTCCATTGTTTAAAGTGATTGATGTAAACAAATTAAAGCAAAGCATAAAAGAGAGAACAACAAAGAGAATCAAAACTTACTTTAATAAATTTAAGACATAAGACATTACTTAGAGAACAAAATAGGTTAGAGAAAACAACTAATTTCAGAAAAGGAAAGAAGCAACTTCCAACGACTAAAACAAAAGAAAACTAACAAAGAAACAATATTTAAAAAAAAAAGGCTATCCTCAGAACATCCTACAAGAGGACTCCTCACATGCACCGATTGTAGGAATATATTTTAAAATAAGGTTTAGATATGCAAACCAAGGGTCCACCACAGCTAAGGGATTCCAATGTCCTTTCAAACTTCACCAGCAAATGCCACCAATACAGCCCACAACTTCACCAAAACAGCCAACAAAAACAGCCAACAACTTCACCAAAACAGCCAACAAAAACAGCCAACAACTTCACCAACGGAACTAGAAGAAAGATACAGGTGGAGTGGAACTTGCGTAGAGAAGAAAGGGGTTAGAAGCCGAGACGAAAGAGGAGAAGCTCGCAAGCTTTCCTAGGAGAGAAGGAGAATGGAAAAAGCTCTCAAGCTCTTCCAAAGAAGAAAACCCTCAGGTTTTTTAAAGCACTTAGCTCTCAAATATTCACCAACCATTTCTTCTCAAAATATCTCAAATATATAGGCCAAAGAGGGGAAACATAACAGCCAAAAGTTCCCAATTTCAATATAGAAATGAAAAGCCAAGAGCCAACCCCGCTGGAATCCAAGAGCCAAAACAAAGTTCCACTGAATAAAGCCACGGAACCAGCCAGGAATAAAGCCACGGAACCAGCCAGGAACAATCACAAGGCACGTACAGCACAACTTTTTTTACACGGATTCAGCAATTCCAAAGGAGAGAGATAATCCCCAACAGCCATCATAAAGACACGGCAAAAGGAGGAGTAAAGGCCACGATTTCCACCACAGAGAAAACCCAAAGGACACCATAAAAGCACAATGAAGGCCACGGCTCCAACAGCCAAAAGCATCCATAATGAGGAAAATTGCAGCAGCTCAAGAGGCAAAGAAGAAGAGGAAGAGACAAGTTCCACACACCTAAAAGCTTGCTCCCAACCTTAATTTTATAGCAAGACATCAGCTCATAATGAGCTACTTCTCCACTAGATATTAATGAGCTGGCACAACTAAAGTTTTAACTACTTAAGCTCAAACCGAAACAGCCAATGCCTCCATGAAACCAACAAACATCCAAAGGACAAATGGACCCCCCAAGCCGGCAAACCCAAGGAAGCAAAATCCAAACCTCTTCCTACCATGATCATTGGATTTACCACCATCATTGGATAGCATAAAAACAAAAAAAATAGAAAATATAACTAATATTGTTCATAACAAAAAATTAAGCAAAAAATCTAAATGCATCAATTCCCCCCAGGTGGGGAATTCTCATCTCCTGATGAGAAAACTTTAGCAACTCTTTTGTAGAGCTCCAAATTTCGCTTTTGAAGTTCAGCAGCATCAATCCACGTGCAATCAATTAATGGTCGATTACTCCATTTGACCAAAAATTTCTGGTGTTCTCCATGCCTTGTCTTTGTTGTTTTTATATCAACAATTTCTTCAATCAGATCATCTTCGTTCAACGAAGGAGTGGAAAGTGGCAATGTTTTATGATCCACAGAATCACCTGTATTTCCTTCATACAAAGAAAGATCAGAAACATTAAATATAGGAGAAGTTCCAACTGTGTTAGGTAGATCTAAAAGATATGCATTTGTGCCTAATTTCCGTAGAATGCGAAAAGGTCCGAATTTTTTTCTGCTCAGTTTCCCAAAAGTACCAACGGGAAAGCGTTGGCGACGAAAGTAAGCCATCACCATATCCCCTTCGTTAAAAACAACCTCTCTCCGATGCTTGTCTGCAGCAGTTTTGTATTTGACATTTGCTATACGGAGTTTTTCAAGAACTTGTTGTTGGACCGATTTGATATGATCAAATGTTTCTAATGCTTCAGCACTTATTTTGCTAGGTAAAGATAAACCATTTCGATCCAAAATGTGAGGAATAGATTGACCATATAAAATTTCAAAAGGAATTTTTCCAGTAGTTCTATTAACAGAATTGTTATAAGCAAATTCAGCTTGTGGTAAAATCAAATCCCATTGAAAAGGTTTCTCACCAGCAAGGCATCTTAAAAGATTTCCCAAACTTCGATTGACAACTTCAGTTTGTCCATCGGTTTGAGGATGATAAGCACTGCTAAACTGAAGAGAAGTTCCTAACTTAGCCCAAAGTGTTCTCCAAAAGTGACTCAAAAACCTAGTATCTCTATCAGAAGTAAATGTACGAGGAATACCATGAAGTCGAACAATTTCTTTAAAAAATAAATCAGCCACATGAGATGCATCAGAAGTTTTTTTGCAAGGAATGAAATGAGCCATTTTACTAAAGCGATCAACAACAACAAAAACAGAATCATGTTTTCTTACAGTAACCGGCAAGCCCAGAATAAAATCCATAGAAATATCTTCCCAAGGTTTATTTGGAACTGGAAGAGGAGTGTATAAACCAGAATTTTGTGAAGTTCCTTTAAAAGCTTGACAGATTTTGCATTGTTTCACAAACTTAGCAATTTGTTTTCTCATATGAGGCCAAAAATATTTTTCTTCCACCATTGCAATAGTTTTCCCTTGACCAAAATGACCACTTAACCCACCACCATGAAGTTCTTGCACTAACTGTTCTCTTAAAGAATTATTTGAAATGCAAAGTCTAGAACCCTTAAACAAAAAGCCTTGGTGAATAACAAATTGACCAGATGGATCAGTTCCCAAATTAAGACAAGCCTCCCAAATATCTTTAAAATCAGAATCATAAGCATAAGTATCTTTCAAAAACTCAAAAGAAGTAATGGTAGGATAAACAGTAATCAATAAATGTGACCTTCGACTTAAAGCATCGGCAACCTTATTCAACACACCAGTTTTATGTTTGATATGAAAGGAATACTCTTGCAAAAAAGAAACCCATTTAGCATGTCTCTTGTTGAGATTTTTTTGTGAACCCAAAAATCTTAAAGCCTCGTGATCAGTGTTTAAAACAAATTCTCGCTGAATCAAATAACACCTCCAAAATTTTAAAGCTTGAACAATAGCATAAAACTCCAAATCATAAGTAGAATATCGAGATCGAACATCATTCAACTTTTTACTAAAATATGCAACAAGTTTTCCTTCTTGGCTTAAAACAGCACCGATTCCCACATGTGAAGCATCACAATCAACTTCAAAAACTTTTTCAAAATCAGGCAGATTAAGAATTGGAGCTTGACTCATTTTCATTTTGATAATTTGAAAAGTTTTTTCAGCCTCTGGAGTCCATCTAAAGATTCCCTTTTTCAAACAGTCAGTGATAGGAGCAATTACAGAACTAAAGTTTTTAATGAATCGACGATAGAAAGATGCCAAACCATGAAAACCCCTTACCTCACTGATATTTTTAGGAACAGGCCAGCTTTTGATTGCCTCGATTTTTACCGGATCAACTTTGATTCCCTCAGCAGACACAATATAACCCAAGAAAGTCAAACTTGAAGTCATAAAAGTACACTTCTTAAGATTGATATACAATTTTTGTTCCCTCAAAGTTTGCAAAATTTTTTTAACATGAGAAAGATGTTCAGAAGGGTGAATACTGTAAATCAGAATATCATCAAAATATACCACCACAAACTTTCCGATAAAAGGTCTCAAAATATGATTCATTGTTCGCATAAAAGTACTTGGAGCGTTTGATAAACCAAAAGGCATAACAAGCCATTCATACAAACCTTCTTTGGTTTTAAAAGCAGTTTTCCATTCATCTCCAGGTCTTATTCTTATTTGATGATACCCACTTCTCAAATCAATTTTAGAAAAAATTTTGGCACCACTTAACATGTCAAGCAAATCATCTAGCCTAGGTATTGGAAATCTGTACTTGATGGTTATCTTATTGATAGCACGACTATCCACACACATACGTCAAGTTCCATCTTTTTTAGGAGTAAGCAAAGCAGGCACAGCACAAGGACTTAGACTTTCCTTTATTAAACCTTTTTCTAAAAGTTCAGTCACTTGCTTAGAAAGCTCTTTATGTTCATTTGGACTCATCCTGTAATGTGAAAGATTAGGCAATGTTGCTCCAGGAATTAAATCAATGTGATGTTGAATGTCTCTCATAAGAGGTAAGCCAGTTGGTAACTCGTCAAGTGTTAAATCAGAAAATTCATTAAGCAACGGTTGCATTTCCTTAGGAATTTCAAGAGCCAAATCAGATTCTTTTCCAAGCACCAAATAAGCCACTTCAAATTGTTTCAAATCATTTGTGTTCAAAAGTAATTCAGGAGTGGATGAATTTTCAGATTTTTCATTTTTTGTTGGAGGATCAGAAATGTTTCTTTGAGGAAAGAGAGTGAATTTCTTATTGTTTTGAATCAAAGTATAAGTGTTCCTCTCGCCATTATGAATTGTTTTATTATCATATTGCCAAGGACGCCCCAAAAGTATATGAGAAACTTCTAAAGGTACAACATCGCAAACAATTTGATCCTTGTACGCTCCTCCAATTGTCAAATTAATGGTGCATTGCTTCGTTATTGGAACCTCACCTCCTTCCTTAAACCACGATATTTTGTATGATTTGACAAGAGGTTTTGTTTTCAATTTGAGCTTTTCAACCATGTGTTGTGACACAAAATTTCCTGAACTCCCACTATCAATCATTAAAGTGCAAATTTTCCCTTCAACCGTGCAAGTTGTTCTAAAAATGTTTCTTCTTAGCCACTTATTACCCTTTTCTTTTTGAGCAGTTAAAACTTGTCGAATTACTAATAAAGGTTCTCCTTCGTCTCCTTCCAAATCAAAATTTTCCATTTCAGCTTCATTATCAGATTCTGGTTCATTTTCTTCTTCTTCACTTTTATTTTCATTTTCTATCAAATTATTTCGAGGAGGATTATTTTTTCTGCAAGTAGCCGACAAATGACCATAAAGACCACATTTGAAACAAGGTCCAATTAGTTTAGGTTGTTCAGTAGGTTTAGAACCCATTAGCCCTTTACCCTTATCCAGATTTTGACTTTCATAAGTTTTGACCTTAGTTCCCGACGTCCCAATAGAAGATTGAGTTTGGATTTTCACCCCACCAGTTTGTCGTCGCTTATATGTTTCAATGACTTTGCTACTTCCCCTTTGATGTTGTTTCTCAATTTTTAAAGCCATGCGATAAGCCTCATCTAGTTTAATGACATGATGCAAGTTTAATTGATCCTGAATTGTCCACTTAAGTCCATTAAGATATCTTGTTACCGTTTTTTCTTCAGATTCATCTAAATCATTCCTAGCTTGCAACTTAAAAAAGTTTTCAGTGTATTCTTCCACAGTTTGAGTTCCTTGACGCAGATTATTAAATTCTTGAAAAATAGTTCTTGAATGATCAGAAGGCAGAAATTTCCCTTTCATTTTTTCTTTCATTCTTTCCCAATTTTGAATTTTTTCTTTACCTCGCCATACTCTATTGTTTTGCAAAATTTTCCACCATGTTAAAGCATGTCCCGTTAATTTTAAGCTTGCAAATTTGACTTTTCGATTTTCTGGTATTTCTTTCCACTCAAAAAATTGATCCATTTTCTCAACCCATTCGAGGAATTGTTCAGGTTGTAACTTCCCTTCAAAATTATGGACATCGATTTTAATCCCATGATCCCAGTTTCTTTGGCGCCTATTTTGATTCCTAGGACCCTCATCCTCGCTTTCAGAAGATATGACATTAGGATTAACATTAGCTTGATTGACATTCAGATTAGCGATTGCTTCAGCCATTGTATTGATTTGTTGTTGCAAATTATTTAATTATTGTAAGAGTTGTTGCAAATCCCCTTGATTATTAGCCATTGATCGAAAAGCAAAGACTCACAAAAAAGACTGAGAACTTAGATAAAAGAACAAAGACTACCCAAGCAAAGAACTTGCTCTGATACCAAATTGATGTAAACAAATTAAAGCAAAGCATAAAAGAGAGAACAACAAAGAGAATCAAAACTTACTTTAATAAATTTAAGACATAAGACATTACTTAGAGAACAAAATAGGTTAGAGAAAACAACTAATTTCAGAAAAGGAAAGAAGCAACTTCCAACGACTAAAACAAAAGAAAACTAACAAAGAAACAATATTTAAAAAAAAAGGCTATCCTCAGAACATCCTACAAGAGGACTCCTCACATGCACCGATTGTAGGAATATATTTTAAAATAAGGTTTAGATATGCAAACCAAGGGTCCACCACAGCTAAGGGATTCCAATGTCCTTTCAAACTTCACCAGCAAATGCCACCAATACAGCCCACAACTTCACCAAAACAGCCAACAAAAACAGCCAACAACTTCACCAAAACAGCCAACAAAAACAGCCAACAACTTCACCAACGGAACTAGAAGAAAGATACAGGTGGAGTGGAACTTGCGTAGAGAAGAAAGGGGTTAGAAGCCGAGACGAAAGAGGAGAAGCTCGCAAGCTTTCCTAGGAGAGAAGGAGAATGGAAAAAGCTCTCAAGCTCTTCCAAAGAAGAAAACCCTCAGGTTTTTTAAAGCACTTAGCTCTCAAATATTCACCAACCATTTCTTCTCAAAATATCTCAAATATATAGGCCAAAGAGGGGAAACATAACAGCCAAAAGTTCCCAATTTCAATATAGAAATGAAAAGCCAAGAGCCAACCCCGCTGGAATCCAAGAGCCAAAACAAAGTTCCACTGAATAAAGCCACGGAACCAGCCAGGAATAAAGCCACGGAACCAGCCAGGAACAATCACAAGGCACGTACAGCACAGCTTTTTTTACACGGATTCAGCAATTCCAAAGGAGAGAGATAATCCCCAACAGCCATCATAAAGACACGGCAAAAGGAGGAGTAAAGGCCACGGTTTCCACCACAGAGAAAACCCAAAGGACACCATAAAAGCACAATGAAGGCCACGGCTCCAACAGCCAAAAGCATCCATAATGAGGAAAATTGCAGCAGCTCAAGAGGCAAAGAAGAAGAGGAAGAGACAAGTTCCACACACCTAAAAGCTTGCTCCCAACCTTAATTTTATAGCAAGACATCAGCTCATAATGAGCTACTTCTCCACTAGATATTAATGAGCTGGCACAACTAAAGTTTTAACTACTTAAGCTCAAACCGAAACAGCCAATGCCTCCATGAAACCAACAAACATCCAAAGGACAAATGGACCCCCCAAGCCGGCAAACCCAAGGAAGCAAAATCCAAACCTCTTCCTACCATGATCATTGGATTTACCACCATCATTGGATAGCATAAAAACAAAAAAAATAGAAAATATAACTAATATTGTTCATAACAAAAAATTAAGCAAAAAATCTAAATGCATCAATTCCCCCCAGGTGGGGAATTCTCATCTCCTGATGAGAAAACTTTAGCAACTCTTTTGTAGAGCTCCAAATTTCGCTTTTGAAGTTCAGCAGCATCAATCCACGTGCAATCAATTAATGGTCGATTACTCCATTTGACCAAAAATTTCTGGTGTTCTCCATGCCTTGTCTTTGTTGTTTTTATATCAACAATTTCTTCAATCAGATCATCTTCGTTCAACGAAGGAGTGGAAAGTGGCAATGTTTTATGATCCACAGAATCACCTGTATTTCCTTCATACAAAGAAAGATCAGAAACATTAAATATAGGAGAAGTTCCAACTGTGTTAGTTAGATCTAAAAGATATGCATTTGTGCCTAATTTCCGTAGAATGCGAAAAGGTCCGAATTTTTTTCTGCTCAGTTTCCCAAAAGTACCAACGGGAAAGCGTTGGCGACGAAAGTAAGCCATCACCATATCCCCTTCGTTAAAAACAACCTCTCTCCGATGCTTGTCTGCAGCAGTTTTGTATTTGACATTTGCTATACGGAGTTTTTCAAGAACTTGTTGTTGGACCGATTTGATATGATCAAATGTTTCTAATGCTTCAGCACTTATTTTGCTAGGTAAAGATAAACCATTTCGATCCAAAATGTGAGGAATAGATTGACCATATAAAATTTCAAAAGGAATTTTTCCAGTAGTTCTATTAACAGAATTGTTATAAGCAAATTCAGCTTGTGGTAAAATCAAATCCCATTGAAAAGGTTTCTCACCAGCAAGGCATCTTAAAAGATTTCCCAAACATCGATTGACAACTTCAGTTTGTCCATCGGTTTGAGGATGATAAGCACTGCTAAACTGAAGAGAAGTTCCTAACTTAGCCCAAAGTGTTCTCCAAAAGTGACTCAAAAACCTAGTATCTCTATCAGAAGTAAATGTACGAGGAATACCATGAAGTCGAATAATTTCTTTAAAAAATAAATCAGCCACATGAGATGCATCAGAAGTTTTTTTGCAAGGAATGAAATGAGCCATTTTACTAAAGCGATCAACAACAACAAAAACAGAATCATGTTTTCTTACAGTAACCGGCAAGCCCAGAATAAAATCCATAGAAATATCTTCCCAAGGTTTATTTGGAACTGGAAGAGGAGTGTATAAACCAGAATTTTGTGAAGTTCCTTTAAAAGCTTGACAGATTTTGCATTGTTTCACAAACTTAGCAATTTGTTTTCTCATATGAGGCCAAAAATATTTTTCTTCCACCATTGCAATAGTTTTCCCTTGACCAAAATGACCACTTAACCCACCACCATGAAGTTCTTGCACTAACTGTTCTCTTAAAGAATTATTTGAAATGCAAAGTCTAGAACCCTTAAACAAAAAGCCTTGGTGAATAACAAATTGACCAGATGGATCAGTTCCCAAATTAAGACAAGCCTCCCAAATATCTTTAAAATCAGAATCATAAGCATAAGTATCTTTCAAAAACTCAAAAGAAGTAATGGTAGGATAAACAGTAATCAATAAATGTGACCTTCGACTTAAAGCATCGGCAACCTTATTCAACACACCAGTTTTATGTTTGATATGAAAGGAATACTCTTGCAAAAAAGAAACCCATTTAGCATGTCTCTTGTTGAGATTTTTTTGTGAACCCAAAAATCTTAAAGCCTCGTGATCAGTGTTTAAAACAAATTCTCGCTGAATCAAATAACACCTCCAAAATTTTAAAGCTTGAACAATAGCATAAAACTCCAAATCATAAGTAGAATATCGAGATCGAACATCATTCAACTTTTTACTAAAATATGCAACAAGTTTTCCTTCTTGGCTTAAAACAGCACCGATTCCCACATGTGAAGCATCACAATCAACTTCAAAAACTTTTTCAAAATCAGGCAGATTAAGAATTGGAGCTTGACTCATTTTCATTTTGATAATTTGAAAAGTTTTTTCAGCCTCTGGAGTCCATCTAAAGATTCCCTTTTTCAAACAGTCAGTGATAGGAGCAATTACAGAACTAAAGTTTTTAATGAATCGACGATAGAAAGATGCCAAACCATGAAAACCCCTTACCTCACTGATATTTTTAGGAACAGGCCAGCTTTTGATTGCCTCGATTTTTACCGGATCAACTTTGATTCCCTCAGCAGACACAATATAACCCAAGAAAGTCAAACTTGAAGTCATAAAAGTACACTTCTTAAGATTGATATACAATTTTTGTTCCCTCAAAGTTTGCAAAATTTTTTTAACATGAGAAAGATGTTCAGAAGGGTGAATACTGTAAATCAGAATATCATCAAAATATACCACCACAAACTTTCCGATAAAAGGTCTCAAAATATGATTCATTGTTCGCATAAAAGTACTTGGAGCGTTTGATAAACCAAAAGGCATAACAAGCCATTCATACAAACCTTCTTTGGTTTTAAAAGCAGTTTTCCATTCATCTCCAGGTCTTATTCTTATTTGATGATACCCACTTCTCAAATCAATTTTAGAAAAAATTTTGGCACCACTTAACATGTCAAGCAAATCATCTAGCCTAGGTATTGGAAATCTGTACTTGATGGTTATCTTATTGATAGCACGACTATCCACACACATACGTCAAGTTCCATCTTTTTTAGGAGTAAGCAAAGCAGGCACAGCACAAGGACTTAGACTTTCCTTTATTAAACCTTTTTCTAAAAGTTCAGTCACTTGCTTAGAAAGCTCTTTATGTTCATTTGGACTCATCCTGTAATGTGAAAGATTAGGCAATGTTGCTCCAGGAATTAAATCAATGTGATGTTGAATGTCTCTCATAAGAGGTAAGCCAGTTGGTAACTCGTCAAGTGTTAAATCAGAAAATTCATTAAGCAACGGTTGCATTTCCTTAGGAATTTCAAGAGCCAAATCAGATTCTTTTCCAAGCACCAAATAAGCCACTTCAAATTGTTTCAAATCATTTGTGTTCAAAAGTAATTCAGGAGTGGATGAATTTTCAGATTTTTCATTTTTTGTTGGAGGATCAGAAATGTTTCTTTGAGGAAAGAGAGTGAATTTCTTATTGTTTTGAATCAAAGTATAAGTGTTCCTCTCGCCATTATGAATTGTTTTATTATCATATTGCCAAGGACGCCCCAAAAGTATATGAGAAACTTCTAAAGGTACAACATCGCAAACAATTTGATCCTTGTACGCTCCTCCAATTGTCAAATTAATGGTGCATTGCTTCGTTATTGGAACCTCACCTCCTTCCTTAAACCACGATATTTTGTATGATTTGACAAGAGGTTTTGTTTTCAATTTGAGCTTTTCAACCATGTGTTGTGACACAAAATTTCCTGAACTCCCACTATCAATCATTAAAGTGCAAATTTTCCCTTCAACCGTGCAAGTTGTTCTAAAAATGTTTCTTCTTAGCCACTTATTACCCTTTTCTTTTTGAGCAGTTAAAACTTGTCGAATTACTAATAAAGGTTCTCCTTCGTCTCCTTCCAAATCAAAATTTTCCATTTCAGCTTCATTATCAGATTCTGGTTCATTTTCTTCTTCTTCACTTTTATTTTCATTTTCTATCAAATTATTTCGAGGAGGATTATTTTTTCTGCAAGTAGCCGACAAATGACCATAAAGACCACATTTGAAACAAGGTCCAATTAGTTTAGGTTGTTCAGTAGGTTTAGAACCCATTAGCCCTTTACCCTTATCCAGATTTTGACTTTCATAAGTTTTGACCTTAGTTCCCGACGTCCCAATAGAAGATTGAGTTTGGATTTTCACCCCACCAGTTTGTCGTCGCTTATATGTTTCAATGACTTTGCTACTTCCCCTTTGATGTTGTTTCTCAATTTTTAAAGCCATGCGATAAGCCTCATCTAGTTTAATGACATGATGCAAGTTTAATTGATCCTGAATTGTCCACTTAAGTCCATTAAGATATCTTGTTACCGTTTTTTCTTCAGATTCATCTAAATCATTCCTAGCTTGCAACTTAAAAAAGTTTTCAGTGTATTCTTCCACAGTTTGAGTTCCTTGACGCAGATTATTAAATTCTTGAAAAATAGTTCTTGAATGATCAGAAGGCAGAAATTTCCCTTTCATTTTTTCTTTCATTCTTTCCCAATTTTGAATTTTTTCTTTACCTCGCCATACTCTATTGTTTTGCAAATTTTTCCACCATGTTAAAGCATGTCCCGTTAATTTTAAGCTTGCAAATTTGACTTTTCGATTTTCTGGTATTTCTTTCCACTCAAAAAATTGATCCATTTTCTCAACCCATTCGAGGAATTGTTCAGGTTGTAACTTCCCTTCAAAATTATGGACATCGATTTTAATCCCATGATCCCAGTTTCTTTGGCGCCTATTTTGATTCCTAGGACCCTCATCCTCGCTTTCAGAAGATATGACATTAGGATTAACATTAGCTTGATTGACATTCAGATTAGCGATTGCTTCAGCCATTGTATTGATTTGTTGTTGCAAATTATTTAATTATTGTAAGAGTTGTTGCAAATCCCCTTGATTATTAGCCATTGATCGAAAAGCAAAGACTCACAAAAAAGACTGAGAACTTAGATAAAAGAACAAAGACTACCCAAGCAAAGAACTTGCTCTGATACCAAATTGATGTAAACAAATTAAAGCAAAGCATAAAAGAGAGAACAACAAAGAGAATCAAAACTTACTTTAATAAATTTAAGACATAAGACATTACTTAGAGAACAAAATAGGTTAGAGAAAACAACTAATTTCAGAAAAGGAAAGAAGCAACTTCCAACGACTAAAACAAAAGAAAACTAACAAAGAAACAATATTTAAAAAAAAAAGGCTATCCTCAGAACATCCTACAAGAGGACTCCTCACATGCACCGATTGTAGGAATATATTTTAAAATAAGGTTTAGATATGCAAACCAAGGGTCCACCACAGCTAAGGGATTCCAATGTCCTTTCAAACTTCACCAGCAAATGCCACCAATACAGCCCACAACTTCACCAAAACAGCCAACAAAAACAGCCAACAACTTCACCAAAACAGCCAACAAAAACAGCCAACAACTTCACCAACGGAACTAGAAGAAAGATACAGGTGGAGTGGAACTTGCGTAGAGAAGAAAGGGGTTAGAAGCCGAGACGAAAGAGGAGAAGCTCGCAAGCTTTCCTAGGAGAGAAGGAGAATGGAAAAAGCTCTCAAGCTCTTCCAAAGAAGAAAACCCTCAGGCTTTTTAAAGCACTTAGCTCTCAAATATTCACCAACCATTTCTTCTCAAAATATCTCAAATATATAGGCCAAAGAGGGGAAACATAACAGCCAAAAGTTCCCAATTTCAATATAGAAATGAAAAGCCAAGAGCCAACCCCGCTGGAATCCAAGAGCCAAAACAAAGTTCCACTGAATAAAGCCACGGAACCAGCCAGGAATAAAGCCACGGAACCAGCCAGGAACAATCACAAGGCACGTACAGCATAGCTTTTTTTACACGGATTCAGCAATTCCAAAGGAGAGAGATAATCCCCAACAGCCATCATAAAGACACGGCAAAAGAAGGAGTAAAGGCCACGATTTCCACCACAGAGAAAACCCAAAGGACACCATAAAAGCACAATGAAGGCCACGGCTCCAACAGCCAAAAGCATCCATAATGAGGAAAATTGCAGCAGCTCAAGAGGCAAAGAAGAAGAGGAAGAGACAAGTTCCACACACCTAAAAGCTTGCTCCCAACCTTAATTTTATAGCAAGACATCAGCTCATAATGAGCTACTTCTCCACTAGATATTAATGAGCTGGCACAACTAAAGTTTTAACTACTTAAGCTCAAACCGAAACAGCCAATGCCTCCATGAAACCAACAAACATCCAAAGGACAAATGGACCCCCCAAGCCGGCAAACCCAAGGAAGCAAAATCCAAACCTCTTCCTACCATGATCATTGGATTTACCACCATCATTGGATAGCATAAAAACAAAAAAAATAGAAAATATAACTAATATTGTTCATAACAAAAAATTAAGCAAAAAATCTAAATGCATCAATTCCCCCCAGGTGGGGAATTCTCATCTCCTGATGAGAAAACTTTAGCAACTCTTTTGTAGAGCTCCAAATTTCGCTTTTGAAGTTCAGCAGCATCAATCCACGTGCAATCAATTAATGGTCGATTACTCCATTTGACCAAAAATTTCTGGTGTTCTCCATGCCTTGTCTTTGTTGTTTTTATATCAACAATTTCTTCAATCAGATCATCTTCGTTCAACGGAGTGGAAAGTGGCAATGTTTTATGATCCACAGAATCACCTGTATTTCCTTCATACAAAGAAAGATCAGAAACATTAAATATAGGAGAAGTTCCAACTGTGTTAGGTAGATCTAAAAAATATGCATTTGTGCCTAATTTCCGTAGAATGCGAAAAGGTCCGAATTTTTTTCTGCTCAGTTTCCCAAAAGTACCAACGGGAAAGCGTTGGCGACGAAAGTAAGCCATCACCATATCCCCTTCGTTAAAAACAACCTCTCTCCGATGCTTGTCTGCAGCAGTTTTGTATTTGAAATTTGCTATACGGAGTTTTTCAAGAACTTGTTGTTGGACCGATTTGATATGATCAAATGTTTCTAATGCTTCAGCACTTATTTTGCTAGGTAAAGATAAACCATTTCGATCCAAAATGTGAGGAATAGATTGACCATATAAAATTTCAAAAGGAATTTTTCCAGTAATTCTATTAACAGAATTGTTATAAGCAAATTCAGCTTGTGGTAAAATCAAATCCCATTGAAAAGGTTTCTCACCAGCAAGGCATCTTAAAATATTTCCCAAACTTCGATTGACAACTTCAGTTTGTCCATCGGTTTGAGGATGATAAGCACTGCTAAACTGAAGAGAAGTTCCTAACTTAGCCCAAAGTGTTCTCCAAAAGTGACTCAAAAACCTAGTATCTCTATCAGAAGTAAATGTACGAGGAATACCATGAAGTCGAACAATTTCTTTAAAAAATAAATCAGCCACATGAGATGCATCAGAAGTTTTTTTGCAAGGAATGAAATGAGCCATTTTACTAAAGCGATCAACAACAACAAAAACAGAATCATGTTTTCTTACAGTAACCGGCAAGCCCAGAATAAAATCCATAGAAATATCTTCCCAAGGTTTATTTGGAACTGGAAGAGGAGTGTATAAACCAGAATTTTGTGAAGTTCCTTTAAAAGCTTGACAGATTTTGCATTGTTTCACAAACTTAGCAATTTGTTTTCTCATATGAGGCCAAAAATATTTTTCTTCCACCATTGCAATAGTTTTCCCTTGACCAAAATGACCACTTAACCCACCACCATGAAGTTCTTGCACTAACTGTTCTCTTAAAGAATTATTTGAAATGCAAAGTCTAGAACCCTTAAACAAAAAGCCTTGGTGAATAACAAATTGACCAGATGGATCAGTTCCCAAATTAAGACAAGCCTCCCAAATATCTTTAAAATCAGAATCATAAGCATAAGTATCTTTCAAAAACTCAAAAGAAGTAATGGTAGGATAAACAGTAATCAATAAATGTGACCTTCGACTTAAAGCATCGGCAACCTTATTCAACACACCAGTTTTATGTTTGATATGAAAGGAATACTCTTGCAAAAAAGAAACCCATTTAGCATGTCTCTTGTTGAGATTTTTTTGTGAACCCAAAAATCTTAAAGCCTCGTGATCAGTGTTTAAAACAAATTCTCGCTGAATCAAATAACACCTCCAAAATTTTAAAGCTTGAACAATAGCATAAAACTCCAAATCATAAGTAGAATATCGAGATCGAACATCATTCAACTTTTTACTAAAATATGCAACAAGTTTTCCTTCTTGGCTTAAAACAGCACCGATTCCCACATGTGAAGCATCACAATCAACTTCAAAAACTTTTTCAAAATCAGGCAGATTAAGAATTGGAGCTTGACTCATTTTCATTTTGATAATTTGAAAAGTTTTTTCAGCCTCTGGAGTCCATCTAAAGATTCCCTTTTTCAAACAGTCAGTGATAGGAGCAATTACAGAACTAAAGTTTTTAATGAATCGACGATAGAAAGATGCCAAACCATGAAAACCCCTTACCTCACTGATATTTTTAGGAACAGGCCAGCTTTTGATTGCCTCGATTTTTACCGGATCAACTTTGATTCCCTCAGCAGACACAATATAACCCAAGAAAGTCAAACTTGAAGTCATAAAAGTACACTTCTTAAGATTGATATACAATTTTTGTTCCCTCAAAGTTTGCAAAATTTTTTTAACATGAGAAAGATGTTCAGAAGGGTGAATACTGTAAATCAGAATATCATCAAAATATACCACCACAAACTTTCCGATAAAAGGTCTCAAAATATGATTCATTGTTCGCATAAAAGTACTTGGAGCGTTTGATAAACCAAAAGGCATAACAAGCCATTCATACAAACCTTCTTTGGTTTTAAAAGCAGTTTTCCATTCATCTCCAGGTCTTATTCTTATTTGATGATACCCACTTCTCAAATCAATTTTAGAAAAAATTTTGGCACCACTTAACATGTCAAGCAAATCATCTAGCCTAGGTATTGGAAATCTGTACTTGATGGTTATCTTATTGATAGCACGACTATCCACACACATACGCCAAGTTCCATCTTTTTTAGGAGTAAGCAAAGCAGGCACAGCACAAGGACTTAGACTTTCCTTTATTAAACCTTTTTCTAAAAGTTCAGTCACTTGCTTAGAAAGCTCTTTATGTTCATTTGGACTCATCCTGTAATGTGAAAGATTAGGCAATGTTGCTCCAGGAATTAATCAATGTGATGTTGAATGTCTCTCATAAGAGGTAAGCCAGTTGGTAACTCGTCAAGTGTTAAATCAGAAAATTCATTAAGCAACGGTTGCATTTCCTTAGGAATTTCAAGAGCCAAATCAGATTCTTTTCCAAGCACCAAATAAGCCACTTCAAATTGTTTCAAATCATTTGTGTTCAAAAGTAATTCAGGAGTGGATGAATTTTCAGATTTTTCATTTTTTGTTGGAGGATCAGAAATGTTTCTTTGAGGAAAGAGAGTGAATTTCTTATTGTTTTGAATCAAAGTATAAGTGTTCCTCTCGCCATTATGAATTGTTTTATTATCATATTGCCAAGGACGCCCCAAAAGTATATGAGAAACTTCTAAAGGTACAACATCGCAAACAATTTGATCCTTGTACGCTCCTCCAATTGTCAAATTAATGGTGCATTGCTTCGTTATTGGAACCTCACCTCCTTCCTTAAACCACGATATTTTGTATGATTTGACAAGAGGTTTTGTTTTCAATTTGAGCTTTTCAACCATGTGTTGTGACACAAAATTTCCTGAACTCCCACTATCAATCATTAAAGTGCAAATTTTCCCTTCAACCGTGCAAGTTGTTCTAAAAATGTTTCTTCTTAACCACTTATTACCCTTTTCTTTTTGAGCAGTTAAAACTTGTCGAATTACTAATAAAGGTTCTCCTTCGTCTCCTTCCAAATCAAAATTTTCCATTTCAGCTTCATTATCAGATTCTGGTTCATTTTCTTCTTCTTCACTTTTATTTTCATTTTCTATCAAATTATTTCGAGGAGGATTATTTTTTCTGCAAGTAGCCGACAAATGACCATAAAGACCACATTTGAAACAAGGTCCAATTAGTTTAGGTTGTTCAGTAGGTTTAGAACCCATTAGCCCTTTACCCTTATCCAGATTTTGACTTTCATAAGTTTTGACCTTAGTTCCCGACGTCCCAATAGAAGATTGAGTTTGGATTTTCACCCCACCAGTTTGTCGTCGCTTATATGTTTCAATGACTTTGCTACTTCCCCTTTGATGTTGTTTCTCAATTTTTAAAGCCATGCGATAAGCCTCATCTAGTTTAATGACATGATGCAAGTTTAATTGATCCTGAATTGTCCACTTAAGTCCATTAAGATATCTTGTTACCGTTTTTTCTTCAGATTCATCTAAATCATTCCTAGCTTGCAACTTAAAAAAGTTTTCAGTGTATTCTTCCACAGTTTGAGTTCCTTGACGCAGATTATTAAATTCTTGAAAAATAGTTCTTGAATGATCAGAAGGCAGAAATTTCCCTTTCATTTTTTCTTTCATTCTTTCCCAGTTTTGAATTTTTTTCTTTACCTCGCCATACTCTATTGTTTTGCAAATTTTTCCACCATGTTAAAGCATGTCCCGTTAATTTTAAGCTTGCAAATTTGACTTTTCGATTTTCTGGTATTTCTTTCCACTCAAAAAATTGATCCATTTTCTCAACCCATTCGAGGAATTGTTCAGGTTGTAACTTCCCTTCAAAATTATGGACATCGATTTTAATCCCATGATCCCAGTTTCTTTGGCGCCTATTTTGATTCCTAGGACCCTCATCCTCGCTTTCAGAAGATATGACATTAGGATTAACATTAGCTTGATTGACATTCAGATTAGCGATTGCTTCAGCCATTGTATTGATTTGTTGTTGCAAATTATTTAATTATTGTAAGAGTTGTTGCAAATCCCCTTGATTATTAGCCATTGATCGAAAAGCAAAGACTCACAAAAAAGACTGAGAACTTAGATAAAAGAACAAAGACTACCCAAGCAAAGAACTTGCTCTGATACCAAATTGATGTAAACAAATTAAAGCAAAGCATAAAAGAGAGAACAACAAAGAGAATCAAAACTTACTTTAATAAATTTAAGACATAAGACATTACTTAGAGAACAAAATAGGTTAGAGAAAACAACTAATTTCAGAAAAGGAAAGAAGCAACTTCCAACGACTAAAACAAAAGAAAACTAACAAAGAAACAATATTTAAAAAAAAAAGCTATCCTCAGAACATCCTACAAGAGGACTCCTCACATGCACCGATTGTAGGAATATATTTTAAAATAAGGTTTAGATATGCAAACCAAGGGTCCACCACAGCTAAGGGATTCCAATGTCCTTTCAAACTTCACCAGCAAATGCCACCAATACAGCCCACAACTTCACCAAAACAGCCAACAACTTCACCAAAACAGCCAACAAAAACAGCCAACAACTTCACCAACGGAACTAGAAGAAAGATACAGGTGGAGTGGAACTTGCGTAGAGAAGAAAGGGGTTAGAAGCCGAGACGAAAGAGGAGAAGCTCGCAAGCTTTCCTAGGAGAGAAGGAGAATGGAAAAAGCTCTCAAGCTCTTCCAAAGAAGAAAACCCTCAGGTTTTTTAAAGCACTTAGCTCTCAAATATTCACCAACCATTTCTTCTCAAAATATCTCAAATATATAGGCCAAAGAGGGGAAACATAACAGCCAAAAGTTCCCAATTTCAATATAGAAATGAAAAGCCAAGAGCCAACCCCGCTGGAATCCAAGAGCCAAAACAAAGTTCCACTGAATAAAGCCACGGAACCAGCCAGGAATAAAGCCACGAAACCAGCCAGGAACAATCACAAGGCACGTACAACACAGCTTTTTTTACACGGATTCAGCAATTCCAAAGGAGAGAGACAATCCCCAACAGCCATCATAAAGACACGGCAAAAGGAGGAGTAAAGGCCACGTTTTCCACCACAGAGAAAACCCAAAGGACACCATAAAAGCACAATGAAGGCCACGGCTCCAACAGCCAAAAGCATCCATAATGAGGAAAATTGCAGCAGCTCAAGAGGCAAAGAAGAAGAGGAAGAGACAAGTTCCACACACCTAAAAGCTTGCTCCCAACCTTAATTTTATAGCAAGACATCAGCTCATAATGAGCTACTTCTCCACTAGATATTAATGAGCTGGCACAACTAAAGTTTTAACTACTTAAGCTCAAACCGAAACAACCAATGCCTCCATGAAACCAACAAACATCCAAAGGACAAATGGACCCCCCAAGCCGGCAAACCCAAGGAAGCAAAATCCAAACCTCTTCCTACCATGATCATTGGATTTACCACCATCATTGGATAGCATAAAAACAAAAAAAATAGAAAATATAACTAATATTGTTCATAACAAAAAATTAAGCAAAAAATCTAAATGCATCAGTGATGGTGAAAGAGATGGGGATATTATTAGTAGATTCAAGTTGGATGATTGAAGTGGAGGAGTACATCGAGACAGTTGTGTAATAGGAAAGCACCCCTCAAACTCAAAGGAAAACTCTATAAGATGGTGGTGAGATCTGCAATGCTTTATGGCGCAGAATGTTGGCCATTAAAAGAGAAGTATAAAATTAAGTTAAAGTGTTGCAGAGATGAGAATGCTCAGGTGGATGAGTAGCATCTCTTATAGACAACGTGAAACGAGTATATACGTGAAAAGATTGGAGTAGTTTCAATGGCAAATAAGATTAGAGAGTCGCCTTAGATGGTTTGGTCACATAAAACGTCAGTCTTTTGATGACCCGATTAGGAGTATAGATATATTAGATTTGGCCTATGTTAAGAAAAGTAGGGATAGGCATAAAAAGACGTGGTTAGAAAATATTAAAAATAACATTTTTTTTATTATATTTAAATGAGAATTTGACTCTTAACAGGACACATTGGAGGAAAAGGAATCATATAGCCAACCCTATCTAATCGGATAAAGGCTTGATGTAGTTGTTATTGTGGTATAGATAGTCGGGAGACTTTTAATTTTTTTCTCATTCATGAAGCTTCAATACCTCTATTTCAAACAGTTGATATAAAACTTTTTGGCCAAATTTTCTCCTCTTGTTGTGAGAAAAAATGTAGCACATACTCATTCATGCAATCAATGAAAAGAAACAAAATTACTCCACAACATATAAACCTTCACCTTCTAGAAAAAAAAATCATAAATTATATGGAAGGTGATAGCAAGATGAGAGATATTTTAATATTCTCCAAATCCTGTAAGCTAGAAAACTTTTTTTTCTTTCTACAAATAATTTGAGAATCACCGCATCATCACTACAATTTCTTTTTGAGATCTTGGCAATGATTTAGTTCAAACCAATAAACCTTCATTGTATTAAAATATTTAATAATAGGGAGGATACCTTGATTATTGAGATCTTATTTTGATTTTATAAATGAAAGAAGGATCCTTAAAACTTTCCATAAATTTGTTTCATAGCATCTCAAACATCTTATGTGGTTGTTAGGAACATGTATGACATTTTGATTTCAGGCATCATGGTATTTGATGATGAATTTTTACCTTTCCTTTTAGAAAAGACTTCACAGTTTTTGACCACTTAAGGTAATTTCTTCTGTTCAAGCAATAAAAGGCATGTAGCCCTTAAAGCTCTCATTTATTCTCATTTTCACTACTCACGGCAGTTGACTCCTTAGAAGGGAAGTTATAAAATTTGATATAGTGAAGAGAAAAAAGAATAAAAGAGACAAATAACTATTGATGAAAAAGGAGGACCATAATCATGCTCTGACACCATGTAGAAAAATGTGACTAGAAAAGCTGGGATTATTCATTCTTTCAATAAGTATTTACACACAAAACTACATAAAGGAAAGAAAGAAGGAAATAATTACAATAGCAAACATAAAAAAAAAAAAACCACCCCTAACTATGCTCCCTCTGGCAATTCCACCTCCCTGCAGTTGTTCGTCTGCTATTTATCCATTTAGTCGTTGCTGAAATATGCCAAAGGAGCAAGCCATGGGCTCTTTCTTTTCTTTATTGTATAAGAATCCGTGAAAGAGGTATTTACTTGAAAGCAATGAATTCATAATCTCTATTTTTTATTAGCACTATCGCTGGCCCTGCTTAATCTGATGGCTCTTCAAGATATATCATTAATCGCCTTAAATAGTTTAGATCTTTTTCTCATATTTGGTGCATGCATGACTAACCAATTCTCAATTTCACCACCATGTATCTTCAATTTCATCATATCAATATAAGCAATAATGCATGTCACATTGCTCCTTAAGTGAAAAGCATCTCCATTAAAGACACATGTTATATAAACTAGCTAAGTTTAAAATATAAGAATCCATTTGTCACCAAAGAGACTTCAATATTTGAACTCAACTTTCTTGCAATAACATTTTCATATGCTAACTTGACCTCGTTGTAGTTATTGTATCCATGTTGTTTTTTCCTGCTTAAAGCATTATAGTCTTTCTTGATGTGTCATTTTCTTCTAATAAAAAATGCTAATAAGACCATTGAATTTTCAATGGCACTCGTGAGATTTCAGCCTGTGGATTAGTGCTACTAAGAGTTACCATATGCCAGATTTGTGTATGGGAAACTTATGGCATGTGGGGGAGCCTTGGTGAATGATTCTTGCACTTGAGAATTTTTTTTTTTGTTTTGTTTTTGGTATGCAGATAAAATTTGGGTAATTATGAAAATTAAATTAAATTGGCAATTCTTTTCTATCTTGGAAATCAATTTAAAATTGAACTAATTAAATGATAATGTGCCAATCTTATCTACACGATAATTTAGTAGTTGATTTGAGATCTATGATGCATAGACACAGCGACACAGACACGAGATGACACGGATATAAGACATGTGTAAATTATTGAAAATCTAGGACACGAATACTGGTTGAACACGATATTATAATTTTTATATCTTAAAAATAGTGTATAGAAATTAAATAAGCAGAATATTAAGAATAATTGAAAATAATAAGTCATTTAACAAAGATTTGTGATTAAAATAAATAATATTAAGATGTCGAGAATCAAGCGTTGATATCATATGTCAGGTATTGAGAGGGGAGACGACAATATTGTCGAGGGCTGCGCATCAATATCATGTGTTAGGCATCAAGAGAAAAGATGACAATGCTATCAAGAGATGGACATTGATGTTGTGAAATGGGGATCGAGTGTCAATGTCAAAACGACAGTGGACAAAGATGAGATGTTGAGATATAATGGGAGTGAGGTTGAGGATATAGAAATTGCTAGCGTCGAGCCTCAATCTCATGACAGAATTAGACTTTGATTTTGAGATGGTTTTGCAATGTTGATATTTTGACGACGTTAGACGTCGATGTTGATATGGCATTAGACATTATTGTGAAATCCTAGACACAACCTGCTAAAGTCATAAAAAAGAGAATGTTTGGGGAATGGGTTATTGAGTAGAAGCGATTGATTTGGGGGTGTGGAAGATAAATAATAAAAAAAAACTGAAATACAAGAAATTATATTTTAATTTTCTTTCTTTTATAAATTAGTTAAAACACACATGACAAATTTATTTTAAAAAATTTTTAATCGGACACATCTTCAGTGTATCCAACACATATTGGAGGAATGTTGAATGAGTGTCGTGTTCAATACATGTCAAACAATGCATACCTCATAGAGAGAAGTAACAGTGCATCATAGTCTAAGATATAGAATTAACAACTTTCTATCTGAAAGAAACAAGTATTTGTTTAATGTTTAATTTTGTGAATACAAATTAGATGTGTAATTCTTTCTCATGTGATACACAAGCCATTACATAATTTTAAGCAATACTTTGGTATTAGTGTGAGAGTTAATTTGTTATAAACATTTCTCTTGCATCTTAAGATTCTCATTTCCATCATAATCAACTTCATTATTTGAGACTTCATCCAAAAATCAAATTCATAAAGAATAATCATGTTCACAAGAGGGAAAAAACCTTTTTTGAGAAGAAAAAATAAATTAGGAGATTATGATTGAAAATAGGATCTGACGGGGGAGGAAATCAAAAGGAAAAATGAAAATGTATATATTTATAACAGTTTATAAGGAGGAACCAATATAAACCAAGCATGTAGTATATCATAAAAATTAATATTGAAGTGTTATATCTGTCGTGTAGATGATGCCAGTAGCCAGCAAGAATATTTTAAGATGGAGATTAAATTCATGCAAATACAAAGATGTATTATGTCAGCATTAGTTCATTATTCAGCCAAATCAACCCACATAAGTCCAATTTCTCATAGGCTGATAACAATGAATCAAATCAGGTCATAAAATGGCTGAATCGAACCAGTTTCCAAGATTTTATAGACCAAATAGTAATTTGGGCCGAGTTTTGTAGCATTTATTATCATTTTTTATTAGACTACATGTAATAAGAATAAAAATGATATAATCCATAATTTTGGGTTTCCTTATCCTTTATATATAGACCCCTTGCATGGACATGATAGAAGATCGGCGAATGAAATATGATGACGCCATCAACCATTTTTTCCCCATTGAACTAAGTTGTGTATACGAATCACTCCAAGTTAGGTACATAAAGTTCTTCATCCCAACTCCAAGTTTTCTTCATCCCAACTCCAAGTTGTGTACGTGGAATTCTTCCTCTCAAACTTCATCATGTTTAATGTTATGATTATTTCCTTCTTAAAGGTATCTCAAGCACCAACCCTCTTCCCATAAACTCCATACAGGCCTCAAACCCTAGTCATTTTGTCAATCTAAACAAGAAAAATAATATAACTCCACAGTTTAAGGTAAGTTGTCGGCCAACCTACAATTATTTTTTATCTCAAACCCTCTTCACCAAAAATAGCAACAACAAAAATTTTCTCACCTCAGGATCAGCAAGTATAATTTCATCTAGGACTGGACCATTACTGTGGACATCCTGATTCCTTATTTCAGTGCTGCTCCACTTTGGTAGGCCTACATTCTGGAAATCAACAGTAAAATATGTTCAGTGATGTCCAACATGTACAGAAGCTTATAATTGTATCATATAATTTAAAATTACTCATTACAATAATTGTACCGATAAAATATAGCTGAGATCAATGTGTTGAGTCTTTGTTAAAGAAACTTGTCTTGGTTTCAACAATTCAGTTCTCCCAATTATATCATCCATCTTCTCGTAGCCCAGCTGAGCCAAAGTGCCTCTCACCTAGTCAAACAAGATAGCATGAATTTGCCTCATAAATAGTAGGCTTGTGAGTAGACGCCAACTGAAAAGTAAAGAATGCCAACTAATTTGACATTTGAAATGATAATAGCATGCTCGATTTATTACACTCAAATATTTCATACTTACCTCCTCGGCAACATACACGAAATAGTTGACCAGATCACCAGGAACACCAGGGAAGCGGGCACGAAGCTCTTCTCTCTGTGACAACATCAAGTGAACTATTTAGGAATATTGTGAACATAAAATAATAGAGTTCCCTGATGGTACCTGACTTGCAACTCCAACTGGGCAATTATTTGTGTGACAAATGCGTGCCATTACACAACCTGTTGCTATCATAGCAACAGATCCAAAACCATACTCATCAGCGCCCATTGTTGCAGCCACAAGGACATCAAATCCACTCTTAAATCCACCATCCACTCGCAGAATAATCCTTTCTCTAAGTCCATTTTCGATAAGTGTCTGCAATGATCATCAAATACTAAATAATATGCAGATGAATAAATAACATATTAGGTAACAAATAAAGGGAAGATGTCAAGTGCAAACCTGATGTGTCTCTGTCAATCCAAGCTCCCATGGTCCACCAGCATGTTTAATAGAGCTTACAGGGCTAGCTCCAGTTCCTCCATCATGCCCAGATATCTAAAATAGAGATAGAATATACTGTGGTTATTCAAAGTAGCTCAATAACAAGAATAGAAAGGAACATAGGTATCTTTCAAACAAACAACTCATCATCATTATCCCAGCTGATTGAACCCTACAACAATTCTTCTTTAGAGCTTGTACTAGGTGATAATTCTACTTTCACAAAATTTTTGTGAATAAATAAAAAATATGAAAGAAAAAATAATCATGAAATAACCATAAATGACAACAATGCCAAAAAATAAATAAATTGCATGAAAGCATTCTATCTTATATATATGTCAATTTAGTTGATAAAGAAATTAGAAATAGTTGACAAGGTCATGGGTTCCAATCCTGCACAGATCAATAAATTTACATCCCTTGTGTGGGCAATATATATATAAGTAACAGAATATTCAAATCACTGATATAGAAGAATTCATTTCATATAACAAAATATTCAAATCAAATTTCAAATAAGAATTATCTTCAAATCACAGAACAAACAGAATCGTACAAATCATAAAGCATATTGTCAAAACAGATTAGATCACATATCACATATCATATCAGATTCCCGGACCCTGACAGAATTTTAACGGATTCTGACCCCTTATGCCTCCCTTCCCTGATACAGACAGAATCTCAACGGATTTTGGCCCCTTGTGCTTACAGCATCAGAACATATCAGAAATACAGAATTATCAGATCAGAACTTGTTTTTAGATTTCAGATTCCCGGACCCTGACAAAATCTCAAAGGATTTCTGGCCCCTTATAACTCCCTTCCCTGACACAAACATAATCTCAACAGATTCTGGCATCTTATGCCTCCCTTGATAGCATACAAACACATCAAATCATCAAATTCAGAAATCAGATTTCGTTAGAAAAATCGTCAGCGGCATAACGGCAGTATAAGAAAATTCCACAGAATTCACAATTTCAGAAATTTACCAAATTACCACATATAGCTGAAAACGTCATTTCAAGACTTTTATTGTACTGAGGCAAATATTTTTAACATCCAAATAATTAGCTATTCGATAAAAACTCCGCAGAATTCAAAATACCCGGTGAAAATCTTCTAGAAAATACTCAAAACGTGCAAAAACATCATCTCAGAAACATACCAAAAGTTACGCGGTAAAACATTTATTAGCACGAAATGAAACCAGATATTCGCTAACGGAAACAAAATTCGAAACAGAAAAGTCGTCAAAATTCACATTTCTGAAAATTGACAAAGGAGGAATGTGCCTTACCTCGAGTCGATAAACTTTTCCAACTACGGTGACGGACGAAAACGGACCGAAGTCGCCCAAAGTCGACTTTTCTTCCTTTTTCCTTCGATTTTGACTCTCCACAGCTTTCTCTCTCTTCAAAAAGATCTCAAACAGATATATACAAAATAGGATCGTATGGGACGATTCCTATTCGTCCCGGGATGATTTCTCCTCTGGACAAAATTCGTTCGGACGAATTTGTTATCGTACCTGGACGACTTGCTCTTTGGACAAATTTCGTCCCGACGAACCTAAATTCGTCCTGGGACGAACCTCTCTTCCCCTAGGTTTTGAACTGATCGTCCCGGATGATCTCAACTTCGTCCGGACGAACCTGGAAGGAAAATCGGGTTTCACATAGTGGGCTTGGAGGGGAGGTGGATGTGGAGGAAAAAGAAAATAAAAGTTTAGAGTTGCGAACCTTGGAATCCTCCAAAGATTGGCGGGTATTACTGTCACTCACCTAGGGTCTCTCCTCTCATGAACTCACTTAGATATCAAGCAAAGAAAACCAAAACATATTCATCATCAGATACAATAGAGGAGGCCACAATATATAGGCCTAAGGAAATAAGAATATAATGACGCAAATGCCCCTGGGGCTACAACTCAAGACGGCTCAAAAGAAAGGGTACAATCATAAATAACAATTTATACATAAAACATCAAAATAAAGACTAAGCATCAAAATAAAGGCTGTGGATCATAGCCATCGATCTGCGCCTCCTGCGCTGATATACTCGTCGAAAACGTCAGTCGATGTCCTCATCAATCATACTTCAATCCAAGTAAGGGTTAACCTAGAATTGAAATACTAACTATAATCAATTTCATGTCAATCATGAATTAAAGGAGCTTAGGTTTTTAAATAGATTTAGGATTGCATGCAAATTGAAAAGAAGTTTCCTTCTCATTCGGTGAAGATTTAGCTTGCTTAGGGAGGAAATATAAGTTGAAAAATGCAAGAATTAATTTTCTGATTAACTCTTAAACCCAAAAAAAAGTTTCTTCAACAAATCTTTATCATTATTTTCATGTACAAATTATTTAAGTCTTTTCTTGGAAAAATATATATTGTTATGCATTCCTATCAAATCTTTTGTTTATCTTTCAAACATGAACAACAATCGAAAGGTTAGGTGATGTGATACAAAATCCATGCGAAGGTGATTTGCTTAAAGAAGTTTGCACGCTTAGATTTAGAGGCAATAATAAGTAAGATCTTATGCGGAATTGAACAATAAGATAAATATTAAGTGGTACTTAGCTTAGGTTAAAAGATAGCCATCTTAATCCAACATTGCATACGTAGATTGAAATTCCAATACTAACAATAAGATTAGGTTATGAATGATCCCTCACACAACTCTTCTAATTACTAGGCTTTAGCGGAGAAGCATTAATAGGATCTTCATGAAGATAATAAAATTCACATTCAATGATGCAACTATGAAGATAGATAGTCGGGTGTCGAGGTTACCCAAAGACAAGAAGGGGTACGCACTCCGGCAAGGTTGTTTGCAAGTTGGGAACGACGTGGACAGCAACCTGGTCTTCTTGGAACAGCAGTTTTGTAAGGTAGTGGAGCTGGGATCTCAGGAAAAGAGGCCTCAACTTCTGGACAGCAACTTAGAGGTTTATAACCAGCAGCAAATGAAGATCGGAACACCAGTTTGGCATGTGAAATGCTTCAAATCGCAGCTAGACAAGATCCAGAAAATGTGACAGCCATTCCCCAAGTCAGAGAGGTCTTGGATAGCAGGATAAGCCTCTCGGGAATCCAGGATAGCACGAGGAGACTCGCTGTATTAAATGGACAGCAGTTAAAGATTTTCCCAAAGAGGGAAATCCTGGTGTGAGGGCCTTGGGAAGAGACGGTTATGGCTGCCAAGGGGTGCCGTTACATGTAGTCAATAAACTTTCAGTTAGGAGTAATTAGATTAAATCAAACCCAATGAGAATTTAATTGGGATTGATTTAGGGGCTTTTAATTGGAAATTAATAAAAGAAAGAAATCAGGAGGAGGAGGAAAGGGGTGGCGGGTCCAAGGCAAGAGGGAATCCGTTTCAATTTTCAGATTTTGAAATCTGAAATTGAAACTGATGAAATCTGGAATTAATTATGTGAGGGGAGGCATTAAAGAGGTATTTAAGTGGTAGTGAGGTGGAAATTAGATAGAGAAGCAATGGGGTGAGGTGGCCGGCCATAAGGAGAGAGAAAGGAGCTTGGTAATGAATAAAATGGGTCCCTCAATTAATGACAGATTTTAATAAAAAAAATCTGAACGGAACTTCAGGTTTCCTAATGCATGGCAATCAAGAGAATTGATTTGAATTTAAAATCTGGCTTGAAACACAATTAAGAAAATTGCCAAAATCAAGGATCTAATTAAGGAAAGTCAATTATGTCTCATGGGAGATTTGAAATTTCAAATCCCATGGAGGGAGGCCGGCGGCTAGAGGGGAGCGGGGGGCTAGGGGGGGAATGGCACCAAAGGGGAATGGGTGGAGGGCCGGCGGGTGGTGGCTGCTTGGGCGCCAGCGGCTGGAGGCCGGTGGCTGGGCGCTGGCAGTTGGAGGCCGGTGGTGAGTGGAGGTGGCCGGTGGCTTTGGGGCCAAGAGTGCCGGCGGGTGGGTGGGGAAAACAGTAGAGAAGAAGAAAAACGATTATCTGAATTTTATACGGCTACTTTTCTGATGTATTGTGGATGTGAGTTTCTGGAGATTTTGATTGGCTGGTGTAGTCTTGCTGAGCTGTTAGCTCATTCTTGTTATCTGCGTGGTTTTTAGGTTCTGGAAAAGGGAATGAGGTCTTGGACTAGCCGTTCAGTGTTTGATCTGAGATTAAGAATGTTGTAATTTTGATTTTTGTACAGTCGTGACTTTTCTGTTCTGTTCTTTCTGTTGGTAGTCTTGCACTGTAATGTACATGATTATTTTGATGAAAGAAAGAAGAAAATTTTAGATGAATTTTTGTATATTTGGATGTTTATAGTAGCTCTGTGTTTTCTGTGTCTGTTTATTGGAAGAAAGTTTGAAAGCAAATTCCAAAGCTAGATCCTAGATTAATCCGTCGCGACCCGATGCGAAGGGATTCGTTCTGGTCGGGTTGGGTCGTGACAAATTTAAGTGGTATCAGAGCATAGTTTTGGATTTTGGATTGTAAGAGAGCTATAGGAATTGATCTATAAATCTGTCGGGGTAGTTCTGGTTTGTTTGGATTTTTATTATGTTGTTTTGTGTGCATAGTTGTATTCTGTGTGATTATGGATCTGCCAGACCCAGATATGACTGATGGGTAGAATGCTAGTCAGGTCGCTCCTGTGAATAGTACTGCCCCAGTGGTTGGTTCTGATACAGTTTCGCAGTTTGCTACGTTGGTTGCTCAGATGATGAGCGAGACTCAGAATAGAGTATATGCTCTTCGATCTGAAGATGTAGATAGACATCTACAAATATTTCTGAGATTTGAGGGTACTGTTGAGCCCAGAGCAGCTGAGAATTGGTTGAGGAGGTTGGAAAAGACATTTGACATGATGCAATGTCTCCGGATAGGAAGGTACCATTACCAGTTTTTCTGTTGGATGGCGAGGCAGAGCGCTGGTGGATGGGCCAGCAGGAGGAGAAATTCCAAGGTAAACTGAGTCCTCTGATTACTTGGGAAGAATTTTCTGAGGTATTTCGATCTTGTTTGTACCCCCTTCTACAAGGGAACAAATGCAGGAGACTTTTTTGAGGTTGGATCAGGAGAGCAGGACAGTTATGCAGTACGAGGCAGAGTTTACTTCTTTAGTCAGATATGCTCCACAATTAGTGAGTACTTTTGTTGAGAAGTGCTATAGATTTTTGAGGGGACAACGAGATAGTTTGAGGCAACTCCTGGTACCATTTCATATTTCTGATTTCTCTGAGCTTGTTGAGAGAGCTCTTCTGATAGAGAATGATCTGGTGGCTACTCAACAGCGGTGGACTGCTAGTAGGAAGAGATTCAGTGGGGATACATCTGGCAGTGGTTTTTCTGGAAAGAAAAGATTTGTATCGGGAAACTCCAAGAGGAGTGGACAGTCAGGATCCACTACAGTTTCTGGTAGTGGCAGTGTGACCAATTCTGGGTCAGTCAGTAGGGCACCTGTGTGCGAAACTTGTGGACGACGACATTTTGGCCAGTGTTACAGGATGACTGGTCAGTGTTTCAGATGTGGTCAGCCAGGACATCGAATAGCAGAGTGTCCACAAGATGGATTTGATCAACGATCTGAGTCAAGATCTGAGAGTTTTGTTAGACTGGCAGGAAGGCCGAGGATAGTTCCTCCCCGTACTATTTCTGAAGGATCGTCTGGAAGAGTTGGTGGTTCAGGTTCTGTGGCAAGGAGAACACCTGGTGGTAATTAGAGTGAGCCTAGTAGTTCTGTAGCTTCAGCTTCAGTTCAGCCATGTGTGTACAGTTTGAATCAGCAAGAGGCTTGAGCTGCTTCGGATGTGGTGATAGGTACGATTTACATTTCTGAACACCCCTATCGTGTTTTGTTTGATTCTGGAGCCAGTCATTTATTTATTTCCGAGCGTTGTTTTGATGCTTTGCAACTAGATTCTGTTACATTACCTGTTTCGCTTTCCGTTCTTTTGCAAGCTGGAAATAATTTGATAGCCCGGAAGTTTTGTTTATGTGAGATTGATATTTCTGGCAAGAAGTGGAAGTCGTGTTTGATTTTGTTGCCGATTTCTTCGTATGACGTGATTTTGGATATGAATTGGCTGAGTCTGTATGAGGCTCAGATTGGTTGTTTGAAGAAACAAGTTAGCTTGTTCATGGATGGTGAAAGGTGTGTATTCCAAAGGTTAAGAGGTGTTTTATCATGTTTGATTTCTGTATTGGAAGTCAGAAGAATGTTGAAGAAGGGCTGTATGACGTTTTTGGCTTCAGTACGGGATATGAATATAGATGCGGGTTCTATTTCTGATATCCCGGTTGTACGAGATTTTTCGGATATTTTTCATGAGGAGTTAATTGGTTTACCTCCGGATAGAGATATTGAGTTATGTATTGATGTAGTACCAGGTATAGCTCCGATATCTAAGGCTCCTTACAGGATGGCACCGAAGGAACTTACAGAGTTGAAAGTTCAACTCCAGGAGTTGGTGGATAGAGGATTTGTTCGTCCTAGTGTTTCTCCTTGGGGAGCACCTGTTTTGTTTGTAAAGAAGAAGGACGGGACAATACGTATGTGTATTGATTACATAGATTTGAATAAAGTTACAAGTATCCGTTGCCACAGATTGATGATTTGTTTGATCAACTTGCTGGATCTTCTGTGTTCTCAAAGATTGATTTGAGATCAGGATACTATCAGGTGAAGGTGAAGGAAGTTGATCTGATGAAAACAGCTTTCCGTACTCGGTACGGGCACTACGAGTTTTTGGTTATGCCATTTGGGGTAACCAATGCACCTGCTGTTTTATGGATCCGATGAACAGAGTGTTCAAGGAGTATCTGGATCAGTTTATGATTGTCTTTATAGATTATATTCTAGTATATTTTGCTTCTAAGAAGGATCATGCCAGACATTTGAGAAGGGTGTTGGAGACTTTGAGGCAACACCAGTTATATGCAAAATTCTACAAGTGCGAATTCTGGCTGAAGAACATTTCTTTTCTGAGGCATGTGGTGAGCGGTGAAGGTATTTCTGTTGATCCCCAGAAAATTCAGGCAGATTGTGAAGGAATTTTCTCAGATTTTTGCACCTCTGACGAGACTGACTCAGAAGTCAGTAGCTTTTGTCTGGACACCAGAGTGTGAAGCTAGTTTTCAGAGATTGAAGGATTGTTTGACTTCTGCTCCAGTGTTAGCACTTCCATCTGGTACGGAAGGATTTCAAGTATTCAGTGATGTTTCACTGAAAGATTTGGGTTGTGTTCTGATGCAGCATGGTCAAGTAATAGCTTATGCCTCAAGACAGTTGAAACCACATGAAAAGAATTACCCGATGCATGATTTGGAATTGGCTGCTGCTGTATTTGCTTTGAAGATTTGGCGTCATTACTTGTATGGCGTCAGGTGTGAGATCTTCACGGATCATAAGTGTTTGAAGTACATATTCACTAAGAAGGATCTGAATTTGTGGCAAAGAAGATGGCTTGAGTTGATCAAGGACTATGATCTGACGATTCAGTATCAGTCTGGTAAGACTAATGTGGTAGCAGACGCCCTGAGCAGAAAATCCTCTGTACTATCATATATTTAGCTCACTTCTGATAAGTATCTGATACGAGACATGGAAAGATTACAACTAGAGGTAATTTCCTCTACTGGTTCAGATTCAGGTATGTTGACTCAGATGAACATTCAGTCTTCCTTGGAAGACAAGATTCATGAAGCTCAGAAGTCAGACTCTGAATATTTGAAGTTAATTGATCAGATCAAATCTGGTAAGAAACCTGAACTACGAATTTCTGATTATGGTATCATTTTCTGTAATAATAGGCTGTGGGTTCCTATGTTTGGAGATCTGAGGAAAGCGATTCTGCACGAATCTCATTATTTAGGCTATATCATTCATCCAGGAAGTGGTAAGATGTACGGAGATATGAAAAGTTTGTTTTGGTGGCCTGGAATGAAAAAGGACATAGTATAATTTGTTTCGAAATGCAAAGCCTGTCAGTTAGTGAAGGCAAAGCATCAGCGACCAGGTTTTTTACAGTCATTGTCTATCCCTGAGTGGAAGTAGGAGGAGGTAACGATGGATTTTGCTATGGGTTTTCCTCGATCAAGGCAAGAGCATGATGCTATTTGGGTGATTGTTGATCGATTGACGAAGTTTGCACATTTTCTCCCGATCAGACAAACGGATCCGGTGGATAAGTTAGCTCAGCTATATGTTAAAGAAATTGTCAGATTTCATGGTGTGCCAAAAGTGATTGTATCTGATCGAGATGGACGGTTTACTTCCAGACTTTGGAAAGGTATTTAGCAAAGATTGGGTACGAAGTTGCATTTCAGTATGGCTTTTCATCCGCAGACTGATGGACAGTCTGAGAGGACTATTCAGGTACTGAAAGATCTTCTGAGGTTATGTGTTTTAGATTTTGAAGGCAGTTGGAAAGATCATATCCCATTGATAGAATTTGCATACAATAACAATTATCAGTCCAATATTGGTATGGCACCTTACGAAGCTCTGTATGGTCGAAAGTCTAGAACATCTTTGACTCTGACTGAGGTGGGAGATAGACAAGAAATGGGTTCTACTTTTGTGGATGAAACTGTTATGAAAATCAATTTGATTAAGGACAGATTGAAAGCTGCACAAGATAAGCAACATAAGTATTATAATCAGAAGCACAGATTTGTAGAATTTCAAGTTGATGACTTTGTGCATGTCAAAGTCAGTCAGATGAAAGGCGTCCGCAGATTTAGAAGAGTCAGCAAACTCAGTCCAAGGTATGTCGGACCTTTTGAAATCATCGAAAGGATTAGAAATTCTATTTATAGGTTGTTATTGTCTGATCAGATGTCTGATATACAAAATGTGTTTCACGTATCCTCTTTGAGAAAGTGGATACCTGATTCTGGAAAGAAACTTTCTGCTGATGATATGGAGATTTAGGAAAATCTGCAGTACAAGGAAGAGCCTGAAAAGATTTTGGCTTATGATGTGCAAAAGTTAAGAAGTAAACAGATTCCGATGGTTAAAATTAGGTGGAAACATAGAATAGCAAGAGAGGCTACTTGGGAGAAAGAGTCGAATATGAGACAGTTATATCCGAGTCTGTTCTGACTCAGTTTTCCTTTGGGAATGTCGAGGACGACATTGTTCTGAAGGTGGTGAGATTGTGAAACCCAGTTTTCCTTCCAGGTTTGTCCGGACGAAGTTGAGATCGTCCGAGACGATCAGTTCAAAACCTGGGGGAAGAGAGGTTCGTCCCAGGATGAATTTAGCTTCGTCGGGACGAAATATTCCGCCTTTCTCAATTTTCAGAAATGTGGATTTTGACGATTTTTCTATTTCGAATTTTGTTTCCGTTAGCGAATATCTGGTTTAATTTCGTGCTGATAAATATTTTACTGCGTAATTTTTGGTATGTTTCTGAGATGATGTTTTTGCACGGTTTGAGTATTTTCTGGAAGATTTTCACCGGGTATTTTGAATTCTGCGGAGTTTTTATTGAATAGCGAATTATCTGGATGTAGAAAATATTTGACTCAGTACAATGAAAGTCTTGAAATGATGTTTTCTGCTATCTGTGGTAATTTGGTAAATTTCTGAAATTGTGAATTCTGTTATGCCGCTGACGATTTTTTTGACGAAATCTGATTTCTGAATTTCATGATTTGATGTGTTTGTATGCTATCAAGGGAGACATAAGGGGCCAGAATCCGTTGAGATTCTGTCTGTGTCAGAGAAGGCAGTTATAAGGGGCCAGAATCCTTTGAGATTCTGTCAGGGTCCGGGAATATGAAATCTGAAAACAAGTTCTGATCTGATAATTCTATATTTCTGATATGTTCTGGTGTTGTAGGCACAAGAGAGGCATAAGGGGCTAGAATCCGTTGAGATTCTGTCTGTGTTAGGGAAGGGAGGCATAAAGGGCCAGAATCCGTTGAGATTCTGTCAGGGTCCGGAAATGTGATCTGATATGTGATCTGTTTTGACAATGTGCTTTATGATTTGTACGATTCTGTCTGCTCTGTGATTTGAAGATAATTCTGATTTGAAATTTGATTTGAATATTCTGTTATACGAAATGAATTCTTCTGTATCAGTGATTTAAATATTCTGTTAATCAAGTGTCTGTATCATGTCTGATTATACGATTTTCTGTACGATTATCTAAATTCTGTACGACTACTTTTCTGTTGTATTGTGGATGTATGTTTTTGGAGATTTTGATTGGCTGGTGTAGTGTTGCTCAGCTGTTAGCTCATTCTTGTTATCTGCGTGGTTTTCAGGTTCTGGGAAAGAGGAGGTCTTGAACTAGCCATTCAGTGTTTGATCTGGGATTATGTATTTTGTACTTTTGATTTTTGTACGGTCATGATTTTTCTGTTCTGTTCTTTCTGTTGGTAGTTATGCACTGTAATGTACATGTTTATTTTGATGAAAGAAAGAAGAAAATTTCAGATGAATTTTTGTATATTTGGATGTTTATAGTAGCTCTGTGTTTTCTGTGTGTCTGTTTATTGGAAGAAAGTTTGAAAACAAATTCCAAAGCTAGATCCTGGATTAATCCGTCGCGACCAGACGCGAAGGGATTCGTTCCGGTCGGGTTGGGTCGTGACACACTACTCGCCGGCCACCCCATCATCTTCGCTCCTCCCAAAATGCGACCCCCACCCAACCGCTTCACCGTTGCACTGCCGGCCTCCCCTTACCAGTCCACCACCAACCCCAGCCAACCCCTCACTGCCGGCCTCCCCAAGTCCCTCAAGCTGCTGTCCCTAAATCCACCATGCAAGGATTTTGAATTCAAATTTCAAAATCATCTTTAATTACTTTCCTAAATTGCGTCTCCATTAATTTGGAAGGCTGCCTCATTTATATTCAAATTCAAATTTGAATTCTAAAACTTTCCCTATTAATAACGTATATTAGGAAACCTCCTAAATGCATTAAAATCTGAAATCAATTTCAAATTTAATGGCAATCCCCAATTAAATCCTTTTCAGACCCACATAATAAATATAGACACCTCAAATTCCACCTCATGTGGCCGGCCCCCTCTCTACCCCCTTTCTCTCTCCAATTCGCCACCTAGACACCCATTAAATCCCAATTAAACTCCTCTTGGCTGCCGTCCAATCAAGCAATAATAAATGAATGACATAATAACTTGTCCAGCTTATAATATAAAATATTTAGTACAAAATATCTAGTACAACCATAAAAATATAAGCAAATAATAACTTACTACAACATCAAGCATTTAAGCTTCAACTACTAGGATTAGCTTTAAATGTTTGTTTTTGGCCTTCAATATCATCATCATTGAATATCACTACTTTCAACTCTGGTTCAATAAGAGAAAGATTTGTAATTGTGCAAAAAGAGAGGAGATGAAAATATCTTCACTACCAAAGAGAAATAAAAATGAGAATATTCGATGAATGGGTATTAAATGCAGACGTTGATTTGGTGTTGTGGATATGAAATAAGAAATTTAGTTTAAATCTCGCCAAAAATAAGAAATCATATTTTTAAAAAATTATAAAATATTTAAGATACGCGTGTCGGACACGCGTGTCCAACTTGTTTTTAATATTTTTTTAATCGGACACGTTTTCGGCGTGTCCGACGTGTGTCGGAGGAGTGTCGGATGAGTGTCGTGTCGGACAATGTGTCAGACACTGCACACCTCTTTGAGGAGAAGTGTCGGAGCATCATAGGTCATGGAATAAGGAAATTATTCATTTATTGATGTAGGCAGTCCTTATTTGTAAGTCCTATTATAATATTAAAGTTGTGTTTTGTTTTGTTAGTTATATTTTGTCAAGTTTTGAGTATTTTATGTCTTTCTATCATCCTAGAAAGAGTTTGTTTGTTGTGATAAAAAATTGGGTCCCTTTCCAAATTTTTGATTGCATTAATTTGGTATCAGAGCATGGTGAGAAGTCCTAGGTTTTTAAGTAGGTCAAAGTCTTGTTGTGTGAGTCTTGTGAGTTGTGTAAGTCTTGTGAGTCCAAGTTTTTTAGGTTGAGTCTTTTTTTTATTTGAGTCGTTTAAAAAAAAGGAAAAAGACAAAAAGATCGAAGAAAGCAAGCCAGATGAAATTGAAGATCCTTTTTCAATGGATAGATGGATTCCATCAGAGTCGACAAATCCTCTGCTGTATGAACTGTACAAACTTCAATCATGGATGCACTTGAGCACATAAAGGTACATGAAGAAGAAGCAGCGTTTACAAGATCAATTTCTAAAAGAACGATAAGAGATCCTGAAGAAATATGAAGAGAAGATCAAAGAGTTAGATGCTCCGTCTTCACCTCCTAAGAAGAAAACAAAAGCTAACTCATCGGGAGATGAGTTCTCAAGAAGGAGAGTCTGATGTAGATAGGGGGGTCAAATCAAATCCAAAAGTATTTGGTTTTGACTTCCCTTCAGCTTACTAGCTCAATAAATTTTGAACTGAAATTTAGCTCATTCTGAGCTGGTTTTTAGTTCATTTATTGAACTAAAGATTAGCTCATTATTAGCTAGGTTTTAGTTCAGTAATTATCTTAATTATGTAATTTTTTTATAGTTTTTATCTTTTAAATTTTAGTGTCCCTTGGGATTTCAAAATGGCTTTTGGAATCCCTATTTTGGTTATTTTCCGTGCTTGGCTCCTTGGCTTCCACGGTTGGCTGTTTTCGTGCCTTGGCTCCTTGGCTTCCATGGTGGGCTACTGGTTTTCCATGCTGGGTGGCCTTTCCCGTGCCCTGGTGCCTCGGTTCCGTGCTTGGCCTCTTGGGTTTCCGCGGCAGCCTCTTCGGGTCTTGGCTGGGCTGTTTCCCGTGAAGTTGGGGGGGGGGGGGGGGGGGCTTTGCAGTGGTTTGTGTTGCTTGGATTCCTGTGGGAATTCAATTATGTAGCTGTCTGGTTTCTCCTCTCATACCTATATATATGAGATGTTTTGTAATGTTTTAAAGAGAGTAATATATGAATGATTTTTGGAGATGTAAACCTGCGGGTTTCTTCTTAGAAAAGCTTGTGAGCTTTGTCCACTTCTTCTCCTTCTATCTCTTGGGGAGACTTGCGAGTTCTTTCCACCCTTCTTCTCGGCTTCTAACCTCTTTCGTCTCTTCACAAGTACCACCTCACCTGTATCCTTCCAAGAAGAATACATGTGAACTTATGAGCTTTGTCCACTTATGAGCTATGTTTTTAGTTCAATTATTAATTTATTAGTAGCTCATTAATTTTTGTCTCTTCCACAATAAGACTCGGAAGCTTTTCCAAAAACCCTTCTCTCCCCTTTTCTTCTTTAAAATTTATCCATGTCTCATAGGATTCCGCTATTTTTTGGGCTTCCTATGCTGGTTGTTTTTCGTGCCTTGGCTCCTTGGTTTCCCCGTTGGCTGCTATTTTTCGTGCTTGGTGGTCTTTCTGTGTCTTTTGGCTCCTCGGTTCTGTGCGGGCCTCTTTGGTTCTGTGGCTGCTTCTTCGATCCCTGGCTGGGCTGTTTCCCGTGAAATGATGGGGCGATTTCCATGGTTTGTGCTGATTGGATTCCTGTGGGAATTCAATAATATGGTTGTTTGGTTTCTCCTCTCTTGCCTATAAATAAGAGATGTTTTGAGAAGGAATGGAGTTGATTATTGAAAGCAAATTTGTTATAAACATGCAGGTTCTTGGAAAAGCTTGCGAGCTTGTTCCATTCTTCTTCTCATCTCCTCTAGGAAAGACTTGCGAGTACTTTCCACCCTTCATCTCGGTTTCTAACCTCTTTCATCTCTCCGCAAGTTCCACTCCATCTGTATCCTTCTTCTTGAGCTTTGGTGATGTTTGTTGGTTGATTGGGAGCATTTGCTGGACGAGACAATTGGACTATCTTGCAGTGGTGGACCATCGGTTTGCTAGCCTTAAAGCACTCATTTTACTTAACCTACATTTTGATGCATGTGAGGAACCCGCTCTGACGGTTGTCTGAGGATAGCGTTGTTTTTATTTTCTTTATTTATCTGAATTCTCTTCTAGTTTTCTTCGTCGTATTTTGGATGTTATAGATAATTGCTACTATTTCAATCGAGTTTGGTTTAGTTCTGCCCATTGTTTTCTTTGTTTTTGGTTTTTCTAACTAGTGTGCTTACATCAAATTGGTATCAGCAAGTTCGCTTATTTTTGGGTTGATAGGAGTCTTTCTCTTTTAGTGTTTAACAAATGGCTAATGATCATGGGGATTGGCAACAAATGATGCAACAATTGAATAATTTGCAACAACAAATCAACATGGTACCTGAAGCAATTGCTAATCTGAATGTTAATCAAGCTGATGTTAATCCTAATATTCAAACTTCTGAAAGTGAGGAAGAAGAACCTAGAAATCAAAATAGGCGACAAAGAAATTGGGATTACGGAATTAAAACCGATGTCCACAATTTTGAAGGAAAATTACAACCTGAACAATTCATTGAATGGGTAGAAAAAATGGATCAATTTTTCGAATGGAAAGAAATTTCGGATAATCGAAAAGTCAAATTCGCAAGTTTAAAACTGACAGGACATGCATTAACTTGGTGGAAAAACTTACAAAACAATAGATTAAGGCGAGGCAAAGAAAAAATTCAAACTTGGAATAGAATGAAAGAAAAGATGAAAGGAAAATTTATGCCTTCTGATCATTCAAGAACTATCTTTCAAGAATTTAATAATTTGCGTCAAGGAAATCAAATTGTGGAAGAATACACTGAAAATTTTTATAAATTGCAAGCTAGAAATGATTTGGATGAGTCTGAGGAGAAAACCATAACAAGATATCTTAATGGGTTAAAATGGACAATTCAGAATCAACTTAACTTGCATCATGTCATTAAATTAGAAAAAGCTGATCGCATGGCCTTGAGAGTTGAAAAACAACATTTGCGGGGAAGCAACAAAATAATGGAAACATATAAAGCGACGACAAACTAGTGGGACTAAACCTCAATCTCAAACTTCTGCGGGAATTTCGGGTGTGAAAATTTAAGCTATTGAAAGTCAAAATCAAGATAAGGGTAAATGGGTAATGGGATCTAAACCCACTAAACAATCTAAACTGGTTGGGCCTTGTTACAAATGTGGTCTATACAGTCATTTGTCGGCTACTTGCAGAAAAAATAACCCTCCACGAAATAACTTCATAGAAAATGAAAAGAAAATAGAGGAAGAGGAAGAGAACGAAACAGAATCTAAAACAGAAGCTGAAATGGAAAAGTTTGACTTGGAAGGTGATGAAGGAGAACCATTGTTAGTAATTTGACAAGTTTTAACTGCTCAAATTGAAAAGGAAAATAAATGACTTAGAAGAAACATCTTTAGGACCACCTATACTGTTGAAGGGAAAATTTTTACCATAATGATTGATAGTGGAAGTTCAGAAAATTTTGTGTCACAACACATGGTGAAAAAGCTTAAATTGAAAACAAAACCTCTTATTAAGTCATATAAAATATCTTGGTTTAAAGAGGTGGGTGAGGTTCCTATAACCAAACAATGCACTGTGAACTTAACAATTGGAGGAACTTACAAGGATCAAATTATCTGTGATGTTGTATCTCTTGAAGTCTGTCATATCCTTTTAGGTCGTCCATGGCAGTATGATCATAAAACCATTCATGATGGAGAAAAGAACACCTATACCTTAATTAAAGATAATAAGGAGTTCACTCTTTTTCCACAAAAAAATTTTTCTGACCCAACAACAAAAAATAAAAAGTCTGCGAAATCTTTCACTTATGAATTGCTTTTAAACACAAATGAATTAACACAGTCTGATGTGATATATTTGGTGCTTAGAAAAGAAACTGATTTAACTCTTGAGGTTCCTAAAGAAATACAACTGTTACTTGATGAATTCTCTGATTTGATACTTGATGAGTTACCAACTAGTTTACCCCCAATGAGAAACATTCAACATCATATTGACTTAATTCCTGGAGCTACATTGCCTAACTGTTCACATTACAGGATGAGTCCAAATGAAGATCAAGAACTTTGTAAGCAAGTATCTGAACTGTTGGAAAAATGTTTAATCCAGGAAAGTCTAAGTCCTTGTGCTGTGTCTGCTTTGCTTACTCCTAAAAAAGATGGAACGTGGAAAATGTGTGTGGATAGCTGAGCTATAAATAAGATAACCATCAAATACAGGTTTCCAATTCCTAGGTTGGATGACATGCTAGATATGCTAAGTGGTGCCAAAGTTTTTGCTAAAATTGATTTGAAAAGTGGGTATCATCAGATAAGAATTAGACCTGGTGATGAATGTAAAACTGCTTTTAAAACAAAAGAAGGCTTGTATGAATGGCTTGTTATGCCTTTTGGTTTGTCAAATGCTCCAAGTACTTTTATGCGAACAATGAATCATGTTTTGCAACCTTTTATTGGAAAGTTTGTGGTAGTATATTTTGATGATATTCTGATTTACAGCATTCATCCATCTGAACATCTTTTTCATGTCAAACAAATTTTGCAAACTTTGAGGGAACAAAAATTGTATATCAATTCGAAGAAGTGTTCTTTTATGACTTCAAGTTTGACATTCTTGGGTTACATTGTGTCTGCTAAGGGAATCAAAGTAGATCCTGTGGAAATTGTGTCAATAAAGAGCTGGCATGTTCCTAAAAATATCAATGAGATAAGAGGTTTTCATGGGTTAACATCTTTTTATCGTCGACTCATTAAAAACTTCAACTCTGTGATCACTCCTATCACTGATTGTTTAAAAAAGGGAATCTTTAAATGGACCCCTGAGGCTGAAAAAACTTTTCAACTTATCAAAATCAAAATGAGTCACGCTCCAATTCTTAGTCTGCCAAATTTTGAAAATTTTTTTGAAGTTGATTGTGATGCTTCGCATGTTGGTATTGATGCTGTTTTGAGTCGGGAAGGAAAGCCTATTGCATATTTTAGTGAAAAATTAAATGATGTTCGATCTCGATATTCTACTTATGACTTGAAATTTTATGTTATTGTTCAAGCTTTAAAATTCTGGAGATGCTATTTGATTCATCGGGAATTTTTTTTGAATACTGACCACGAGGCTTTACGATTTTTGGGTTCACAAAAAAATCTGAACAAAAGGCATGTCAAATGGTTTTCTTTCTTGCAAGAGTATTCTTTTCATATCAAGCATAAGACTGGGGTTTTGAATAAGGTTGATGATGCTTTAAGTCGAAGATCTCACTTGTTGATAACTGTTTTTCCGACTGTTACTTCTTTTGATTTTCTGAAAGATACTTATGCGAGTGATTCTGATTTTACAAATATTTGGACTTTTTGTCTTGCTTCTGGAACAGATCCTTCTGCTCAGTTTGTTATACATCAAGATTTTTGTTTAAGGGAACTAGACTTTGCATATCTAAGAATTCTTTAAGAAAATAACTTGTGAGAGAATTACATAGTGGAGGTTTGGGAGGACATTTTGGGCAAGGGAAAACAACTGCTTTGGTTGAAGAAAAATATTTTTGGCCTTCTATGAGAAAAGACATCGCTAAATTAGTTAAACAATGTAAAATATGTCAATCTTTTAAAGAAAATGCACAAAATTCTGGTTTGTATACTCCTCTGCCTATTCCAAACAAACCTTGGGAGGATATTTCTATGGATTTCATTTTGGGTTTGTCGGTTACTTCTAAAAAATTTGACTCTGGTTTTGTAGTTGTGAATCGATTTAGCAAAATGGCGCATTTTATTCCTTGTAGGAAAACTTCAGATGCTTCTTACATTGCTGATTTGTTTTTTAAAGAAATTGTTCGTCTTCATGGTATTCCTCATACTTTTACTTCTGATAGAGACACTAGATTTTTGAGTCATTTCTGGAGAACTCTTTGGGCAAAACTTGGAATTACTCTTCAATTTAGTAGTGCTTATCATCCTCAAACTGATGGGCAAACTGAAGTTGTCAATAGAAGTTTAGGAAATCTGTTAAAATGCCTTGCTGGAGAAAAATCATCTCAATGGGATTTAATGTTATCTCAGGCTGAGTTTGCTTACAATAATTCTATTAATCGTTCCACTGGCAAAACTTCTTTTGAAATAATTTATGGGCAACCTATTCCTCACATTTTAGATAGAAACTGCTTGCCCTTACCTAAAAAAATTAGTGCTGAAGCTTTTGAAACATTTGACCACATAAAAACTGTCCAACAACAGGTCCTTGAAAAACTTCAAAAGACTAATGCTAAGTACAAATATGCTGTTGATAAAACATTGAAAAGAAGTGAATTTCAATATGGGTGATTTGGTTATGGCTTACTTTCGACGCCAACAATTTCTTGTTGGTACTTTTAGAAAGTTAAGCAGAAAGAAATTTGGCCCTTTTCGTGTGCTTCGAAAATTATGCACTAATGCCTACTTGCTGGATCTACCAATTACTATTGGCACTTCTCCTATTTTTAATGTTTCTGACCTGTCTTTGTATGAAGGAAATTCTGATGATTCTCTAGATATTGCAACTTTACCACTCTCTACTCCTTTGGCAAATTCTGAAGATCAAATTGAAGATGTTGTTGATATGAAAGTCACTAAAACAAGACATAGAGAACACAAGAAGTTCTTGGTCAAATGGAGCAATCGACCATTAACTGATTGCACCTGGATTGATGCTGTTGATCTAAAAAATCAAAATTTGGAACTTTATGAAAGAGTTGCTGAAACGTTCTCATCAGAAGATGAGAATTTTTCACCAGGGGGGAATTGATGCTATCAAAATATTATGTATTTTTATTGAACATTAGTATGTTTTTTTATGTTATTTTCTTTTTTTAGCTATCCAATGATGGGAAAGCATCCAATGATCATGGTAGGTTGTACTTGGGGCTTGGCAGACCTTTGGTTTGCTGGCTCGATTGGTTCTTGGCTGCTGCTAGTTCACGGGTTGGCTTATGGTCCACGGTTTTGGAGCCTATGGTGATGTGTGGATGAGGATGGTTCATTGGAGTTGAGCTTAATTTCTAAAGTTGGTAGCTCATTAATGATGAGCTGAAGTTTAGTAGCTCATTAATGTTCTAAGGTAAGCTCATAAGTTGGATTCATTATTGGAGTGGTCTTGTCCCTTCTCCTCCCCTTTTCTTCTTTAAAATTTATCATTGTCTCATGGGATTCCGTGGCTATTTTTTGGGCTTCCTGTGCTGGTTGTTTTCCGTGCCTTGGCTCCTTGGTTTCCCCGTTGCCTGCTGTTTTCCGTGCTGGGGCAAAGGGGGGGTCAAATCAAACCCAAAAAAAAATTGGTTTTGGCTTTCCATGAGCTTGCTAGCTCATTAATTTTTGAGCTAAGATTTAGCTCATTATGAGCTGGTTTTTTATTCATTTATTAAACTAAGAGTTAGCTCATTATGAGCTATGTTTTTAATTCACTTATTAATTTATTAGTAGCTCATTAATTTTTGTCTCTTCTCCTTCCCCTTGTCTATTCGTTTCCCATGGATGGCTCTTGGTTTTTCGTGCTTGGCTCCTTGGCTTCCTCGGTTGGCTGTTGGGTGGCCTTTCCCGTGCTTTGATGCCTCGGTTCCGTGCGGGCCTCTTGGGTTTCCACGGCTGCCTCTTCGGGTCCCTGGCTGGGCAGTTTCCCATGGCTGATGTGGGGCTTTTCCATGGCTTTGGTGCTTTGTTCTTAGCATAGAATTATGTGGCTTTTATTTGCTTAAAATGTGAAAGGTTTTTTGGGCTGTTTGTATTCCCCTCTCATGCATATATATAGATTTTTTGGAATGTTTTTAAGCTTATGATGTGATTTTTGGAAAGAAACCTGAGGGTTTTTGAAAAAGCTTGCGAGCTTTGTCCACTTCTTCTTCTTCTATCTCTTGGGGAGACTTGCGAGTTCTTTCCACCCTTCTTCTCGGCTTCTAACCTCTTTCTTCTCTCCGCAAGTTTACACCCCACCTGTATCATTCTTCTTTTGGAAAGCAAGTTTAGGGTGTCTTGTTTGAGTCAAGTTTGTAAGAGTCTTTGTTTGTAAGTTATTTTATTATATAAAGTTGTGGTTTATAGAATTTGTGTCTTTTTGAGTATTTTTATGTCTTTATTTTGTTCATAGAAAGAGTTATCTTTTGTGATAAAAAATTTGGGGCCCTCTCTCTCAAATTTTTTATTGCATCATTTATTATTACTTATAAAATAACCAAAATGATCTAAGTCAAGATAGTAATTCCCTTTATCAAGAGAGTAATCTATTATTGATTAAGAGAAAAGGAGACCAAAAGTCATAAATAATTGCCTGGTTATAGACCTGAAGTTAGAAGTAATTAAGATATTAATGTATGATGGAATATTAAAATGTGTCTAGATGTTTAAGCAAGTCAGTTCTATTTTGCATATATTATACTTGAAAATTTTTATTGGTTTATAAGGATTGATGCTCGACAAGATGAAGACATGTTTGATGAGTAGTGCGTAGGCGTACAAGAAAACACGCTTAATCCTACATTTACTAAGCTTAGCAGGGATAGGCGTACAAGACCTTCATGAAGAAAATCAAACCATAAGAGTGAGTGAAACTACGAAAATACGAGAGTACGAAGATTGGAAATCTTCGTCACGGTTTGGATGTGATCCTCCACTGAACGGTATCAAGTTGTTCCTCTACGTCTTTGACAAGGGTATCTAGGATGCGCTCCACGTACTCCTCGACGGTGTTGTCAATATTAGGATTGACGTCGAAGAAGGTGGAATGAAGGATGTTAACGAACCCTTGTTCATCGTAGGCGATGCCATAATCAAGATCTAGATCAGCCATGCATCACATCGAAGGATGGATGCGTTGTAGACGACGTCCCCTTTTCTTTTGTCTTCCTCAAGAATTTCTTCTTGAAAGAGAAAGTTCTTTCAAGCCTTCAAATGATGGAGAAAAGGTGAAGGAAATCCCTTGTCAAAATTCTTTGTGGAGAATAGTGCTTAGGATGCAAAGGGAAAAAGATTTAATGTGGGGGAGAGAAATTTGAAAGAAAGAGGGGCGGTTAGGAAAGAGGGCCAGTGATATGAGGGTGGTGGAGGCTTTAATGTATTTCCAAAAGGAGAGCTTCTCCTTTGGAAATAAATCAAATAAGCGAGGCTAGGGATTTTCGGCCAAGGAGGTGAATTGTTCCTATGAAGGTGGACTTTAGGAAACGAATCCAAATTTACTTCAGGGGGGGGGGGGGGGGGGTGGGCTTAATGGGATAGGGAAAGATATTAAGGAGGCTTTTAATGCTTCCTTAAGTTATGGAATTAAATTTAGGATGAAATATTTCATCCTAATTTAATTTTAATTAAATAGGCAAGGATTTGAAAAGTTTTCTAAAATATGAATGATATTTTAGGTAACTTTTCAAATTCAAATGAATTTGAATTTAACAAGTTATTGAGTTACCTAAATTAACCAACCAAATTAGGAAAGGAATCAATGCAGGAGAAGAGGAGGAAATAGGGCCGGCGGCATGGTGGGTCTTAGTGGAAAGTTTCAGTAGAGTGAAGCGAGGAGGCTATGATGGCTAACGACTTCGGGTGGGGAAGTGGGTTAGGTGGCCGGCGGATAAGTGATTAAGGGAAAAGGGGAAACTAGATACGAACAAGAACCGCGAACCCGGCTGTCTCCAATGTTGGTGGGCGATCCAAATTCCCTCTCCATGGGACCTCGCACCAATCTCTCATGAGAACTCAAACAAGGGGAAGAAAATTTTCATCATTCATTCATTAACTTTAGAAGAAGAACATAAGGGCTATAAATAGCCTAGTACAAAAGGACAACGACAGTCAATTTCGGGTCACGGGTCGGGTTCGGGTCGAACCCGGAATTGACCCGACACTATTCGGGTTCGGGCCAACCCGACCTGTTTTCACAAACGGGTCAATTTTCCGGACCCAGACCCGACCCGCTCCGGGTTCGGGTCAACCCGACCCGACCCAATTCGATTTGATTTTTCGAGTTCCTGCGCAGTGCAGAGGCAGGCCAGCAGCGGTGCAGCGGCAGTAGTGCCGACGAGGCAGCGGGCCCGATGCGACGTGACCCGCAAGCGAACGGAGCGGACCGAGCGGTCATGCGTGGCCCACGCGGCGTGGGGCTCGATGCCTTGATATGGGCTGTCAGGCAGCCCGGGTAGCCAGGGCACGGGGCAGTGTCGGGCAGAGCGGGGCAGCCGGGCAGAGCCAATTCCGGGTCAACCCGAATCAGACCCGATTTTGCAAACGGGTCGATTTTCAGGACCCGAACCCGACCAGCTTCGGGTTTGGGTCAACCCAAACCCGAAATTTTTGGGTCGGGTTTTCGGGTCGGGTCCAATATTGACAGCCCTAAAAAGGAATCAAAGATAAAATACGACATTGCCCTTAGGGCTTATATACGACCTCCCTTAAGGGGTAAAACGGGAAAAGTAAATACAACATAAATAACAAATAACATAATAAAACAAATACATAAAATGACTCAAAAATACATCGACTCGATCGTGGCCACAGATCGACGGCCACACCTCTGATATACTTTCCATGCTCTGATGTCCCCATCAAAATTATAGTGTCTTTCTGATTCTAATAAAAAGCATGAGCTATGCCCCATTGTGCTGGCGAGAAATATATCAGCTAGAGCTTAGTTCGCTTTATAGACAATGCTCCTAAGATGAATCTATTAGGTATAGACTCAAGTTATGACATAAATAGCTCAGTACATATTTAAGCACTTAATGCCAAATAGAGTTACATGACTCCACAATTGTATATATCCCTTACTACTGAGTAATGTTTATGGTCATAATTATTATTGAAAAGATAATTTTATGATTTACCATTTAAATTTGATGATTAGCATATATATTGCTTCTTGTTTATTTGAGTTACTATGGTTTAAAACTGAGATATACCCACTGAGTATGTATCTCTCTTGTGGGGTAAATGGATGAAAGAACGGATTTTGTTTATAATAGGAGTGAAGTAGCTAATATTAGGTGCTCGCATAATTCTGTTTTATGTATATAGAAGTTTAGATGCTTTTCTTTTAAAGGTTTATTAAAATGTCAACTATACAATATCAAGATGTCAACTATACACTTTGATGATATTGGAAATCATTTATGAAAAAAATTATTTCAGTGGTTTTAAATTATATAAATGGCATGTTGAGCTTAGATCTTTGTTTGACCATGCATTCCAATCTTGGTACTCCAAGCTTCAGGGTTAGGTTGTGAGAATGAACTTAGATTTTGAAGTGTACATAAAATGATAAAAAATAAAATTGAATGACCATATCCTGAGGAGAAAAGTCCATCTCTTCCTCTCCTCTTTGTGAGCATGTCTATATGTTTTGAATAGCACTTTGTCCGGTTGTGATGCAATCTAATAAAGAAAAGCACACATAATGTAGCGCTCCATTCAGAAGCTTAGACCTTTCGCTCAACCATCTATCTCATTTAATAACTCCAAGCTCCCAGGCCAAGTTCAAAAAATGTCTTGTGTTTGCAGATTAGTACATGCAAAAACAAAATTGAATGACCGTTATCCTCTTATTAAAAGAGAAGTTCATCTCTACCAATCCATCTCTATAAGAGAATGTCTATTGTTTTCAAAAGTACTTCATTAAGTTGCAACACACTCTAGCCATGCAAAGCGTGCCTGTTCTAGCACTTCACTATAAAGCAGAGCATTCAATGCACACCTAAGCTATGACCTTGAATATGCTTTAAAAATAATCGGGTACCCTAGTGATTCAACTATTTATCAATTAATTCAATTTTTGGTTCATCCGAAGTGAATAAATGTATTTTTCATTCATGTAAATGCAAATATCACGATCAACCTACGATGCAATTATATTTTGGCTTATTTTGTTTTGATGTAATTTGAACATTATTAGTTGTGTTTTACGTTTTTTTAAGCTATCCAATGACGGAGAACATCCAATGATCATGGTAGGATGTGCTTGGGCATGGCAAGGCTTGGGTTTGCTAGCATTTGGGTCCTTTTGTCCTTTGGGCTGCTTGTTATCTTTCGGTTTGGGCCTTGGCTACTCTCGGGTTGAGCTTTGGCTGCTTGATTTTGAACTAAAAAAAAATTGGGTTCTACTTTGTGCTAGCTCATTAATGCTTGAGCTAATGTTTAGCTCATTATGTGGTGGATTAATTGCACTTCTTAGCTCATAAATGTGAAAAGGTATGTGGAGTGGAGCTTGTTTCTTTCCCTTCTTGTGTTTCTTCGGTTTCTTCTTTGTGTTGTTCCCATGGAATAATGCTGGGTGCTGGTTGCCTTTTCGGTTTTCCCCATGGCTGCTTTCCCGTGGCTTCTCCAGCCCGGTTTCTGTGTTGGCTCTTCGGGTCCCTCCCTGGCTCAGTGGCTTCTCCTACCCAGTTCCTGTGCAGATTTTTGGGAGTTTTGTGATAACTGCTTCCCTTCCTCTTCCTCTTACCTGATTGGTTGGTTGGAGGTAGAAGTTGGTTGTTTGGCTCCCCTTTCTCTCCTATAAATATGAAGTATTTTTGTCTTGAGGAGATTGTTGATTGACTTGAGATAAGTTGCTAAAAACCTGAGGGTTTCTTCTCTTCTCTTGGAAAAGCTTGAGAGCTTGTTCCATTTCTCTCCTCTCCTCTATTTCGTCTTGGGCTTCTAATCTCTGCTTCTCTCCGCAAGATCCACTCAACTTGTATCCTTCTTCTTGAGCTATTGGGAGATATTTGTTGGCTGATTTAGGAGACATTTGCCGGAGGAGTTTGGTAGGATGTTGGACCCTTTTGTTGTGGTGGACCCTCAGTTTGCAAGCCTAAGCACTTTATTATATTTTCCTACTTTCGTTGCATGTGAGGAAACCGCTTGCTGGTTGTTCTGAGGATAGTATTTTTATGTTATAATTTTTTTTCGTTTGTTCGACTCTTCGTTTGTTTTAGCATTTGTTTGGATGTTTGCATACTGGATTGAATGGAGTTTGGTTTTCATTTGTCCTAGCGTTCTTCTATCTAACTTTTCTTTCTAGTTTGCCCGCATCAACCTAGCTCCCAACTCTAAATCTTTTGATTATGCTCTTCTCAAACTCCAATATTTCCACCATTTCCCCCCCACTCCCCCTCTCAATCATTTCCATTAACTTAGCACGACTTTAGCCTCTCAATCTCTCCCTTTTCTTCCTCTCATCTTCACAACTCTAATGCAACAAGCCTTCAATCTCATATATATCGTTGATATTTATGTATTATTTCTTAACTTTAGTCACTATATATTTGTTTCTTCCTCCTTTAGCTTTCGAATTAGGCATATACAACATATTTCTTTTTTATTTATATAAATTTTAAGTCATTAATAAAATTCACATGCTTTATTGTCTTTATTAAAAGTATCATTATATTTGTTAAAAATTATTATATATTGTGCTTTCAATATGCACAACATAATGTGATGCACAAATATGTCATGTTTGTCTTATAAAGTATTTCCTTTTTTTTTTTTTGGTGAGGCGGTTTCCCTATTGAACATGCAAAAAGATTGCAATTTGCAGCATGACTATTTTTTTTTTCAAAGTTCTTCAAAAGAATGAGCTTGCTAACAGAATTATTAAAAGGGTAAATAAATGGCTAGAAAAAACTGAGGAATATGAACAGTAAAAGAATTTATTCCTCTTTTTACTAAAAAATAGCATCCTTCAGCACCATTAAGTTTCTAAGCATTTTAATGATAAAAAAAACAAGTACGAAAAAAAAAATCAAGAAAATGGCATCCAAAACTTTGTTCTAATCATCCTCTCAATGTTAATTAGGCCTCTCACCAGACTAGATCTCCATCGACAAAGCCAACGTCAGCATGGTCCAAGAACCACAATAACTATGGGGATATCACACTGAAGAATGTGGCATCTGATGGAAATAAAACATTTCTTAAAATCAAAGATATTTTTTTCAATCAACCAACCAAAATAATGGATTTCAATCTTTTAATTCCTTTTCTTTTATCCCTTTTGGTTCCTTCAACTTTTAGACAATGTAAAACAAAAATGTTCTTGAGGTGGTAATATTAAGCCAATTAATACAAGCACAATCACTGAGGAAAACTGCAAGTAACTTTTTAGATTTTGCTACTGCGACATAAACTTAATTAGTAGAAAATCATAAATTATGCATTAAAGAAACTCTGTTAACGCAAAGATCATGAGATAGCACCTGTATTATGTCAGCATTCGCCTTAGCTACTCCTGAAGCTACGGTGCCTATCCCGGCTTCTGCTACAAGCTTCACAGATACCTTGGCCTTTGGATTAACCTGCATGCACAAAAAGAATGAGAATAGTTTTCAAGATTGCGAACCATTTAAAACAAAATCAGTAGTATCAGATAACTTCAATCTCGCAGGTCAGAAAGAAAAAAACGTGCAAACAATAAGAAATGATTTTAGTAAGATACAAGTGCCTCGCATTAAAAAAAGTTACGGAGATGCTTACAAAACATAGTTACTATGTGATGTCCTGGCGTATCTATTTCTAAATGATAGTTTTAAATGGAGATATTCATGTAGAGTAAGCAACAAGATAGACCAATGAAGGTACTTTTCAAAGATAATTGCATTTACAATTACTAGACACAACCAAATACATGTTATGCAGTTTTGGCAGACTTAAGACTGACGATCATCAATTGAAATTGTTGGAAAATCAAGTCATGCAATAAACTGACATGTTTTGGTATCTGGAATATATTATAGAAAAGACAAAATATAGATCATGACCTACTTTTAATGATAAAGTATGATGGTTTAAATGAAAACAAATGCTTTAGAAATTCTAGCAAAAAGAGAATGTAATAGAAATAGCAAATTCATTATACTATCATTAGAAGACCTAGAATACATTGAGTATTGGGCAACAAAAAACTTTTTGATAACGGTATTGCAAGTAAAAAAAATAATTGTATTAAGATAAATTCATGAAAAAACTAAGAAACATGGGCTTAGAAATGACTAGTTTAGAGAGATTATAGCGGTGTAAAAAAAATTGGATAATTTAGGTATGTACAATAAAGATTAGAGAAAGCAATAGTACGATGAGAGGGTAAAAATAATGAGAATATATTATAAAGTACAAAAGGCATAGAAAAATTAATGTTGCTAATAGTGCATAAAGACAAGCCAAACAAAGTCAACACATCATATAACACATAATAGTATAAATTGGAATCAAAAGACAAATGATGACCATGATAACTACAACAATCATACCTGATGGAGGTCAAAAATCAACTGTGCAAGATCCTCAATTGAATAAATATCATGATGTGGAGGAGGAGATATAAGAGGAACACCAGGCTTAGAATTCCTTAATCTTGCAATGTAAGCACTAACTTTTTTCCCTGGAAGTTGACCACCTTCTCCAGGTTTTGCACCTTGAGCAATTTTGATCTCCAACTGGTCAGCATTGGCTAAAAAAGTTGGAGTGACACCAAAACGCCCTGAAGCAACCTGCAATGATATTAGAAGCAACATAGAAGTTTTCAGGTATGCAAAAAATTTCATCTAAGAAGTTACATTTAATTTAATCATCTCAATATGCAGGAGATGCATATTTGCACAAAATTGTATGCCAGTAAATACCAATAAAATATACAAAACATATTAAAATCACTAAGAGGTCTCCATTAGGATTTCGGAATAGTTAGCAAATGAAATTGAGAAATTTAGTCCAATCTAAAGGTTGTTAAACACTGAATTTGTGGAACAATATACTTCAAGAAATATAAATTAAATATGTTAAATACATTCTGATGGAAAAACAAAAGAATTGTAAATATTCCAAAAATATTATTTTCCTTTTTACTAAATCTCATATTCAAGAGGCGCATGTTATTGGGTTTTGTATAGTGTTGGATATATTCATGTCTACACTCACTAGAAAGATCAATAAAAAAAGTGATCTAACAAGTTTATTTTAATAACTCTAATTTATTTTATTTGAATTTTTATCTTTCAATTCCAGTTATTTGTGGACATGCCTACGAAGTACCTATTAGGCTCTTTTTTTTATTCCCTAATGAAAGGTTGATTTGTTTGACAAAAGTTCAGTCTAGTTCAATTCACAACTGATCTTTAATTCAGGTGTTAAACACTATATACTTCACTGTTGATGGTTCATGGTAGTAGAGGGTTTTGCTTCTCATGAGATTTGCCTTTACTAGTCGTTTTGTGGCTCAACTTACTTTGTTCTACAATATAAATTGCCACTAGATAAGAGTTCGCGTGGCTTTACTCATGGTTTGGGTTCTCCACTATTTGCAGCTTTATAGATAAGCTTGTCACACCGAGGACTTCTAAATAATGAAATTTTGAAGATTATCTTCTTTTCACTGCTATTTATACTTTTAATTAGAACCGAGGCCAAAATTTTGGGTTTGTTCAAACTGAATTAGGCTGATTATATGCTGCTCATATCTACCAACCAAGAAATAAAAATTTATAACAAGATATATGAGGCATGTAATTTGGGCCACTTTTTTTTTCAATAAATTTTGCAATTTTTATTTTTAATCTTTTGTTTACATATATGATGTGAGATTTCTTTGAGTACAGTGTACGTGTGATAGACAACATCAGGAAACATATTTTTTTTGTACCGGCCTAAGGCCTAAAATTTCTCTATTTTTTCTTTCATTCTTCCAATTTCTCCTCCAGGAATTTTTTATTGATAGTTCAAGCACCCTGATTGTGTTCAAATTTGATACAGGTGTGCATTGATTAGTTCTCTTTGAAAATATATCAAGTTTATACACATGAACCTAAAAGGGATTCCAATTACCAGGGTGTGCATTGTTTGGATAAAATAAAAAACAGAATTGAACCGATCTAATTTTGTTGGTTAGGTTTGGCTGTTAAAATATCAATTCAATTATTAATTGTAATTTTGACATTCTTCTGTTTTTGGTTAATGGTTTGATATTTTCTTTTAAAAACCGGACCAAACTAACAATTGAATTATACTAATTCTCTTCAAATACTAAATTAAAAAAGCCCATGAACACTAAATAAATGAGTTGATGAAAGATCAACTTAAACATTATTTATTTCATATGCATCATAAATTTAAGCGAAGATTATTTTATATGTTTTTAAAACATATTATTTAGGCTAAAAATAATTAAGTTCATTATTAAAGTTAATTAAATTTTAGTTCAAACAAAACATAACCCAATTGACCAAATTAAAATTTGATTTGGTAGATTGATTTAAAAAATACTTTGGCCAGTTCAATTTTCTAAATTTTGCAACCAAAACTTATTAGTTCAGTTATTTCGTAAACCAAACTATCCCAGCTGACCAAATGCATACCTTACCAATCATAACAATGAACCAATTCAAAAAATCTTTAAACTTATAGGAGAAGGATAAATAAAATAAAATACGCATTATAGGGTGTTTGATAATAAGGTCTATAAAGATCATAAACATAAAAAATATGATGTAAATGATAATAAATAAAAAGGTCAAAGTTAAGGTTTATAAGTTTCCATGGTTGATCCTAAAGTTTTTCTTGACTAGTTAAGAAATTGAATCATACCTTTGAATGATAAAATAAGATCTGCAAAGTTAATTTGACAAGTTCAAGTGCACTTGATGAGTATGGAAAAGCAAAAAGAAATGTTAAGAAGGGAACCAACTAATTTTAAATGAAGAGTTTTTAAAAGGAAAATACTAGCCACTATCGCATCCATTTGCATGAAGAATTTACTTCATTAAAGTAAGAGACAAAAATTGTGAATGAATACATAAACAAATTTGAGAATTTGCTTCATGTTAAGATAACTTCAAATCCTAAACTACATTCATTAGATTTAGGCATGGTTCTACATCAGATGTCAAAAGATAGATGACACCACACCACATTCCATCTACTCAATATGATTTTCAACATTTATTGAAGTTAAGCAAATGTTAGTTCAATGTGATGAAGAATATTACTACATATTCTGGGAGTTCATCATTGAGTCAAAAACCCCAAGTTTAGTTTGCGACACATGCTTGTAGTAATACGACAATTTATTCACATTTGGGTCTAAAATTCCTACAAAAGCATTTTTTTAAGAGTCACCAAATGGGAAAATATGATAATCAGTGTCCTAGTAGAAATACATATAAACAAGAAGAATGATAAAAATAAAATCAATGACTTGATGATGTTCATGAGTTTGACGAAACATAAATGATTATTAGGATATTTTAGTTGAAAATTCATTCACACCAACAACTAATGTTCTGATTAGAAGAGAGTTGTAATTTTTTTTAAATTTATTTCAAAAATGTCAAAAAATTGGCAAGCTTACATTGATAGTAGGACAGTAGGACTAGCATGAATGATGCACCTAAGTTACTATAAATTTAATGAATTTGAAACATGTACCACATGAACAACTATAAATAGCTTAAGTAGATAAAACTACAATTTTGTGTACGAAAGTGTTTAGTTCCTTTACAATTAGCTACCACACTAATAGAATTTGATGTTATGTGGTACAGGAGAATGTTGTTCATGCTATTTTAAACAAACCTTGGCTATTTTAAATAGCCTCGACGACCTCTACTCACTATTATGCAACGAAGAGATCAATCTATCAGCAGAACAAGCAAAATACTCTTCGTCAATCACACCTACAATTGCACTGGCAGCTTCTTGCGGTCGGTTTGCTTGCCTGGTAAGCGGATATCGCCTCTCTACTCCAATCTACGAAGGTCGCTCACCATCCACCCTACGAGCAGTCTGCCAAATATGCTCCAAAATAGGATAGAGAGCCAACAAATGTTAGCATCTTCGTGACCTGTAGTATCAACCTCCAACAGCCCCTCGTCAAACCCCCACCGCTCTTATCACTCACTCGCCACTCAATCCTATAAACTCTCCTAACCCATGGATTCTGGACTCAGGGACATCTTCCCACCTTGCAAATGTTGACATCTTCGTGACATGTAGCATCAATGGTCTCTATCCTCTACCGTCCACCTCTCCGTCCCCAATCACTCTCACATCTCAAGCTACCACCTCAATGCTCTGGCACGCCTGACTCCGACACCCACATCAAGCTAAGTTATCATCCCTAGCCAAGCAACTTCAACTACAGATCTCCACTACTTTACTTAGTTGTGTTTCTTGTAATGTGGCCAAGATATTTCTACTGTGAAATGAAGATTCCTTTGTTCGAATGGACTACTTCAATTCCGATAAAGTATTCTAGTCTACCAAGTTCTTTGATTTCAAATTCCTTAATAAGAAGTTTCCTTAAACTAATTTTTCTCCTCTTCGTTATTTCCAATCAAGATAATATCATCCACATATACTAATAATATTGTGATTCTCCTTGAGTCTGAGTATTTAAAGAATAATGTATGATCTCCTCGACTTTGTTTATACCCATTAAAAAACATGAATTTTGAGAATCTTCTGAACCAGGCCCTTGGTGATTGTTTGAGCCCATATAGAGCTCTTTTTAATATGCATACCTTGTTACCTTCAAATTTTTCCTTAAACCCTGGTGGTATTTCCAAAAATATTTCTTCTTCCAGATCCCCATGTAGGAATACATTTTTCACATCCAATTGTTTTAGATGCCAGATGTACTTGGCTACTGATGCATTCATGTTTTTAGTTTATTTTTGTTTTAATGTATTTTGAACAATGTTAGTTGGGTTTTATGTTTTTTTAAGCTATCCAATGATGGTTGGGCATCCAATGATCATGATAGGAAAGTGCTTGGGCATGGCAAGCCTTGGGTTTGCTTGCTCTTGGGTCCATTTTGTCCTTGGGCTGCTTGCTGTTATCAGTTTGGAGCTATTTGTTGCTTTCGGGTGGGGCCTTGGTTGCTTGGTGATAGCTTAAAAATCTAGATTTCGGGTGGGGCCTTGGTTGCTTGGTGATAGCTTAAAAATCTAGATTTCACTTGGTGTTAGCTCATTAATGTTTGAGCTGAAATTTAGCTCAATGATTGGGGAAATAAATGCACTTCCTAGCTCATTAAATCAAAAAGGTATGCTACTATATAAGCTCATTATTGTGGAGTAGACTTATGTCTCTTCTCTTCCCCATGTCTTTTCGATTTCTGCTGGTTGTTGCTGTTCCCGTGGTCCTCCCTCTCGATTTTACCCCCTCCTGGCTGTTTTACCGTGATGTGTTCCCCTGTTTCCTATGCTGGCTCTTCGGGTCCCTGGCTGGCTGGGCTTCTCGTGGCTGCTGGTTGGGTTTTCCGTGGCTCCTCTCCCTGTTTTCTGTGCAGAATTTTTGCTGGCTGTTATGTGTCTTTTGGCCTTTCATTTCCCCAATTCTGATTGGATTTGGTTGGAGGTGTTATGGCTGTTTATCTTCTTTCTTTTGCCTATAAAATAGAGGTGTTTTAGAATGGAATGAGTTGTTGAAAATCTGAGCAAAGTCTCTACAAAAACCTGAGGGTTTCATCTCTTGGAAAAGCTTGAGAGCTTGTTCCACCCCCTTTCCTCCTCTCTATTTCGTCTTGGCTTCTAACCTCTTCTTCTCTACGCAAGTTCCACTCCACCTGTATCCTTCTTCTTAAGCTTTTGGAAGTTGTTTGTTGGCTGAAATTTGGAGACATTTGTCGGAGGAGTTTGGTAGGATGTTAGACTCTTTTGCAGTGGTGGACCCTCGGTTTGCAAGCCTAAGCACAATATTAAAATATTTTCCTACTCTCGTTGCATGTGAGGAAACCGCTAGACGGTTATATTGAGGATAGCATTTTATGTTCTTATTTTATTTCGCTTGATTTGACTTTTGTTTCTTCGAATGTTTGTTTGGTTGTTTGTATAGTGAATCGAGTTGGGTTTATATTTTGTCCTGGTGTTCTCCAAATTGTCTTTTCTCTCTAGTTTGCTCGCATCAGGCTTGGTATCAGAGCGAGTTAGAATATCCTTGGTTTGTGAGTCTTTTTTCTTTTGAGATCAAAAATCACTAATAATCCGAGGGAATGGCAAAATGTGATGCAACAATTAGCGGACTTGCAAAATCAGATGAATGAAATGGCTAATACCTTGCTAATCTTAATGTTAATCAATAACATGTCCAAATATCTGAAAGCGAAGAAGAAGTCCCTAGGAACCAAAATAGGCGACAACGAAATTGGGATTTTGGGATTAAAATTGATGTACACAACTGAGGGTAAATTACAACCTGATCTATTTCTCGAATGGCTTGAGAAAATGTATCAATTTTTCGATTGGAAAGAAATTCCTGAAAACAAAAAGGTAAAATTTGCAAGTTTAAAATTAATTGGTCAAGCTCTTACATGGTGGAAGAACTTACAAAATAATAGACTTAGGCGTGGGAAAGAAAAGATACAAAATTGGGAACGGATGAAAGAAAAGATGAGGGAAAAATTTTTACTATCTGATCACGCCCTAACACTATTTCAAGAATTCAATAATTTGCGACAAGGAACTCAATCTGTAGAAGAATACATTGAACTGTTTTATAAACTTCAATCAAGAAATGATTTAGATGAGTCTGAAGAAAAAACTGTTTCAAGATATATTAACGGTCTTAAGTGGATAATTCATGATCAATTAAATTTGCATGTAATAAAAGTTGACGAAGCATATCGAATGGCATTAAAACGTGAAAAGCAACATAAAAAAGAAAGGGGTCATAATAAGATAAGAGAAACTTATAAGCGGCGACCAACTGGCGGGATTAAAATTCAATCTCAAACTTCTGTGGGAACATCAGGTACTAAAGTTAAGTCTTTTGAGAATCAAAATGCGGATGAAGGAAAGGGAATTATGTGATCTAAACCATTTGAACAACCTAGATAAATTGGGCCATGCTACAAATGTGTGCTTTATGGTCATCTTTCTGCGGCATGTAGAAAAAACAACCCACCAAGAAATAATTTCATTGAAAATGATGAAGTAGAAGAAGAGGAAGAAAATAATTCTGAAATTGAAAATGATATAGAATTAGAAAAATAGATGTTGAGGGAGATGAAGGAGAACTTTTGGTAATCCGACAAATCTTAACAACTAAAATTGATAACGGGAATAGGTGGCTTAGAAGAAGCATTTTCAAAACAACTTATATAGTTGAAGGGAAAATCTGCACTTTTATGATAGACAGTGGAAGTTCTGGAAATTTTGTGTCACAATTTATGGTTGATAAACTCAAGTTAAACTCTAAACCACTTGCCAAATCTTATAAAATCTATTGGTTTAAAGAGGGAGGTGAGGTTCCAATCACAAAGCAATGTGTTGTCAACTTAACAATTGGGGGGTCTTTTAAAGATCAAGTTACTTGTGATGTTGTGCCTCTTGAAATCTGTCACATTCTATTGGGTCGACCTTGGTAATTTGATAACAGAACAATTCACAAAGGGGAGAAGAATAATTACACTTTGATTCAAAACAACAAGGAATTCACTCTCTATCCTCAAAAACATGTGCCTAATTTGCCTGCTAAAAATAACAAAGTTGCCAAAATAAACACTTCTGAACTGCTTTTGAATGCGAATGATTTGAAATACACTGAAGTAGCTTACTTGATTTTGGGAAAAGAAACTGATTATGTTCTTCAAATTCCTAATGAAATTCGACCTTTAATCGGTGAGTTTTTTAATTTATCACCTGAAGAACTGCCTGTAGGTTTGCACCGATGAGAAATATTCAACATCGTATTGATTTAATTCCTGGAGCAACGTTGCCTAATTTACCTCATTATAGGATGAATCCAACTGAGCATACTGAACTTTTTAAGCAAGTGACTGATTTGTTAGAAAAGTGATGTAGGAAAGAGTGGGGTCAAAACAAGTTGGATTTTTAAATTTGGTGAGATTCTAAAATCAGCTCATTAATGAACTTTTTCTACTTATTTAGCTAAATAAATGATGGAATAAATTCACTTCCTAGCTCATTAATTCAAAATGGTATGCTATTAATTCATGAATTCAATTTGGAGTGGACTTGCCTCTTCTCCTCCCCTTGTCTTCTCGTGCTAGGTGACTTTCCCATGGTTTGCCCCTTTGGTTCCCGTGGCTAGCTGCTTGGTTCTGCGGCTGACTGCTTGGTTCTGTGGCTGGCTGCTTGGTTCCTACGGCTGTCTGCTTGGTTCCCGTGGCCTCTCTTCTCTATTTTGCTGTACCGTTTGGGGGGGCTGATGTGTTATGGCTGTTGGTCTTTCATTTTCCTACATCTAATTGGTTTAGTTGGAGGTGCTTTGGCTGTTTGGTTTCCCTCTCTTGCCTATATATAGAAGATGATTTTTGAAGGCAAAGGATGGTGAAAAATTATGATTTTTGGAGATAAAACCGAATAGCTTGCGAGCTATGTCCTTCTCCTTCCTCTCCTCTCTATAGCTTGCGAGTTATACTTCTTCTACTCTTCTAACCTCTTCTTCTATCCGCAAGTATCCACTCCACCAGTATCTTTCTTCTCAACGTTTGGCAAGCTTCTTTATGTGTCTTTAATTTGTGTTTATGTTGTCAAAGTTTGTAAGGTGTTTGTGTCCAAGTTTGTAATAGTCTTTTATCTTATAAAAAGTTTGTTTTTGTCTAATTTGTCTAGTTTTTGTGAGTTCATGTAAGTTTCTATTATCTGGAAAGAGTTTCATTTGCTCGCAAAAATTTGGAGCCCTTCCCAAATTTTTGCTCACGTCAATTTGGTATCAGAGCAAGTTGGTATATCCTAGGTCATCGAGTCAAGTTGTTGTATAAGTCTTGGTGTCATGTAATTTTTGCTTTTTAGTTATGAGTCATAGTTTATGCAATCAACCTTCGGAAGCCTCAGATCAAGATTCAAAGCAAACTAAAGCTTTATTAAGAGAAGAACATTTTCAACCAGAGGAGAATCTCATGTAGGCAACGGGGGGGGTCAAAACAAGTTGGATTTTTAAATTTTGGTGTTCTTCTAAAATCAGCTCATTAATGAGCTTTTTCTACTTATTTAGCTCAATAAATAATGGAATAAATTCACTTCCTAGCTCATTAATTCAAAAAGGTATGTTATTAATTCATGAATTCAATTTGGAGTGGACTTGCCTCTTCTCCTCCCCTTGTCTTCTCGTGCTGGGTGACTTTCCCGTGGTTTGCCCCTTTGGTTCCCGTGGCTGGCTGCTTGGTTCCTGCGGCTTTCTGCTTGGTTCCCGTGGCTTTTCTGCTTGGTTCCCGTGGCCTCTCTTCTCTGTTTTGCTGTACCGTTTGGGGGGGCTGATGTGTTATAGCTGTTGGTCTTTCATTTCCCTAAATCTAATTGGTTTAGTTGGAGGTGCTTTGGCTGTTTGGTTTCCCTCTCTTGCCTATATATAGAAGATGATTTTTTAAAGGCAAAGGATGGTGAAAAATTAAGATTTTTGGAGATAAAACCTGAGGGTTTTCTTTTGAATAGCTTGCGAGCTATGTCCTTCTCCTTCCTCTCCTCTCTATAGCTTGCGAGCTATACTTCGTCTAGTCTTCTAACCTCTTCTTCTATCCGCAAGTATCCACCCCACCAGTATCTTTCTTCTCAACGTTTGGCAAGCTTCTTTAGGTGTCTTTAATTTGTGTTTATGTTGTCAAAATTTGTAAGGTGTTTGTGTCCAAGTTTGTAGTAGTCTTTTATCTTATAAAAAGTTTATTTTTGTCTAGTTTTTGTGAGTTCATGCAAGTTTCTATTATCTGGAAAGAGTTTCATTTGCTCGCAAAAATTTGGGAATTTGGGGCCCTTCCCAAATTTTTTCTCGCATCAAAAAGAGTTTGATTAAAGAAAATTTAAGTCATTGTGTTGTGTCTGCTTTATTAACTCAAAAAAAAGATGGAATATGGAGAATGTGTGGTTAGTAGGGCAATAAATAAAATCACCATTAAATATCGATTTCCTATTCCTAGGTTGGATGACATGCTAGATATACTAAGCGGAGCAAAAATCTTTTCTAAAATTGATTTGAGAAGTAGGTATCAACAAATAAGAATAAAGCCTGGTTATAAATGGAAAATTGCTTTTAAAACAATAGAAGGTTTGTATGAATGGCTAGTGATGCCTTTTGGGCTTTTAAATGCTCCGAGCACTTTTATGAGAACTAACCATGTTCTGAGATTTTTTATTGGAAAGTTTGTTGTGGTTTATTTTGACGATATTTTGATTTATAGTATTCACGCTTCTGCTCAGTTTAATCATGTGAGACAAGTGTTGCAAACTCTAAGGGAACAAAAGTTGTACATCAATCTTAAAAAATGTTCCTTTATGACTTCGAGCTTAACATTTTTGAGTTTTATTATTTCTGCTGAGGGGATAAAAGTTGATCCGATAATAATTAAGGCAATTCAAAATTGGCCCACTCCTAAAAACATAAGTAAGGTCAGAGGATTTCATTGTTTTGCTTCTTTTTATCGAAGGTTTATTAAGAACTTCAGTTCTCTGTTTGCTCCTATTACTGACTATTTAAAAAAAGGAATATTTAGGTGGACATCTTAAGCTAAACAAACTTTTGAAATCATTAAGAAAAAAATGAGTTGAGCTCCCATTCTTAATTAGTTTGCCAAATTTTGAAAACATTTTTGAAATTGATTGCGATGCTTCTCATGTTAGTATTGGTGCTGTACTTAGTCAAGAAAGAAAACCTATTGCTTACTTTAGTGAAAACTGAATGATGCTCGATCCAAATATTATACTTACGACTTGGAGTTTTACGTCATTGTTCAAGCTTTAAAATTCTAGAGATGTTATTTGATTTAACGAGAATTTGTCTTAAATACTGATCATGAAGCACTTCGTTTTCTGGGCTCTCAAAAAAATTTGAATAAGAGGCATGCTAAGTGGGATTCCTTTTTGCAAGAGTATAATTTTCATATCAAACATAAAACTGGTGTTTTAAACAAAGTTATTGATGATTTAAGCCGGAGATCTCATTTGTTGGTAACTGTTTATCCAACTATTACTTCTTTAGATTTTTTGAAAGATACTTATGCAAATGACCCTGATTTTAAGAACATTTGGGATTCTTGTCTTGCTTCTTGATCTGATCATACTGCTCAGTTTGTTATTCATCAAGGGTTTTTATTTAAGGGATCTAGACTTTGCATAATGAAAAATTCTTTAAGAGAACAACTTGTACATGAACTTCAAAGTGGGGGATTGAGTGGACATTTTAGACGAGGAAAAACTATGTCTTAGGTAGAAGAAAAATATTTCTGGCCACATGAGAAAACAAATTGCTAAGGTGATGAAATAATGCAAAATTTATCAGGCTTTTAATGAAACTTCTCAAAATACTGGTTTGTATACTCCTCTTCCTATTCCAAATAAACCTCAGGAGGATATCTCTATGGATTTTGTTTTGGGTTTGTCTGTTACTGTTAGAAAGTTTGATTCTATTTTTGTGGTGGTGGATCACTTTAGAAAAATGACACATTTTTTTCTTTGCAAGAAAACTTCTGATGCCTCATATATTGTTAATTTGTTCTTTAAAGACATTGTTCGTCTTCATGGTGTTCCTCGCACTTTTACTTCTGAAAGAAATACTAGATTTTTGAGTCATTTTTTGGAGAACACTTCGGGAAAAATTAAGAACTACTCTTTAATTTAGCAATACATATCATCCATAAACTGACGGGCAAACGGAAGTTGTCAATCGAGGTTTGAGAAACTTATTAAGATGCCTAGCATGTGAGAAACCATCCCAATGGGATTTGATTTTGCCCCAAGCTGAATTTGCTTACAATAATTCTGTTAATCGCTCCACTGGTAAAACTCCAATTGAAATCATTTATGGTCAGCCTATACCTCACATTTTAGATAGAAATTGTTTATCTTTGCTAAATAAAATTAGTGCTGAAGCTTCTGAAATCTTTGACCATATCAAAACTGTCCAACAGCAAGTTCTTGAAAAACTCCGACTGGGCTAATGTTAAATACAAAACTAGGGGTGTAAACGAGTCGAGTCGAGTCGAGTTTTGGCCCTTATCGAGCTCGGCTCGTTAGATAGATAGCGAGCTCGAACTCGAGCTCGTGTCACTGTTAACGAGCTCGAGCCGGCTCGCCAGCCATGTGCGGGAATTTTTAAATTTAGGCGGGATTTTTCAAAAATTTTAAAATTAGGCGGAATTTTTAAACTTTAAGCGGGATTTTTAAACTTTAAGAGGGATTTTTAAAACTTAAACAAAAGTTTTATAAAAATATGAAATATTTCACTTTTAAATAAAATTTAGGTGATTATTATTATAATTTTTTTAATATTTAAATTTAATAAATAAAATAAAATTATTTTTAAAAAATATTAATATTTAATCGAGCCGGCTCGCGAGCTCACGAGCCAAGCCGGCTCGAGCTCGAGCTCGACTCGTGAGCTCGATAAGCTCGGCTCGCGAGCTCATAAACGAGTCGAGCTCGAGCCGGCTCGCGAGCCGGCTCGGCTCACTTACACCCCTATACAAAACTGATGCTGACAAACATCGTAGAGAAGTTTATTTCAATGAAGGAGATTTGGTTATGGCTTACTTTCGTAGCCAAAGATTTTCTATTGGTACTTTTGGAAAATTGAGCAGGAAGAAATTTGGGCTTTTTCGAGTTCTAAAAAAATTGGGCTCAAATGCTTATCTATTGGATCTTCCTTTTACTGCTGGCACTTCTGTGTTTAATGTTTCTGACCTTTCTTTATATAAAGAAAATTCAGAAGATCATGTGGAAATTGAAACTTTACCACTCTCCACATCTGTTTTGAGTTATGATGAACAAGTCGAAGATGTTATTGATGTCAAGGTTACTAAAACTCGGCATGGTGAGCACATGAGGTTCTTGGCAAAATGGAAAAATCGTCATTTGACAGACTGTACTTGGATGGATGTAAAAGAGCTTAAAAAGTGTCATCTGAAACTTTATAAAAGAATTATGGAAGCTTTCTCATCAGGATATGAGATTTTCCCACCAGGGGGAATTGATGCATTCATGTTTTTAGTTTATTTTTGTTTTAATGTGTTTTTAACAATGTTAGTTGGGTTTTATGTTTTTTTAAGCTATCTAATGATGGTTGGGAATCCAATAATCATGATAGGAAAGTGCTTGGGCATGGCAAGCCTTGGGTTTGCTTGCTCTTAGGTGCATTTTGTCCTTGGGCTGCTTGCTGTTATCGGTTTGGAGCTGTTTGCTGCTCTCGGGTGGGGCCTTGGCTGCTTGGTGATGAGCTTAAAAATCTGGATTCCACTTGGTGTTAGCTCATTAATGTTTGAGCTGAAGTTTAGCTTAATGATTGAGGGAATAAATGCACTTCCTAGCTCATTAAATCAAAAAGGTATGCTACTATATAAGCTCATTATTGTGGAGTAGACTTGTGGCTCTTCTCTTCCCATTGTCTTTTCGGTTTTTGTTGGCTATTGATGTTCCTGTGATCCTCCCTCTCGATTTTACCCCCTCCTGACTGTTTTCCCGTGATGTGTTGCCCTGTTTCCTGTGCTGGCTCTTTGTGTCCCTGGTTGGGCTTCCCGTGGCTGCTGGTTGGGTTTTCTGTGACTCCTCTCCCTATTTTCTGTGCAGAATTTATGCCGACTGTTATGTGTCTTTTGGCCTTTCATTTCCCCAATTCTGATTGGATTTAGTTGGAGGTGTTATGGCTGTTTATCTTCTTTCTTTTGCCTATAAAATAAAGGTGTTTTAGAATGGAATGGGTTGTTGAAAATTTGAGTAAAGTCTCTACAAAAACCTAAGGGTTTCTTCTCCTGGAAAAGCTTGAGAGCTTGTTCCACCCCCATTCCTCCTCTCTATTTCATCTTGGCTTCTAACCTCTTCTTCTCTACGCAAGTTGCACTCTACATGTATCCTTCTTCTTGAGCTTTTGGAAGTTGTTTGTTGGCTGAAATTTGGAGACATCTGCCAGAAGAGTTTGGTAGGACGTTGGACTCTTTTGCAGTGGTGGACCCTCGGTTTGCAAGCCTAAGCACAATTTTAAAATATTTTCCTACTCTCGTTGCATGTGAGGAAACCGCCAGACAGTTATACTGAGGATAGCATTTTTATGTTCTTATTTTATTTCGATTGATTTGACTTTTGTTTTTTCGAACGTTTGTTTGGTTGTTTGCAAGCTATAGTGAATCGAGTTTGGCTTATATTTTGTCCTGGTGTTCTCCAACTTATCTTTTCTCTCTAGATTGCTCACATCAGCTGTTAGTGAGAGTAGTATTCTGACAGTGTTTATCTTGGCCATAAGTGCAAAGGTTTCTTGATAGTCAATACCATATGTTTGAGTGTACCCTTTTGCCACTAGTCTTGCCTTATTTCTTTCTAATGTACCATCAGCTTTGTATTTTAAAGAGAACACCTATTTGTAGCCAACCAATTTTTTCCCTGTCGGTAGATTGATAATCTCCCATGTATTGTTCTTTTCTAAGACCTGCATTTCATCTATCATGGCATTTATTCAATTTTTATCAGATAAAGCCTCAAAAATATCTTTAGGAATATAAATATCTTCTAGTATAACCAAGAAATTTTTGGGTGAGGATGAGAAGTTGTTGAAACATATAGAGTTGATTATAAGGTATAAGGAAGGTGGTGAGCTTACCTTATTTTCAGAAGATGGTTCAGATCCTTGGATCTTCTTTGGAGCATAAACTAAACTTGTACGCCTGGAGTATACCTTCCCAAATCTAATGGCAGCTTTGTCTTTTGTTTCCATAACCTGGTTTTCAGGTGGATTGGTTCGAGGTGGTAGAGGAAGGTCAAGAGGTGTTAGTTCATTTTCCTCATCTTTATTTTCAGGAGGATTGGTTTGAGGCGGTGGAGGAAGGTCAAGAGGTTTTAGTTCATTCTCCTCATCTTCCTCAAGTTAAGTATCCTCTCTGAAGACGAGGCTTGAAAAAATAGGAATTTTGTTCATCAAACAAAACGTCAACAAAGACAAGGGTTTTTCTTGTAGGTGGATGATAACACTTGTAACATTTTTGGGTAGTTGAATAGCTAATAAAGATGCATTTGAGTGTTCTTAGATCTAGTTTTTCTCTATTTTGGCTATGAATATGAACGTAGGCAGTGCACCCAAAGATTTTTGGTGTAAGGTTATGATGGGCTTGAAACTTGGTGTAAAATGAGGACAAATTTTCCATTGGGCTTTTGAGTCCTATGGTTGTTGAAGGTTGTCGATTTATGAGATAAGTTACAGTTAGGAGGGCTTCCCCCAATAGGATTTGGGTATATTGTAGTGGAATAGAAAAGCTTGAGTGGAGGCTAGAAGGTGACCATTTTTTCTCTCTGGAACCCCATTTTGTTGTGGGGTGTGAACACAGGATGACTCGTAAATGATCCCTTCATTTTGGAAGTAGGAGGAAAGGGTTTAGTTGAAATAGTCTTTAGCATTATCGAAGCAAAATCTCCTTATTTTTCACTTCAAATTGATTTTGGATCATGTTATGAAAAATGGGAAGAATGGTGCTAACATCAGATTTATTTTTGAGATCCAAAAAACTTTAGTGCAATCATCAATGAATGATACAAACCACCAAGCCCCAAAGATATTGGGGATTTTTTGGGTCCCCATACATCATAGTGAATAAGGTAAAAAGGAGTATCACATCTCGCATTTTTGTTTGAGAAGGAAGTTCTTTTATGTTTGGCTAACTCACAGTTTCACAATGAAAATATTTATTTTATAATTTCTGAAAAAAGTTGTTGATACATTTCTTAGGACATCAAAAGATGGGTCTCCTAACATATAATGATGAAGCCAAATAATGAAACTCTTATCAGCTAGGGATAATATAGAGCAACTATTTTGAGATTGATTTAGTTCTTCCAAGTAGAACAACCCAGCTTTCTCTTAACAAGTCTAATCTTCTTCCCCGATCTATGGTCCAGAAATAAATAATAGGTAGGGTTAAATAAAGCTTGACAATTATGATCATTGGTAAGTTTTTGTATTAAAATTAGGTTTGTGGATAATTGAGGTACATGAAATACATTTTTTAGGGTGAGTGAGGGAGATAATGTTATATCTCCTTAGCATGTTATCATGATAAAGAACCATCAGCAGTGATGATTTTCTTGTTGCTTGGACAAGGAGTACAGTTGATGAAGTGGTTAGGTGAGTGATCATATGGTTTGTTGCTCCCGAGTCAATGATCCATAATTCCTTTAAATGATTTCTAGAGGCACTTAAACTAATAGAAATCGGAAACTTACCTGAGAGTATAAGTGAGTAAGATGCATTTGGTTTTTCAAGAGATACCAATAGTCGTTTCAATTTATCATTATCTTCTTTATTTAGTTCTCTAAGGTTGGACTATGCTTATGGGTTAGGATGACTTATAATGTTGTTGGCATGCGATATGCTATTGTTTCGGTTCTTTGATTCCACTCATTATCGAGGGGTTTTCCATGTATTTTCCAGCACGTTTCTTTTGTGTGTCTTGATTTTTTGCAATAACTGCACCAAAGTTAGTCTTTGTATTTGAATTTTGAAGAATCTTTACATTTCTCCATCCATGACGATTCTTTGTTCATCACCATTACTGAACTTTCAACGACCTTTGGTTCTAACATCACTCCTCGTCAGTTTTCTTCAACGTGGATAAGAGAAATGATTTTATTGAGTGATGGCATCTCCTCTTTGCTCAGAATCTGGACTCTAACCTATTCAAATTCTGCATTTAGTCCTGTAAGAAAATTATAAACTCTATATTTTTTAATAAAGTTATTTACAATCGCAGCATCTTTCGGACATCTAGTTTTTATGTATCTGTAATGATCAAATTCTTGCCATAGATTTTGTAGAAGGGTGGCATACTCTGTTACGGCCTTGCTCTCTTACTTTGTGATTCCTACTTTGATTTTAATTTCAAAGATTTGAGCCTTATCCCGAGCTTTAGAAAATGTTGTCAAGCAGCATCCCATATGTCCTTTGCAGTGGAAATGAACATGAATGTATCACTAAGTTCTAGAGTCATAGAATTCCACAACCATGACATAATCATGGAGTTTGCTTCATCCCATGCCCAAAAATTAGGATCTTCTCCTGATCCTCTTCCAAGGAGGTGGTGTATTTTTTCTTTCCCCTTTAAATAGGTCTTCATAAATTGAGACAACTTTAGAAAGTTCCTTCCATTGAGATGATAGCAAGGTTGCATGCTTTGGAGGTCTCCTCATCCTTGGTGCACCATAGATTCTTCAATTTAATTCATGCTTTGGTATAAATTTTCTTCAGACATTGTGGTATTAAACAATAATAAAGGCTGATTTAATTATATCAGCAATAAAGGTTGATATTGGGTCTTAATCAGGTTTGATTTAAGACTTCTTGCTTATGTCGACCTGTCCTAGGTATTCGAGAGGGGCATTTCTACCGATCTGAGAGAAATAAAAAAAATGGATGATCTTCCGTCTAGGCGAGCGTCCTCCTCCGAGCAGGAGTCGTCGGAGTTGTTCAGCTTCGTTGCTTCGCAGGAGGTGCTTCGGCTCCTTCATGGTTCTTCGACTACACTCCATCGACGTCGTTGTTGTTCGGCTTCAGTCGCGTCGCTTCTTCGGTTCCGTGGTTGTTCGACTTCACTCCTTCGACGACTTCTCCTTCCTGCTAGGTCAGAAGTTACGATACTTGGATCAGGATGTCGGCTAGGGCTTCCATCTTCGATAAGGCTTTCAATTTCTTCTTTTTTTATTCCTCCGATGATTTACGATCTTTCCACAACGGCAATGAATGTCGTTGGCTCTGATAGCATGTTAGAAATTAGAGGTTTTAGAAGAAAAGCTTAAGCTTTATTACGCAACCTACACCCTATTTATAGATACAAGGTGCATTGATAAAGAAACAAATAACTCTAAATAATTATAGAATAATGAGTAATACAATCCTTCCTAAATCAACAGCCTAGCTATGGAAGGAATTAATGTAATCCAAGCGGTCTTCCCACGGATTACTGTTCGAAGCCGTGGGATTGTCTTTGGAACGAGAGGCTGAGATTTAACAGTGTAGCAGAACATAAACACCGTCACCTACTAGAAACCACTCGAGCTCTACTTCATGCCGCCAACCTCCCACTCCCCTTCTGGCTCAAAGCTCTCACCACCACCCTATTCCTCATCAATCGCCTACCATCCAAGTCCACCAACAACGTCTCACCTTTCAAACTTCTATAAAAAATCCCACCCACCTATCACCACTTCAAAACATTCGGTTGCTTATGTTTTCCATGGCTCAAACCTACCACCCCACATAACCTTGCCCCTCGCTCCACTGAATGTCTATTTCTTAGCTATTCTCCCATCTACAAAGGCTATCGCTGCTACAACCTTTCCACTCACAAAATCATCACCTCTTCACGTCACATTTCATGAAACTACATTGCCCTTCAAAAAAAATTCTCTTCCCACCCCCTCTACCAACATCTCACATCCCAACCCCCTCTTCCTAACTCCAACTCCCCTCATATCCACACCTACACCCCCCACAACAACCAACATATCTCCCTTATCAAATTCACCCCCACTAATTACACCACCGAACCCATCAACCCCCCTCCCACAACATCACCACCATCTTCCAATACCAACTTCCCCCTCTCATCTTCCTCTCATTCCAACACATCATCCTCCACCTCTCCACCTCTACCTCCAAACCAACCCACTCACCCCATGACAACCTGCTCCAAAGTAGGAATCTTCAAACCAAAACAAATCTTCTCCCTCACCACCACATCCACAACCCACACAACACCCACCACTTATTCCCAAGCCTCCAAACACCCTGCTTGGTGACAAGCTATGTCAGAAGAATTTCTAGCCCTACAACGACAAGGAACCAGGTTCTTAGTTTAGTAGCCTTGTCGCTCAACGTTTTAAACGATAATTTGGTGTAGACTCCTCCAAGACATTTAGTTCAGTAGCCAAAATGCCCACAGTCCGTCTCCTCATCATCGCTCTACATCATAGCCGGCCTATTCACCAACTTAACATCTCCAATGCATTCTTGCATGGAGTCCTTCATTATGATATCAATATGTCTCAACCTCCAGGGTTCGTCAATACCCTTCACCCAAATCACATCTGCAAGCTCCACAAAACTCTATACAACTTTAAACAAGCTGCCCGACTTTGGTTCCAAACCTTTTCCTGCCACCTTAAAACTCTTGGCTTCACTTTTAGCAAGGCCAAGCCAAATAAAATTCATCCCTATATCCATCTATACGTCTACAACATCCTCATTACCTCCAATAACAAATCTTTCCTTCAAAACATCATCTCAACCCTAAAAGAAAAATTGTCTTAAACCTCCTAGCCCCATTTCCGTCTCTCTCGATATACAAGTTGATCACACCAACTAACTATTTCCTTCACCAACAAAAATATGAAAATGATCTTCTCCTTAAATCTTGTTTTGTCGACTGCAAGCTTGCTCTCATTCCCATGTCCATCAAAACACCCAACCAGCCCCAAGCAAATCTACCATACACCAATCCCACCCTATTTCAATAATTAGCAGGATCTCTACACTACCTTACTATCACTCAACCAGACATTGCCTTTACTACCAAGCTTCTTTGCCAATCCATGCATAAACCTCTCAACAACGATTTTCAACAGCTCAAGCGCCTCTTGCGCTACATCGAAGGATCCACAAACCTTGGCTTACCAATTAGCAAAGGCAACCTACAACTACATACTTATGCTGACTTCGAATGGGCCTCCGATTCCATCAATCGTAGATTTATCACAGGCTACTGTTGCTTCTTAGAAAAAACTTTTCTCTCTTGACATGTTAAGAAACAACCCACCATCGCAAAGTCTTCCACTAAAGCAGTATATCGTGCACTAGCTTATGCCTCCTCAAACATTATCTGGTTATGACATCTTCTCACTGACTTCGGCGCTATGATGCACCGACACTTCTCCTTAAAGAGTCGTGCAGTGTCCGACACGACACTCATCCGACACTCCTTCGACACGTGTCGGACACGCCGAAGATGTTGTCTAATTAAAAAAATATTAAATACAAATTAGACACACGTGTCTGACACGCGTATCTTAAATATTTTATAATTTTTTTAAAATATAATTTCTTGTAATTGACGGGATTTAAACAAAATTTCTTATTTCCTATCCATAACACCAAATCAATGTCCGTAATTAATACTCATTCATCAAATATTCTCATTTTCATTTCTCTTTGACAGTGAAGGTATTGTCATATCTTGTCTTGGTGACTGATAAACGGCATTGAGGCCTGATTCTCGACATTCTAATACTAATGACAAACTCTAGTTAAATGACTTATTATTTCTAAATTATTTTTAAATTATACTTATTTAATTTTTTACACTATTTTTAAAATATAAAAACTATAATACCATGTCCAACCCGTGTCTGTGTCCTATATTTTCAATAATTAACGTGTCCGTGTCGTATCGTATCTGTGTCGCCGTGTCCGTGCCTGTGCATCATAGCTTCAACGTCTCCTCAGCTCTCCGACAAAGCTATACTGTGACAGCATCTCCACTCCAGCTCACGCCAACAACTTCGTCTTTCACACCCAAAAAAAAATATTGAGATCGACTACCACTTCATTAGGGATCACATCCGCTCCAGCGAAGTCGCCGTTCATAAATTCTTTAGCACTATCTGTTATTGGAAGTGTTGGTTTAATAATGTCTGCTACAGTCATTCGCATAAACATTAGGCTTAATCTATTTGATCTTTCTCAAGCTTCATAAAAAGATCTTTGTTCAACACTGCTTGTATCAGTAACAGCAGTAGGCTTATCATTAAATAGTGCAAAATCCAGATCCAAAACTCCTAAATGAAACTGGATTTGTTCACTCCATTCAGAATAATTAAGCACATTGAACTTTACAATAGATGAAGCTTGCGAATGAAGAACTACAGAATTAGATGCTGCAAAATAAAATACAAAATTCTCACATATCGATAATTTGAATATTAAATTCAAAAGCATAAAGCAGATTCAGATAACATTCAGTTAATCAGTAAAATGCATATTGAAGTTCTCCTTTGGGTGATACTACAATATACAAAAATAATAATAATTGATGCTCAAATTAAATTATCATAATTGATAATTATACACACACCAATTAAATATATTTGTTATCTCTGGATATACTAAATATATTTAATTAAGTATGATAATTTATCACATTTATATCCAACAGTACAAAATGACTAATCAACCTTTGGGTGATTCATAAATATTTTGTAACAAATGAATTTTAATTACTCATGATAAAAAATTTATAAAATCATGTCATTCTGTTAATAGCATCACACACTCACGAGTAATTAAATATTATTTAAATTGATATTTACGAAAACTTTCTAGTTCGACCACTTTGGTGATTAACAAACTATACTTGATATAAACATCAAATTAAATAATTACTACGATGATTATTTCAAATAAATGAAATACATAAAAAGAAATTACTTAAAGTATATAATTACATATACCGATAAACTATCATTAAAAGCAAAACAGATTTACATCATTAACTTTCATATGATAAATCCATTCATAATGAAACTAATTGCATAAAGTATTTCGAAAAAATAAAATAGAAACATATTTAATTTGCCATGAATAAATTGTGACAAAATATGATTGATAATTGATGCGTTAATTGAAATCGATAACAAATCATATGAATTCGATTTCATTAGAAAGAAACGTAGAAGAAAATTAAGAAAAACTTCAACGAAAATCACAAGTTTTCAACCATACTCTGATACCACATGTAAGACTTCAAGAATTCATAAATATCTTGCGAGAACTTAATCACATATAAGATTCAAATTCTCGAATTCTTATAAAAACTTTCTTTTAAAATTAAGTTATCTAACTTTTACAAGAACTCGCAACATACCACCCAACGACAAGGGGGGGGGGGTTCATTCCCATTGTGTTTTGCTTTTCGGTTTCTCCACCGGCTCCTGTCCCGTGGCCTTTTCCTCTCCTCGTGGCTGGATTTTAGTGTTTCCAGTGGCTGCCTTTCCCCCTTCCTCTGAGGCCCTTCGGTTTCCCCCCCGGCTCCCTTTCTCGCGTCTGGTTCCTTCCCCCTTGGTTGCCTATTCTGGTTCCCTTGGCTCCTCTCCTGTGTCTGTTCCTGTCTCCCGTGGCTGTCTTTTCTAGTTCCCGGTGTGGCCCTTCGGCTCCTGCTCTTGGGCAGCCACTTGGCCTTCTATTTCCCCTGTTTTGATTAGTTTAATTGGGGGTATTTTGGGCTGTTTGGCAGCCCCATTTCTCCTATATATATATATATATGATGTTTTTGTAAGCTTAAAAGGATGTTATGAAAACCTGAGGGTTTTTTTTGGATAAGCTTGCGAGCTTGATCCATTTGTCTTCTCTTCTTCTAGAAAAGCTTGCTAGCTTATCCTCTCTTTCGTCTCGGCTTCTGATCTCTTTCTTCTCTCTGCAAGTGGCCACCCCATTTGTATCTTTCTTCTCAAAGTGACGAATGAAAGCTCCTTTAGATGTTGTTTTATGTTTGTTTTTATTTCATAAGTTTGTAAGGGTCGTCTTTATCCTATAAAAGTTGTATTTTGTTTAAATGTCGTATTTTGTCTATTTTTGTGGTATTTTGTGTACTTTCTTATTTTTCTAGGAAGACTTTTAGTATGCTTGCAAAAATTAGAGTTTTTTTAATTTTTGCTTACATCAATTTGGTATCAGAGCCTATGTTAGTATATTCCTAGGTTGTTCGTTTTTTTTTTTTTTTTTGTATTTAGAAAATTGGAAAAAAGATAAAAACATCAAGTTAGTGGTGGATGAAAATCAGCTAGAAGAGCTTGAAGAAAATATCCCTACGGATAGATGATTTCCGTCGGAAGGAAGTTCAACCGACCCAATTCAGAACGAATTATATTTCTTATTTTAGACAGAATGCAAGTTAAGGTTACAAGTTTTGAACACATAAAAAAGGAATATGTTACTTGTAAGGATATTAGTGAGATACATCAAGACTAGCATAATATTTCATGCATGCTTATTAAAGATTTTTTAATTAAAGATGATCGTTTAAAGGGAACTCATCTTTTTACTCCAGATTCATTTTTAAGGAACTTTCAGATGTTAGACTTGCATGTTGGCGGTGCTTGTAAGCATTTTGAGAGAAACAAGACAATAATAATTACTAAAAGGTAGGTTTTTTTGGCATAGATTGAAAAAGAAGTGGCATATAGTTTTTCACGTTATGAAAAATTTATGAAAGGAAGAAGCATAAGAAAGAGTTCAATACTGATGCATGCAAATTTCATTTTTTTTTGTTTTAGTTTTATTGTAATTTGAATGCTATAGTTATTTTTTATTTTTTTATACTACCCTATGATGGAAGGAAACCAATGATCATGAGTAGGTTGTGCTTTGGGCTTGGCAAACTTTGGGTGTGCTAGCTATTTTGGTGCCTTGGCTCTTGGGTTGTTGATGGCTTCTCGATTTGGGCTTGGCTGTTTGGTTTTTGATGTGTTTTTGGGAGCTGCTATGCTCTAGCTCATAATTGCTGAGCTGCTTCTTCTTTTTTAGCTCATTACTATTGGTAGTTCACCTCCTTTTTAACTCATTATGTGGTGTGGAATTGGTTCTTTCCCCTCTCTGTGGTCCTTCGGTTCCTCCGCCTGGCTCCTGTCCCGTGGCTAGTTCCTATCCCCATGGCTGACTATTCTAATTCCCTGCGGGCGCCCGTTCATGTCCCCCTTGTGGCCCTTCGGGTGCTGCTCCTGGACAGCCTGCTGGCCTTCCGTTCCCTTGTCCTGATTGGTTTGGTTGGTGGTATTTTGGGCTGTTTGGCTGTCCCATTTCTCCTATATATATGTGATGTTTTGGAGCATAAAAAGATTTTTGTTTGCTCAGCAAAGTTCTCTAAAACCTAAGGGTTCTTCTTGGGAAAGCTTGCGGGCTTGTTCCATTTCTCTCTTCCTCTCTTCGATTTCGTCTTGGGCCTCTTATCTGTTTCTTCTCTCCATAAGTTCCACTCCACTTGTATATTTCTTCTCAAGCTATTGGAGGTGTTGGTTGGCCGGTTTGGTAGCATTTGTCGGAGGAGTTTTGGTGGACGTTGGCACAAGTAGCTGTGGTGGACCATTGGTTTGCATGCTCTTAAGCACATCTTTTATATTGCCTACTATTTCGATTGCATGTGGGTGACCACTAGTCGGTTGTTCTGAGGGTAGTTGTTTTTATTTTTAATTTAGTTTTCGTTTGTTTGGCTTTTGTTTGTTTCGAGGTTTGTTTTATGTTGGCATTCTAAGTTTTGAATCGAGAAAAGTTCCACTTGTCCTAGTGTTCTCCCCTTCTGACTTTTTTCTATCTAGTTGTCTGCATCAAATACAGATCTACCTATTCCATATAAAACTTGGGAGGATGTTGTTATAGAATTTTGTGCCAAGTAAACCACAAATAAATGATTCCATTACCTTCTAATATAATCATTTTTTACAATATCCTTCCTAATTTAACCACAGCTGCATCTTAACATTATATTTTTTGTCAACTTTAACTTGACTAACAATGATCTCTTTAATGCCCAACATTATCATTTGTATAACAGAGCAAACTTTATTTTTGTGTCTTCACTATTCTCTTATTGTATCATAATTTTGAGGCAGTTCTCCATTTTAGCCTTCAAGCTATGAGCTCTAGCAAATATGTCATCATCTACTCCCTTATTCTTTTGTTAATGACTGTAAAACTTTTTATCTTTTAATTCTTAATGAAATTATCTGATCAAATGATATCTTTGTTGCACTTCCTCAATTTAACAACACACTTTCTCATAACCACATGAGAATAGTTTTTCAACTTTAAAACCAAAATATAAAAACTTATAATTATAATTGTACACTAGTTATTACATTTATATAGATGCAATTTGGTTTTGGACCATATAATTTAATATGTAAAATATCATCATCCTTTGAAGATGTCTATATGGACGAAATCATGCGAAGCATGTGCATTTGGACAAGTATGTACCACTACAAACCTATGAACATATGCACCACATGCCCTAATTCATATTCCTAGAGTTCATGCATGCATAAGGATATCAAGTGCCACTAGTACAAATGCATGTTTCCTTCAATTTATGTGCACTTGTTCAAATGGTCCATACATGCAAAAATTGCACATTAATAATCACCTAGAGATAATTATGGTTGCATTTGAACCGCATGCTCATCCAAATAACAATTGCAATATAAAACAAATAGAATATACCCCCATTAGTCTTAAGTTCAAAAGAGAAGCTGGAGAAATAAAGAACGTAACCTGTTTAATTGCACTTGTTGCAGTATCTCCATTCTGGAGACCTTTGAGGTGAGGAAGCGTTGAAGAATATCCATCAATAACATCTGCAAGTGGACTCCATCGGATAGGATCCTACAAGGAGTAACATACTCGCAATATGATTAATGCACAATCAAAGGCCAACAAATACATAAATTAAATGTTATCAAGAAACTTGTACATAAAAACGTGTACAATGAAAATTAGATCTACCTCACCACCCTCTCCAGAATTAGATTTTCCACCTAACCTATTCATTGCAATTGCAATAGCTTCATGTGTTTCCCTAGAAATAGCTCCCAGAGACATTCCACCAGTACAAAAACGTTGCACAATGGAAGATGCAGGTTCAACTTTGCCAACTGGAATAGGTGGACGTTTGCTCTTAAGTTCCAGAAGATCTCTAAGAACCTACAGCACATGAACACGTGTGCACAGTTAAATGTAACAAAAATCATAAAAATTTAACAAAAACTCACATTATTTATTAAGCATGCAAGGAACAATAAAGTTAAATTCAAAAGAATTTTGAAGTCATGGAGAAAAAATACTAACATTTACTGGTCGGTTAGCAAGATGCTGCTGATAAATAACATAAGCACTCTCACTTTTCTCACGAACGGCTTTATGCAACAGTTTTGACATCTCAGGGTTGTTGCCATGATATTCACCTGTATAAAGCAAGAAATAATAATTAAATGCTGAAGCAAGATGTTTTTTTGAAGCTAATGGATGGGAAATAATCTCAGGTACACTAAAAATGTTAAAAGCATGGCTTTCATCAAGAAATGATGCGTTAAAACAAGGACATAAAAAAACTTTAGTGGCTTACTCAACTAAAAAGAAATATTATTTCAAAATAATACAATATTAAGTTAAAATTTCACCAAAGACACGGCCTCACTAACCATTCTGATTTGCAATACACTTGTGCTTACCTCCTGGTCGGAATTGAATGAATCCAAAGTTTTCCAATCTCTTTGCGGTGTCCTCTGAGAAAGCCTTCACCCAAAATGATAATGTTTCCCTTGCAAGCTTTAAGAAGAAAAATGCATTAAAATTAGAAATACTGCATAGGACATGTGGATGTTCAAGAAAGCAAGAAACTAAAATGAAGCAAAAATGATTTATTTAATGGCAATTACCACCATATGCTCTGCAGGACAAAAGAACATATTCCACTAAATAGAATCCGCAGAGTCAAAATGAGGTGGTTGGAAAAAACAAAAAAAAATGGTCTTGATGGATGGCGCGGGGAAGAAAGTGAATGCAGTTGAGAAATTTTTTGTTTAATATTACAGAATGATATTTACATACGAATTAATTTCTTAGAAAAATAATAAAGAGGGGAAAGCGAAGCTCATAATTTTTACTCGTAAATTGTAATTAGTTATTAATAATTGATACTAATACGAAATCAGAAATGTGATTTTTATTTAATCAAATTAGTTAGAAAAAAAGGCCAACCTGATAGAAACCTAAAACTGGATTACACCAGTTCAAGGAAGAGCCCTATCATGGCATTTGTTGAATAAAACTTTTGAACTAATACATGGAAATCTATGATGCACCGACACTTCTCCTCAAAGAGGCGTGCAGTGTCCGACACGACACTCGTCCGACACTCCTCCGACATGTGTCGGACACGCCGAAGACGTGTCTGATTAAAAAAATATTAAAAACAAATTGGACACGCGTGTCCGACACGAGTACCTTAAATATTTTATAATTTTTAAAAAATATAATTTCTTATATTTGGTGAGATTTAAATTAAATTTCTTATTTCCTATCCATAACACCAAATCAACGTCTGCATTTAATACACATTCATTGAATATTCTCATTTTCATTTCTCTTTGGCAGTGAAGGTATTTTCATCTCCTCTCTTTTTGCACAATTACAAATCTTTCTCTTGTTGAACCAGAGTTGAAATCAGTGATATTCAATGATGATGATGAAATTGAAGGCCAAAAACAAAGCTCTAAAGCTAATCCTAGTAGTTGAAGCTTAAATGTTTGATGTTGTAATAAGTGATTATTTGCTTATATTTTTGTGGTTGTACTAGATATTTTGTACTAAATATTTTATATTATAAGCTAGACAAGTTATCGTGTCATTCATTTATTATTGTTTGTCATTTTTAATATGATATTACAGTAATATATATACACTATATAAAAAAATGTATTGTCGTGTCCGCGCCGTACCCTTGTCCTATATTTTCAAAAAAAGACGTGTCCTGTGTCCGTGTCGTGTCGTGTCCGTGTCCGTGCATCATAGATGGAAAAAGATGAAGGGGGAAATTTTTACTGAAAAAAGCTTCACAATGTTAATATGAGTTATATAGATACAGAAATTTATCTCCATTAATTTTCTCGCAAATGGATAGATGGATAAAGTTAATTCTGAATACAATTTTATTTTAGCTCATTTTTAATCCTGAAAACTACTTGGTGGTCAAATAAAGATTGATTGTCTTGATCTAATCCCCAAAAAGTAATAGGACATCAAATTTCCAGAAATTTGAAGATAATTTAGTCATTCATTAAGCATGAAAATGCTTCAACCTAATGGAGAGTTTAGATTGTAAGATATTTCTTTTAGCATGTATAGTATCGCATTTATACATCTTCTGTTGAAAATAGAGAGTTTTTTTTCCTTCAATTCATCAGCTGAATACAAGAGGACCTGGATGCTAAAATAGGACCAAATAATCACTGCCATATTCCCAGAGTTCTAGCTTGCCTACCTTATTTGATCTACCTAGAAAAGAACAGTGAATACAAGACAGAACCAGCCTCCAATTAATCAAAGCATCTCAAACATAAAAGATTGCAAAATTAAATTCTCTGGATTTTTATTTCAATCCCCGTCCATTCCATAGATGGATAGAACCAAAAATTCCACTCCCCTTAAGCTGAGTTGTAAATGTCAATCATGCCCAACTTGGATACTAGATTTTTTAAACTGCTGCATAAGGGAAACTTAATAAGAATCTTATAAGTCAGAAGTCATATAGGGGTGTAAACAAGAACCCTCCTCGATCTTTTCTCCGATGAAATGTCAATTCATCTCCCCGTCTTGTTCTTTCAGGGTGAAGTAGAATTTTACAAAACTTATAGCAACTTTAGTTTGACATAATAGCTTCATGGATTTTTATGTTTGAATCTTCTTTCCAAGAGTAATATACACCAATGAAACTTAACTCTGAACTCTGCTTCTGCATTGCTTCTAGGCACCACAAACTGTTTCTTGCTTCGCCAACTAAATCTTCCCACACAAAATGTATAACATATGGTGATTAATCTTCTCTGTACCTAAGTCTGCACAATATGCATCAATAAATACGTCTGCCCCTTTTTAAAAGTTTTCTTGAAATATTTTCTTTTACGTGAATTCATGTTAGAGATAACCCATTCTTCTTACCAACTTCGGCAAAGTTGTCAAAACATGCAAGTGGAGACTGTTTGAAGTCATATAGGGATTTCCAAAGTTTGCAAACTTCTTTAAAGTTGTCCTAAATATCAAATCCAAGGGGAATATTCCTGTACATGTCTACTTCAAAGTCACCATTGAAAAATATAATCTTGATATCAAGTTGATGAAGTGGCCAGTTGAGGATTGCAGCAAAAGATAGCAAGAATCAAATTTAATTAAATTTAGCAATTTGCACAAATAGTCAACCACATTTGATTGATCAAATCTTTTGAATTCATTTGGACTCTAACCTGTCTATTTTTCACTCAACATTGCATGACTAACACAATCATGCACATCCAATAATATTATTTGGGCAAGTCTATCAGTTCGCCAATTTTGTTTTTCTTTATAGCCTTGATTTCCTCCAAAACTGTTGCCTTCAACATGATTTGATTTAGAGCTTCTTGAATTGATGCAAAAAAAATACAAGTATTGCAAACTCAAAAAAAGTCTTTCTTTTCTTAAACATAGACAAACAAAACCTTAAAATTTAAATAAAAGGAACAACAACAACAAACAATTTAAACATGACGCAATGACACTACTCATAGACATCTTACAACTTTTCGAAGTTTGAGAAGAAATATACAGATGGAATGGCTATCATGGAGAGAAGAAAGAAGATAGAAACCCGAGACGAAGCTTAAGAAGATAGGGAGGTCGAAAAGGATAGCTCACAAGCTATTGAAAACTCAAATGTTTCATTCCAAAAATCATCACAAAACTCTCCTTAAAACAGTAGCAAACAACCCCTTAAATAGGAAAAAGTGGAAACCAAACAACCACCCTTTCACGCAATCAAAACAGGAAAAAAAACAAAAGAACAAGGCACGGCCAGCCCAGGAACCAAGCAGCCCAATAGCTGAACAGCCAGCCCCAAGAACCGAACAGCCAGGAAACCCAACTGACACCAAAGAAAAGCACGACCAGCCCAGGAACCAAGCAATCAGCAGCCGAATAACCACCAAGGAAAGGCACGGCCAACCAAAAACCAAGGTTGTGAACTCCCAACACAAAACAACCAAAGATAAATGGGCCAAGCCCAATAGGAGGCAAAACAGGCCAAGGCAGCAACTTTTGTGAGGTTAATAGCAAAGGCCCAAAAATTATTTGATAACCTTTGGTAAAACACAAAAGTATGGGTGATGTAGCATGGATGGACTGTGTGTGTGTGTGGGGGGGGGGGGATTTGAAAATTGAAAATAAATGAGGAAAATGGGGTAGTTAATTAAATCATATAATTGGATATCCAATTAAGGAATTAAATAACTAAGGGGGAATGGGCCGACATTAAGAGGGGCTTGGGAGTTTATGGAGAGAGATTTAAATGCTTGCCAAGTGGGGAACCTTAAATTAGGAAGAAATATTTAAATCAAATCCTATTTGAATTTGAAATATGTTTGATTTGAATACTTTTCCAAAATAAGATAACTAAATTAGGAAAATGATTTGAAATTTAAATACATTTGAATTTAAATTCAATTGCTTTCCATATTAAAACACATCCACAGCAGGAAAGAAGACTATCAAGCAAGATTGACTCCAATCAAGAGCAAAAGGGGAAGGGGCGGCGGGTAGAGAGAGAAGGGGCCAATTATGGGAAAAAGGAAAAGAAAATTAATCAAGTCTTCAATTAAGTGAGAAAGTATTTAATCAAATACAATTCCAAATTGATTGTAATTTGATTTGAAGAACTTTCAAAAATTAGATCTAGTAATTTAGGAAAGGTTTTGAATTTCAAACTAATTGGATTTGAATTCAAAATTCTTTTCAAATTATCTTCAACCTAATTTAGGAAAACGAAGGGGAATGAAGGAGGGAAGAGGCTAGGGGTGAGGTGTTCGGCCGACTATGAAGCTGGAGGGGTTTATGGCTGGTGGTTGATATGGATAAAGTGGAGGAGGCTTGTGGAGAATCGGCCGATGGCAAGTGGGGGATTTTGGCCGGCGGTCAAGGGAGGATGAGAAAAGGATTTAGGAAAAGAAAGATACAACCGTGAGCCCAGACATATCCTACAGCTGACGGCTCTGTTTAAAACTGCGCAACAAGAGGCGCGCCTCTGCGCAATTATGTCCAAAAGCGCCTCGAGGTGCACGCAATTCGGGGACTCGTTGAGGAGTACGCCTCACACTGGCTGAGGCGCGCCTCAATTGCGCAATTTTGAGGGAGGCGTACGCCTCATCCAAATGGCCCCACCCACTTAAAATGAGCCCTTCTTTTCCCCCACACTCATTCGGCCCAAGTAATTCCCGAAAACTTCCGCACGTAAGCTCCAATTCGCGAAAAATAGAGGAGCCCGCACGATCGGCCTCCATTAGTGTGTGATGATGTGTCGTCTGATAATGAGTGGTTCATAGATGATGAGACAGATTTGCCATTATCAGACTTACAGTTAGAAGATCTAAGTGTGGATGTCTTGAGGGGCGAAGCAGATCAAGTGGACACATCCACTAGTACCACACCACACACATCCACTAGCTCTGCAGCACAACAATCAAGTAAAGGTATTCCACAACTTCTTATATGTTATTGCATTACATTTATGTCAAGTGAGCAATGAACATGATAATGATCTTTTCTCTTATTGAACAGGGAAGAGAAAAGTGAGTCATATTGAAGATGATGATGACATGACATTCATAGATACAATTGGAGAAGAAGATTCACTTGAAGACCAATTTAGTGATGGGATATGATTGCATTTTATATGTTTTTTTGTATTTTGGGAGTTTTGTTAAACTAATATTTTGTGATTTTGTACTTTGAGACATGATTTTATTGCATCTACTTTCTTAATTTCCACTATTTTCATATATCATTTAGATGTTTTTATTGTAAGATACAATATTGCTATTATTTTCCTGCTAAAACCCTTAATTTTTCATTACGCAATTCTGTGTCCGTGAGGCTTACGCCTCAGACCGCCTCAAGGCTTACGCCTCGCCTCACGGACGAAAATCGCCTCGAGGCTTAATTACGCAATTTTAAACCTTGGCTGACGGATAATACTTTGCCCTTCTCCAATGGACTTCAAGCCACGAGCCCAGACCCATCCTGCGGTTGGTGGAAGCTCTGATTCCCTCCCATAGAAATGTCACCCAAGTTATCTCCAAAGAACACAAGTGCAAACCTTTTTTTTTATTAATAATCCATCATTCCATTACACTAGCAATGGTTTATATATATATATATGCCTCAGAAATAAAAGAAACTAAAATAAGACGATCATGCTCCTAGGGCTTACATAAGATTAAACCATTAAGCAAGGGTAAAAATGAAAAATGCACAATTAAAATAAAAATTTAAGATAATGTAGGACGATCACGGCCGTCGATCTTCAGCTCCTAGGATAGGCATGGACGATTGGATGTTAGCATCAATGTGCATAGGGTGCTTACCATGTCATAGCACACCTTTCCTTAGAGCAATAGGAAGATGAAGATCATTTGAAGGTTCATATTTGATCTACCCAAAAAAGAAGTAACCAGATAGAATCAACCTCCAATTAACTTTCCTTCCATTTATTTTACACAAAGGAAAAACCAAAAAGAGAAACAAATTGAATTAAAGTTGCTCAATTAGTTGAGAAAAATAATATAAGTTCACTGACCTATGACACGAAGAAGTCGCACAAGCTCGACCTAATGTCAAACTCGCTCAGACCATGTGCCCTATGATGGCTTGCATACAGGCAACGACGGTGAAGAAGATGAAGCTCGATAGAAGAATATGAAGGAAGAAGATGAAGCTCAGTAGAAGAAGATGAAGGAAGAAAACAAAGCTCTCGAACTCACTACCCCAATTCCGCTCACACAAGGATGTGCTATAATGATAGCAATTGCATGACGACGAAGGAGCTAGACTACTTGTGACAGCACGACGACAACAAGGGAAGAAGATAATAAAAGAAGATGAAGCTAGCTCTTTGCCTCTCTAACTCGATTCCACTCGAGCATTAGTGAAATAGTTGGTCGCATAAGTGGGGTGACAATATAAAAGAATATATGTATTAATAGTAATATAAAACACCAAAAAAAGAAATATTATTCTGAATGAAGCACCACTTCAAAACACCTCGAGGAATTTTTAAAAAAAAACACAAGCCTTACGGGAACCAATAAGGCTTAAGCATCGAGGAGCTCCTAATGCGCCTCAATTTGAGGTGCACCTTAAGGCATGCACCTCGAATGCTTTTTTAATCCATGGGTGATACTGTTAAATTTGATAGCTATTATGTTGAAAAAAAAAAATAAGAGGAGAATGAACTTTTTCAAATGTTTGATGAATGATAGAAATATTAAATTTTATCAAATTCATATCATACATAATTTGCTTGTCGTAAATCACAATCAATATTGCAAGACCATAATATGCAATAAATGTAAAAAGGAGAACATTTATTTATCTCAAAGGAGGAGAAAAGTCCTCTTACATACACAAAAGATTAAATGGCAAAATCGGATGTTAAGTTATTTTATTTTTTTCACAAGTCAAGACATATATTTAAAAATAAAAGAACTAAATAAATTCAAAATAGGAAAAATAAAATATTTGGACTATTTTTAAGTCATGACATTATTAAAAGTCATACAAGCACTACTTCAATCAACAACATCGCTATCTTCTTTATCATCTTCCATCTCAATCATTTTCCAGTTCCGTGACAATAAAATCTAAAACAACAACAACAACATCAAGCCTTTATCCCACTACGTGGGGTCGGCAACAATAAAATCTTAAAAGAATAATATTTAAAATAATATTGATTTTTTAGAATTTAAGCTACATAGTCAACTTTTATTATTCATGCTCATTCCTCCATCAAAAAATTTCAGCATTAAGATATCTCTCATATAATTGTGACTATGAAACTCCATTTTCATTCTCCGCAAAGGTGGCACTTGATTTGATCACTATACAGTTTCAGCAATGACATTTGACATAACTTTTTTATGATCTAGGGTTTAATTTTGTTTTCTTATAATGCAATCTTACAACAAGATAATAATACAAGTACATAAAGTGGAATTGCCAAGAATCACTAAACTACAAACAAAAATACAAAATGCATAAAAACAAATGATGAATCATCCAATAAAACAAGAAAAACAATAAAGGAGAACAAAGGACTCATTTGGATCATCTTGCTTGGAGCCTTTTAAAGATGGGAATGATGTAGGACTTAAAATATTTTATCGATCAAAACCATCTTCACTAATAATGCTCCAAACAAAACCATCATGATACAAAAGATCATGATCAACGTCATCTTCTATAACAAAAAGGTGAGAGAGAACTTCTAAGATCAATGAGAAAATTTCCAATGTCTCATTAAGCAAAAGGATATAGAGACCATTTCAATAGGCCTGGTATAGGCAAACACAACAATCTAATCATCTTGAGGAAAATCAATGGGTTTCAAATTCTTTGTGACGATCTACATTGATGGAGGACCAACAACTATTATAAGATTAAGAGGGGTCTAGACATTTAAATGTTCCTTTAGAACCCAAGTGATTATATTTTTAAGATCTAATGAGCCTTGAAACACTCAGAAAAATTATGCTCAAAAATTTTATAGAACAAACAATATAAAAGGATGCCTTTAAGACTACCATCTGTTAATAGCCACAAGAAAAGCTAATTCAAAGCTTATTTTTCAATGCAAAGTAAAATTTATTTAAAACCAAAACTCTAGCCACAAAATGCCTCAAAAGACAATAATAGCAACATCCAATTGCAAGGCTTTCCTAAAGACGGAACTCAAGACAAAAATAATGTAACTAAAGGTGACGAAAACTACCCAAATGTGATGAATGGTTCCGCAAATACGTCAAAATGGGGAGTCCACTTACACATATACATGAAAATTCAACAAACATAATAGGTGCATCTTGAGAAGAGCATGATGTAATTTGCATCGAAATAAAGTCTAATAATAATGTGATAATGATCAATAAACCCAACTGAACAGTCATCAGCAAAGTGAAGCTCTAAAAGAAATTTGCAAATGACATCAACATTTAACTACCTAATTAAATTTTCCGACAATAGGCAAAGAAGTGCACAATCGAGCTCAGAGATCTCTTTCTCAAAAAAAAAAAAAAAAAAGGTGAAGATTTGCTTTGAAATGATAAAGGTTGTTAATGATTCGAACAGCAAAATCTTATAAGTGAAGAAGAAAATAGAAAAACATTTATGGATGCAAACCCATGCCCAAAGAACCACCCATAACTTTTTCATAAGAGAAATTGCAAGCGATGAAAAAAAATAGGATAAAATGAAATGTGATTAACCGAAAAAGCCTTAGAGATAGGATCTACCGGTACAGAAGGTGACGACTATAACTGAGACAAAGACTATAAGAGCATCCAAGGTGGGAGATGATTGTGATGGAATGGGGATCGATGACAAGGGAAGCCAACATGTGCAGCCCAAAAGCAGCGAGCAAACGAGAGGCAAAGAAAAGAGGTGGGAGAACAGTCGCCCCTATGGGAGAGAAGTAGTTAGTGAGAGAGAAACACCATAGGAATAAAACACTATGCTAGAGTTATCCCACACCAAAGCACACGAGTCCCTAACAATAGCGAGGCATGAAAGTACGTACTCGAGAGTAATGTGCCTGCGGCAAGGCACCGCACACACACGACAAGTCGCAGTGTAGCAACATCCGCACGAGATGGACAAGTAGAGACAGGAACACAAGCTAATGTGGAAAATGGGAGATGAAGAGGAAATAAACAATATTTTGCTAATAAGATGTGGGGAAGATGAATGGCTTAAAATGTTGACCTCAACAGATATACCCAAAGAAAAAAAAAATCAAAATCAAAATACCTGTAAACCGTTGGATCCATGAAATCCTCCGCAAATCCAATCGTTCGGCGCCATTTGCGTCGTATCCCGAAAATCATGCGTAAATCCTGCTCAAATTCTGCGATCCGTAGCTCCGCTCACGTCGTTAAATACCGGACCCAAACAAAGCTCTTCTCCCGTTCGTTGCTTCTACACTTGATCTCGATCTCCTCTTGTCGTTGTTCTACCCGATCCAAACCAGAGAGCCGACGAACCTCGCCTTCTCCCATCGAATCCCTGTAGCCAGTGACTAGATCCCGTCGACTAGAGCCTCCGACCCTCCTCCCATCTTCTTCTCCCACTGTCGAGCTCAAGCCGAAGCCTTGCCCGACCCCATTGCTTCTTCGGTCGAGGAAGAGATAGAGAGAGAGAGAGAGAGAGAGAGAAAGAGAGAGAGAGAGAGAGAGAGAGAGAGCACCGACCTCTTGAAGCCCTAGACCTGGCCGAACTCCTCCCTGCCATCCGACTCCCTACCCGACGCTTCCTCTCTGTTAGGATCGGAAGTTACAACATTTTGATCAGGAGTAACAACGGGAGCCCGTTAGCTAAGAAGGTAACTTTCTCCCTCAAGCGTGCTTCTTCGGCCAAGCCCAGTAAATCTACCAAACTGTAGAGACAGGGGAGGGAGTGATTTATTAGTTTTTTTTATTATTATTATAATTATTTAATTAATTATATTTGCTATAATTAATTAGATTTAATTTTAATTAAATGGTTATAATTAATTTTAATTAATTATAATTAATTTAATTAGAATTAAATTTAAATAATAATTTTTAATTATTATTAATTATGATCAATTAATTATAATTTATTAAAGTTAATTAATATGAATTAATTATAATTAATTAAATTTAATTATAATTAATCATTTTTAATTAATTTTATTAAATATCATTAATTATTTTTTAATTAATTATAAGTAAATTTAATTAATTAAGAATAATTATAATTAATTATAAGGGCCTCTCTCCCCTCCCTCTCTTACCTCGATGTTTGTATCGGGCCGGAAAATCGCCCCAAGCATGCCTTTGGTGTGCGTGGTGGGATGGGACCCCGGTGCGACACCTACGACCAGGTAGACGAGTGACCCCTCGATCCATGTGCCAACCACGACAACCCCGCGAATGTATGAAATTTTCTAAACTCAAAACTCTGCTTCAATGTTCGTAACGAACCGGAAAACTGCCCCAAGCACGTCTTTAGTGCGCGTGGTGGGATGGGACCCCAGTGCGGCACCTACGGCGAGGCCGGGTCACTCATAAGTACCTCCGAACGGGGGGAAATCAAAATTGCTTTTCAAAAATGCTTTTTAAAAACCTCATGCAATCTTTATTGCGCGTGGTGGGAGAAAAACAAAATACAACCGCCGCAGTGTCTCACCAACACCAACCGTGCACGTCTTTAGTGACGTGGCGGGTAGGCAGCTTCTTGTTTTTCCCCTAAACGGGAGAAACGCCAGGAGGCTGCCGAAATTTTGTCTGAAATACAGACAAAGACTTGGAACAAATTGGACTTGTGGATCTGATTCAATTGATCTAAATAAATATGAACTCAAGTCTAAAAAGAAGAAGAAGAAGAAGAGCACATAACTTGTGGACATCGAACTTGAACAAGACATGGACCCAAGAGAACTTGATTGAACTTATATTGAACTCGGACCGGATTGAACAACAATGAACAATTTGAACATGCAATCAAACTTGCAAAGTGTCACGACCCGACCCGAGACGAGACGGATCCCGCCCGCGCCGGATCGCGACGGAGAATAGCTAACCAGGATCTAGCTTTGGAATTTGGTTCGGAACTGAATCTTCCAAATAATTAATTCAAACAGACAAACAAACACAGAGCTACTAAAAACATCAAATGCAGCGGAACAAAACATCTATCTGAATTCATTTCCTCAAAATAATCATCTACAGAACAGTACATGGCCTTCAACAGAAAGAAAGACAGAACAGAAAAGCCATGACTGTACATGAATCAAAAGTACAAAAGTACCTAATCTGATCAGACTCTGAAATCTAATCCTGGACTTCCTCGCCCTTCCCAGAACCTGAAAACCACCAGAAAGCAAGGGTGAGCTCAACAGCTCAGCAAAGCAACAAACCTCCAATCAAAATCCTCAGAAACTCAAAACCAAAACAGCAGACAAATCCGTACAGAAATCAGAACGGAATCGGACAGATATCAAATCAACAGAACTGTACGGAAACAGAAGTCGTATCAAATCAGAAACAGAACAGATCAGACATATCAGATCAACAGAATCAGATTCGTACAGATCATATCAGAACAGAACAAAGCATATCAGAATCATATAGCAGATATCAGATATTTAATTAATAGCTAAGTTCCCTGACACAGACTGAATCTCATAGGATTCAGGCCCCTTATGCCTCCCTTTTGTGCTGACGGCACCAGAATCAGAACAGATCAGATGTGCTTATAGCACCAGAATACATATATAGTGCATATAGCACCTAAACAGATTTTCCTCGGATCCGGAACAGAACAAATATCAGATTTCATATTGAGCTCATTTCAGAATTCCCAGACACTAACTGAATCTCATAGGATCCAGGCCCCTTATAGCTCCCTTTGCATAGCATATACAGATAGCATATCATTTCAGAGAAAATCCGGACAAATCAGAAATTACTCAAAAATCGGGCAGCACAACGGCAGTGTACAGAATTTACACAATTTTCCTGAAAATCAAAATTCACCAAATTCGCACAGAATATAGATATCAACATTTCAGAACATTTATTCTACTGCACAGAGAATTTCCAAGTTCACAGAAAAATCCAGTCGACTAAAAACACAGTCGAATCAAAAATATCCGGACAAAAATCTTCAAAATATAGTCAAAACGTGCACACCCGGCACGGCAACGATATACAAAAAGTTACGCGGTAAAAACTGAACCGTTCAAAAGATACGGACGAAAATCGCTAACGGAAACAAAATCCGGACAGAAAATACCGCCAAACACGACGGTTCTGAAAATTTAGAAAGTCGGATTGTGCCTTACCTCGTGCACAGCAATTTCTTCAACAGTCTCCTCGGACGAAAACAGCTCGGCGTCGCCCGAAAATCAGCTTTTCCACTTTTTCCTTCGTTTTTCTCTCTCCTCAGCTTTTTCTCTCTCTTCAAAATATCTCATTTCTATATATATCCAGACTGATCGTCCTGGACGATCAAGCTTCGTACCAGACGATCCATGAAGAGAAGAATTCCGTCCAGACGAAAAATTACATATCGTCCCTGGCGATAGGTTCACGGGAGAATTTTCGTCCAGACGATCCACACTTCGTCCAGACGAACCAATCAGTCAAACAAGGTTTTTCTGTACAACCTGTACCGATCGTCCCGGACGGTCCAATTTCGTCCAGACGAACCTGGAGCAAAACTGATATTACAATCTCCCCAACTTAAAAAAAATGTCGTCCTCGACATTGTCCACTCCAACCTCAGTCAAAACAAGTACGGGTACGACTGTCTCATGTCAGACTCCTTCTCCCAAGTGGCTTCCCGTGCAGTACGGTGCTTCCACTGGACTTTAACCATCGGAATCTGTTTACTTCTTAGTTTTCTGATGTCGTACGCCAAAATCAACTCTGGCTCTTCCTTGTACACCAGATTCTCCTGAATCTCAACTTCATCAGCAGACACCTTCTTCCCAGAGTCTGAAACCCACTTCCTCAGAGTGGATACATGAAACACATTATGCACATCAGGCATAGATTCAGAAAGTAATAACTTGTAAGCAGCTTTTCCAATTCTTTCCAAAACTTCAAAAGGTCCAACATATCTCGGACTAAGCTTACTCACCTGACCAAATCTGCTCACACCCTTCATCGGACTGACTTTGACATACACAAAGTCACCAACTTGAAACTCAACGAATCTGTGCTTCTGATTGTAATACTTCTGCTGTCGATCTTGAGCAGCTTTCAATCTTTCTCTTATCAAAATGATCTTCTGAGCAGTTTCATCCGCAAAAGTGGCCCCCAAAGCCTGTCTATCTCCGACCTCCGTCAGAGTCAAAGGAGTACGGCACTTCCTGCCATACAAAGCCTCGTACGGTGCCATACCGATACTAGACTGGAAACTGTTGTTATAAGCAAACTCAATCAGCGGAATATGATCTTCCCAGCTTCCGCTAAAGTCCAGAACACAAAGCCTCAACAGATCTTCCAGTACCTGAATAGTCCTCTCAGACTGTCCGTCGGTCTGAGGATGAAAGGCTGTACTGAAATGCAGTTTCGTACCCAAGCCTTGCTGAATGCCTTTCCAAAGTCTGGAAGTAAAACGTCCATCTCGATCAGATACGATCACACGAGGCACACCGTGCAATCTGACTATCTCCTTCACATAAATCTGTGCCAAGCGATCAACTGAATCCGTCTGTCTGATCGGAAGAAAATGGGCTGACTTGGTCAATCGATCTACAACCACCCAAATGGCATCATGACCTTGTCGTGATCGAGAAAAACCCATCGCAAAGTCCATTGTTACCTCCTCCCATTTCCACTCAGGGATTGGCAACGACTGCAACAGTCCACCTGGTCGCTGATGCTCTGCCTTCACCAACTGACAGGCTTCGCATCTCGACACAAACTCTGCTACGTCTTTCTTCATCCCAGGCCACCAAAACAAAAGATTCATGTCAGCATACATCTTACCACTGCCTGGATGTACAGTGTAGCCTGAATGATGAGATTCACACAGAATCTCCTGCCTCAAGTCTCCAAACACAGGTACCCACAATCTATTCTTACAGAAAATAGTACCAGAATCAGAAATTCGAAGTTCAGGAGTCTTACCAGATCCAATCTATGCAATCAACTTCGAATAGTCCGAATCTGATTCCTGGGCTTCTTGAATCCGTGCTTCCAAAGAAGACTGAATATTCATCTGAGCCAACTCCAAATCACTGGAGGAAATCACCTCCAACTGCAATCTCTCCAAATCACGAACCAGAAAGTCATCACAGGTAAGCTGAATACCTGATAATCCAAAAGACTTTCTGCTCAAAGCATCTGCTACCACGTTCGCCTTCCCTGGCTGATACTGAATAGTCAAATCGTAATCCTTGATCAACTCGAGCCACCTCCTCTGTCTCAGATTTAGATCCTTCTGAGTAAAAATATACTTCAGGCTCTTATGATCAGTAAAGATCTCACACCTGACGCCATACAAGTAATGACGCCAAATCTTCAAAGCAAATACTACAGCAGCTAACTCCAGATCGTGCGTCGGGTAATTCTTCTCATGTGGCTTTAACTGTCTAGAAGCATAAGCAATTACCTGACCACGCTGCATCAGGACACATCCCAGTCCTTTCAGTGAAGCATCACTGAACACCTGAAAACCTTCAGTACCTGACGGAAGTGCCAACACTGGAGCTGAAGTCAAACACTCCTTCAATCTCTGAAAACTCGTCTCACACTCCGGTGTCCAAACAAAAGGAACTGACTTCTGAGTCAGTCTCGTCAGAGGAGTCGAAATCTGTGAAAAACCCTTCACAAATTTTCTGTAATATCCGGCCATACCCAAGAAACTACGTACCTCAAATACCGTAGTCGGCCTTGGCCAATCAGCAACAGCCTGAATCTTCTAGGGATCTACAGAAATGCCTTCTCCGCTAATCACATGCCCCAGAAAAGAAATGCTCTTCAACCAGAACTCACACTTGGAGAACTTGGCATACAGCCGATGCCTCCTCAAAGTCTCCAACACAATCCCCAAATGTCTGGCATGATCATCCTCAGATGCAGAATATACCAGAATATCGTCAATGAAGACGATCACAAACTGATCCAAATACTCCCTGAATACTCGGTTCATCAGATCCATGAAAATCGCAGGCGCATTGGTTACCCCAAAAGGCATAACCAAAAACTCGTAGTGCCCGTACCGAGTACTGAAAGCAGTCTTCACCACATCAGTTTCCTTCACCTTCACCTGATAGTATCCGGATCGCAAATCAATCTTCGAAAATACCGAAGATCCGGAAAGTTGATCAAACAAGTCGTCAATCCGAGGCAAAGGGTACTTGTTCTTGATCGTGACCTTGTTCAAATCTCTGTAATCAATACACATACGGAGTGTACCGTCCTTCTTCTTCACAAATAATACAGGTGCTCCCCAGGGCGAAACACTAGGACGTACAAAACCTCTGTCAACCAACTCCTGAAGCTGAACTTTCAACTCAGAAAGTTCTTTTGGTGCCATCCTGTACGGAGCTTTCGATATCGGAGCGGTACCCGGAAAAACATCGATAGAGAACTCCACATCTCTATCCGGAGGTAAACCAACCAACTCCTCAGGAAAAACATCAGCAAACTCCCGTACCACAGGGATCTCAGAAACAGAACCAACCTCTAGGTTCAGATCCCGCACCGAAGCTAAAAATACCGGACATCCCTTCTTCCACATCCTGCTTACCTCCAACACAGAAACCAGACTGGAGAGAACACCTCGTAATCCCTGAAATACAACTCTCTCTCCAGCCATAAGCAAACTCACTTGTTTCTTCAGACAGTCTATCTGGGCTTCATACTGACTCAGCCAATCCATGCCCAGAATCACATCATACGACGAAATCGGCAATCGAATCAAACTAGACTTCCACTTCTTGCCAGAAATCTCGATTTCACACAAACAAAACTGTCGAGCAATCAAAGGATTCCCAGCCGGTAAAATCACAGATAAAGAAACCGGAAGTAAAAGAGAATCCAAACGTAAAGCCTCAAAACAGTGCTCGGACAGAAAAGAATGACTCGCTCCAGAGTCAAACAAAACACGACAGGGCTGATCAGAAATGTAAATCATACCTGTCACAACATCGGGAGCATCTCGAGCCTCCTGCTGACTCAAACTATAAACTCGGGGCTGAACTGGAACAGGAGCTGAAGCAACAGAACTACTCTGCTCCCTCTGAACAGTAGGTGGTCTCCGCGGTGCAGAACTAGAACCACCACCTCTACCAGCAAATCCATCAGGGCGAGGAGGAACAGTCCTCGGTCTTCCTGCTGCTGAACCGGCAGGTCTGACAAAGCCCTCAGATCGGAACTCAGAACGCTGATTAAATCCCATCTGCGGACATTCTGCAATCCGATGTCCTGACTGACCACATCGAAAGCACAGACCAGCCATCCTGTAGCACTGGCCAAAGTGTCGTCGTCCACAGTTCTGGCACACAGGTGCCGAACTGACTGATCCAGAACTCGTCGTACTGGTAACAGTACCAGACGACCCTCCGCTCCTCCTGAAATCTCCAGATCCAGATCCAGAAACGAATCTCCTCTTCCCAGAGGAACCACTGCCAGATGTATCTCCTCCAAACCTCTTCCTACTCGCAGTCCACCGCTGCTGAGTAGCCATCAAGTCGTTCTCTATCAGACGAGCTCGTTCCACAAGCTCAGAGAAATCGGTGATCCGGAATGGTATCAGGGGCTGCCTCAAAGTATCTCGCAATCCCCTCAGAAATCTGTAACACCTCTCAGCAGAAGTGCTCACTAGCTGCGGAGCGTACCTGGCTAATGCAGTAAACTCAGCCTCGTACTGCATCACCGTCTTGCTCCCCTGAACAAGCCTCAGAAAGTTCTCCTGCATCTGCTGTCGTGCAGAAGGGGGAACAAACCAATCTCTGAATACCTCAGTGAACTCTTCCCAAGTAATCAAAGAGTTCAGTCTGCCTTGAAATCTGGCTGCCTGCTGGCCGTCCCACCAGTGCTCAGCCTCTCCGTCCAACAGAAAAACTGCCAATGGTACCTTCCTGTCTGACGGACACTGCATCCCGTCAAAAGTCTTCTCTACTCTCCTCAGCCACTCCTCGGCAGCTCTGGGCTCAACAGCGCCCTCAAACCTCGGAGGTTTCAACCTCAGAAATAACTGCAAATGTCTGTCCAAGTCATCAGATCTGATAGTAGAAGTTCTACTCTGAGTCTCGCTCATCATCTGAGCAACAAGCGAAGCAAACTGTGAAAGCTTATCAGCACCGACCACTGGGGCTGTACTCCCCACTGGTGCTGCCTGATCGGCACTCTGACCTTCTGTCATGTCTGGGTCTGGCTGATCCATACAGAAAATCCAGAAAAATCCGGAAAACTATCACAAAAACAACACAATAAAAAGCCGAACAAACCAAAACTACCTCCCAGACAGACTCACTGATCACTTCCTACAGCTCTGTTTCACAAAATTTCTAAATTCCAAAACCATGCTCTGATACCAAAAAAGCTTGTCACGACCCGACCCGAGACGAGACGGATCCCGCCCGCGCCGGATCGCGACGGAGAATAGCTAACCAGGATCTAGCTTTGGAATTTGGTTCGGAACTGAATCTTCCAAATAATTAATTCAAACAGACAAACAAACACAGAGCTACTAAAAACATCAAATGCAGCGGAACAAAACATCTATCTGAATTCATTTCCTCAAAATAATCATCTACAAAACAGTACATGGCCTTCAACAGAAAGAAAGACAGAACAGAAAAGCCATGACTGTACATGAATCAAAAGTACAAAAGTACCTAATCTGATCAGACTCTGAAATCTAATCCTGGACTTCCTCGCCCTTCCCAGAACCTGAAAACCACCAGAAAGCAAGGGTGAGCTCAACAGCTCAGCAAAGCAACAAACCTCCAATCAAAATCCTCAGAAACTCAAAACCAAAACAGCAGACAAATCCGTACAGAAATCAGAACGGAATCGGACAGATATCAAATCAACAGAACTGTACGGAAACAGAAGTCGTATCAAATCAGAAACAGAACAGATCAGACATATCAGATCAACAGAATCAGATTCGTACAGATCATATCAGAACAGAACAAAGCATATCAGAATCATATAGCAGATATCAGATATTTAATTAATAGCTAAGTTCCCTGACACAGACTGAATCTCATAGGATTCAGGCCCCTTATGCCTCCCTTTTGTGCTGACGGCACCAGAATCAGAACAGATCAGAAGTGCTTATAGCACCAGAATACATATATAGTGCATATAGCACCTAAACAGATTTTCCTCGGATCCGGAACAGAACAAATATCAGATTTCATATTGAGCTCATTTCAGAATTCCCAGACACTAACTGAATCTCATAGGATCCAGGCCCCTTATAGCTCCCTTTGCATAGCATATACAGATAGCATATCATTTCAGAGAAAATCCGGACAAATCAGAAATTACTCAAAAATCGGGCAGCACAACGACAGTGTACAGAATTTACACAATTTTCCTGAAAATCAAAATTCACCAAATTCGCACAGAATATAGATATCAACATTTCAGAACATTTATTCTACTGCACAGAGAATTTCCAAGTTCACAGAAAAATCCAGTCGACTAAAAACACAGTCGAATCAAAAATATCCGGACAAAAATCTTCAAAATATAGTCAAAACGTGCACACCCGGCACGGCAACGATATACAAAAAGTTACGCGGTAAAAACTGAACCGTTCAAAAGATACGGACGAAAATCGCTAACGGAAACAAAATCCGGACATAAAATACCGCCAAACACGACGGTTCTGAAAATTTAGAAAGTCGGATTGTGCCTTACCTCGTGCACAGCAATTTCTTCAACAGTCTCCTCGGACGAAAATAGCTCGGCGTCGCCCGAAAATCCGCTTTTCCACTTTTTCCTTCGTTTTTCTCTCTCCTCAGCTTTTTCTCTCTCTTCAAAATATCTCATTTCTATATATATCCAGACTGATCGTCCTGGACGATCGAGCTTCGTACCAGACGATCCATGAAGAGAAGAATTCCGTCCAGACGAAAAATTACATATCGTCCCTGGCGATAGGTTCACGGGAGAATTTTCGTCCAGACGATCCACACTTCGTCCAGACGAACCAATCAGTCAAACAAGGTTTTTCTGTACAACCTGTACCGATCGTCCTGGACGGTCCAATTTCGTCCAGACGAACCTGGAGCAAAACTGATATTACACAAAGACTCAGAGGACTTGTACTTGGACTATTGGACATAATACAAAGATTTATAACTTAAGAAAGATAAAGTTGAAATGAGAACTTAACATGAGCTCAAATTTGAACATCATTTGTACACTAATTGAGAATGATTTGGACAATCCGGATTCAAGCAAGGATTTTATCCAAACAGAAAGAATCCATCTTGAACCATACTTGAACTTGAATTTGAATAAGATGAAGAACTTTGATTTGAGATTGTAGTTTGGGACAACTACAAGAGAACTTGAATTCGCACTTTGAACTCAAACAAGAATGAGAACTTGAGTTGGTTATTTGAATTCAAGTAAGTATTTGATCATGCACTTGAACTTGGAACTTGAACTCAAATCAGAAAACAACAGAGAACTTGCAAACTTTTGAACAAAGGACTTGCACTTCAGATGACAATGAAGATGATTCATTTTGGACTTGGTCGTAAGCTCAAGTTAGAACTAGACTTTGAATTAATGATCTAAATCTTAACCTAAAGTCTAAATGTTTAAAGATCACATACCAAGTTTAAATCGAAATGTGACTTTCCTACAAGCATCAATAAATAATCATGAGCAATGACCTATGATGAATAGAATGCCTATATCTCACTCATAAGAGCAAGTGATATGAATTTGATGAGCAAAGATAGTTATAATGGGGATATTCATAAAAGATTTACATATGAATATAGTGAAGTATCCAGTATCAACAACAATTCAACATGCAAGCAAAGGTACAAACAAGGGTAACACACCGGCAAAGTATACAAGCTCCTACAAGTTAACATGTAAAACTCTTCATTCATACAACCATCTTATCTACAAGTAGTGTTGGTAGACACATCACCAGTGTGACAGATTTTCTACATAAATGAGATAGAAGATTGTAGCGGATGTGAACTCTTACTAGCAATGATGGAAGATGTGTCATATGCATAGTAAGGTACATATGTGGGTATGATGAGTAATTAGCAGATAAATGCACTGAACCTCAACAAATCATAGCAATTAATATGCAATATGAGATGTTCACAAGAAGAACACATCATCGACGATAATTCAACATGGGTCAAATACATTGGTTCTCTAATGCAGAAGCGGACGTATAACAAATGCAAATGCCTACGAGAGTTTGTAGAAGACCCGCTGTGCACACAACATGTCATCTACAAGAAGGATACCATGAGTCTGCCACAAGTGTTAAGATACTAATACAGTCTATAATCAAGTAGTGGCAAGTAGATGCATCTGTCTCCCACAAGCGGAGGAAATTTGATATACAACAAGTGCAAGTGTTTACGGTCCATTGCAGGAGGCTCGTTGTACATTCAACATATGGTTTGCGAGTAAATATAAAAGATCTGCAATACATACAATCTTTCTACAAATACAGATGTATGTATAACATGCCATTTATGGGTAGATGTAGAAAGACTTCAGTAAATGCAGTATCCTGAAGTCAATTTTCGTCGGTGAAAGAAGACATCCACCTACCTACATGCAGCAGTAGATGATGCACTGAAAAGATCAAAGACCACAGCAAAATGTATGAAGAATGTGACAAATACATGTTCCTAGGAGCTGCTATAGGAAATCTATTATACACTCAATATGTTGTCTATAAGAATGATGCAAGGAAACTACAGTAGATAGCAACCTCTATTGGCAAAGGCGGGAGATTAGTTAGTGCACTACGATCCACCTGCAGAAAGCGACGAGTAGTGCATGACAGTCTACCTGTACGAAGCAGCAAACCATTGATCCAGAAGCTGCTACAATACGCCACCGGATCCGCAACACTCGTACTAGCGGACAGAAGGCGTGTATAAGCTTTCAAATGAAATATTATGTGCATTTAAGTGGCAATTACATGCACAACTAAAATATTTCAAAATACCTCTGCACGTGCACTGTAATTTGTATGCACATAGGTACACTAAAAAGGGGGAAAAGAAATCAATAACCCGCATGGGCCCCAGCGAGCGTGTTATTGGTACACACGTGACGTCTAAGGATGTTGCGCGGGTTATTAAATTTAAACCCGATCCTCCTTAACAAGTAAAAGGAATTGATATGGTTCAATTATAAAATGCACCCAAACACCCGTATGGGCCCCGGCAAGCGTGTTATTGGTACACACGTGACGTCTAGGGATGCTACACGGGTTGACAAGTGAATTCAGGTTCGAAACCGATCCTTCTATACGGGCCAATAAAAGTCGACAGGGTTCGAAACAAACAAATATACGGTTGTAGCAATCGTTATATTTGTCTTAATACATTCATATTAGGCCTTCAAGGCCTATAACAATGAGAGTTTACTATCAAGGGCATAAAGCCTACGAAATCCGATCCTCTATTGATAATTCGATAGAGTTGACAAGATTCAATCAACAAAAGAGAAATGACCCCGAACACCCTGATGATGGCCGTGTTGAACGAATGATCTCAACCGGAGGGGTTAATTTCAGGCATGTTCAGATGCCTCCCAAAAGTTCAAAATTTCCAAATCCCATCCAAAATTCCAAAAATATTTAAAAATGAAACTATCCATCACGACACTTAAAGCAAAGTCCATCCACCCTCCACAACTGTTTGCCAAGGTGGACAAATTAAAATTTACTTAAGCTCACATAGAGCCAAATGCCTAGTCGAAAATATCAGTATGATCCATTCTCAAAACAGTCTCCTGCCAGTAAGGATGTGGTACGTGTCATCTGACCGGCGGTTTGCCGCCAAATGGCACCGCAGGATAAACTGTTATGACCCGGGGCCCTCTGAACCGAGTGGTTTTGCCGCCAAATGGCACCACGAAATACCGGTTATGGCTAGCGCCGATACGTTCCTTAGTGGCAACAAATCCTTAAGATATGAATCAATAGGATATGATCAATAGGGCACAAAGCCCTCTGTTAGCTAAGGTGGATTCAAATTTGTCTCATTAGACAAACATTCAACCTGGTCTACAAGGCCCCCTTGGACGAAGCAACCCATGGCTGTCGACAAGAATCCTTCTGTCATGTTAGGTCGACTACCTCCTCTGACTAAGTAGACTAGGGACCACGATGGCCTGGGACGACGGAACCATGGGATCTTGATCGGGTCTATCATCCATTCCCCTACCATCCGCTTTAAGTGCACGATTGTGAAATTTCTATTTTAAATATCAAACTTTCCAAACCTTTTCAAATGCTCAAATTCAAACCCAATTCTCAAATCCAAACCTATACTGCTACTATATGCCAGATAACACGTATCTTTACGTATCTGATTAACAACTAGCCATAATCGAAAGTTCTCTCTCATGATTGAGAGGGGTAATTAACTATAGGGGCTTGCGCCTATAGGAAACCAGAACTTAGATCATAAAGTCCTCACAAAATGAGGGCGAAATCTCTGGGTAGTGTCTTATCTACAAACCAATCTGCCTTCCAAAATTTACCTCGGAACTTATTCAGTTAAAACTCCCTCGCCGAATAAAAAGAAAAACGCAGCGGGGCGGCCGGGGCCGAATTTTTGGAGCCCACATAAGATTTATTCGATGCATATTGTTTCATACAATAGATTTTTTGTTTTAAATAAAAAATTGCTTGGGTCACTTGGGATATTAAATAAAAAAAATCCTAGTGCATCTAAAAAATTTAAATTAGAGGTAAAATTCTTTTTAAATATGAATCAAAGCATGCCTTATTACATGTCTCAATTGTTAGAGGCATAAGCCTCTTATTCACTATCTGAAGTTATAGCCTCAATGCGCTTTGCATGCCCCTCTTTTTGATGAATGACCCAAGGCACATATTTTACTACGCAATTTTAAACAATCATACACACATATACATATATATTGCACACATTATTCCATTCATTTTTCTTCCTAAAGTTCGTATTCAGTGAAACCTTTATCTTCCAACCATTAAAGTGGAGTCATATGTGTTTCAGTGAGAATAAAAAAAAAATTGGAAAGCCACTAAATCTATAGCAGTCGTTATAATCTATTTAACCCAAATGAAAGAAAGAGAAGAGAAGATTCAAAATATATCAAATAAGTAGATCAACTCACTCCATCAATAACTAAGACCCCATTCTAAGCCTTAACCCAGCTAAAGAATGAATTAAAAGTATGATACAATATAAAACAATAAAAAATTATGATTTTATGAAATGTATATGTGGGGTTGGTACATTAGGAATATTATTCTATTTACTTAGTGGTCCCAAGGCCACAATTTGGGACTCATTGAAAATATCAAATTCAATTTAGATGCATGTTCAAACAAACACAATGAATTACCCTAGATGCTTCTAAAATGCTTGCACCAATCATATAAGAAATTACGTTATTGAAATCCATCCCTTCAATTTCTGAGAAAAAGTTATCACTCTTTTTTTTTTTTGTGGATGAATGATTATGCTTTTAAAAGCAATAATTCAAAAAATTAGTAGGCTATTTAAAATGCTAGAAAAATGATTGGACTAGTCTTCTTCCTTCTATCAAATCACTTTCTTTCACATATATATTTTACTAATCTCAAGCTTGAGAAAATTCTTTACCTAGTTATCATACTCGTAAAATTTAGCCACCAAAGCAAACTAATGATCCGATGTTCATTCATGAACTAATTCTCACTTAATTTTATAATATTACTTAAGAGGTAAAACTTCCCAAATTCAATGCACCCATTTTAAAAAGGAGCTTTCTTCTTACTCGACGGCCTATGTACTAAGGCAAATGCCTCCCTCTAAAGGACTATGAGGGCCCTTTAAGATTACATGATAAAAAAAATATCATAGAAATATTTTTTCTAAAAATGAAGTATTAAATACTTGGCCTCCAGGTTACAATGGATCCAAGTGTTGGCACAACAAAGAAGTTGCTAATAACTCAATTGACTACGAAAGAAATTAAAATATTAAGATAGGAAGTTTTTAGAAATATAGAAGGATAGAATGTAAAAGTCATTTGAAAGTGTGGGAGTTCTACTTTGTAAAGATGAGGTCAAACAAAATAGAATTGTATTATCTGAGCATATATGGAGAAAAAGATGCAAAACATTACAAGGTGAATAAAACTGTTGCTAAAGGACAAGGAAAAAAAATTAATATGTCAAAGATAATACAACAGCACAATATCATGCCATTATCCTACTACATGAGGTCAGCTACATGAATTCTTTTTCTTTGTCCTATTAAGAGTCAAATTCTCATTTAGATCTAATAAAAAAGTCAGTCTAATACTTTCTAACTAAGTTCTTTTAGGTCTATCTCTACGTTTCTTAACAAAGGTTGGATCAAATACATCTACTCTCCTAACCGTATCATCGGAAGGCTGATGTTTTTGTGTAACCAAATCATCTAAGGCAACTCTCTCTAATCTTATATGGCACTAGAGCTACTCAGACCTTTTCACATATATACTCGATTCTCATTATGTCTTTAAGTGTAAAGTCACACTCATCCACCTGAGCATCCTCATTTCTGCAACACTTAACTTAATTTTATGCTTTTCTTTTAGAAGTCAATAGTCCACGCCATAAAGAATTGAAGGTCTCACAACCATCTTATAAATTTGTCACTTAAGTTTGAGGAGCACTTTCTATAACACAATAGGCCCGAAGCATTCCTTCACTTCAACCATTTAACTTGAAATCTACTAATAACATTCCCATCTATTTCACCATCGCTTTGAAAAATAGACCCCCGACATTTAAAACATGCACTCTTTTTAATGACTTGATCACCTAATGTCACAATCCTATCACTAGATCTATTACTATTAAAATTACATTCTATGTATTTAATTTTAGATCTACTCAAATGAAAATCTTCATACTCTAAAGTTGACCTCCATAATTCAAGTTTTCCTTCAACTCCCTCTCTAGTATTATCAAAAAGAAGAGTATCATCAACAAAAAGCATACCAAGGTACATCCTCTTGCAAATTTCTCGTAAGAATATGCATGACTAAAGTAAAAATATATGGGCTTAAAGCTAATCCTTAATATAATACAACAAAAATAGGAAAATACTTGGTCATCCACCTTGCACAAAAGTAAAAACTTCTCTATACATATCCTTCAGAAATTGAATATAAGTTTTATTTACTCCTTTTTTAGAACTCTCCAGAGCACTTCTCATGGAACTTAATCATATGTTTTTTTCTAAATCAATAAATATCATATGTAGATCCTCATTACTCTCTCGATACTCCATCAAACCTCTCAACAAATGTATAGCTTTCATAGTAAACCTACCCGACATGAATCCAAACTAATTTTGAGAAACATTAGTATCACGTTATAACCTATGTTTAAAGATAATAAGCTTAAAAAAATTGTGCAAAATAGATCAAAGCTGAAAAAATTATGAAAAATGATTTACAAGAAACTATAATTAACACCATAGTGTACACCAGCAATACTAAAAATCAACCAACAGCTAGCCTAGGCACTTAGGACAATAAGGAGAGAACATAACGCCACTCGCACCTTCCAGGTGAATGTCATCTCTAAGGCATTCCTACTGTCATATTTTTAAGGGATCATCATAAATTGAGTTAGACCAAGTTAGAAGCTTTAATCATAATACCCATGACCAGAGTAAAACCAATCTGGTTGTCCTACAACATTACCAAGCTTAGTTGATAATTTAGCATTGTGGAGTGTTTTCAAATGTGCTAAACGTTGTCATGGCAATATAGTTGCCTAGTATCAATGACACTGGATTTCACCATAGGCACTGATTCGATCAAAACAGAGTGCTAAAATAGAAAAACTACATCACTTATAAAGTTATTTCAATTATAATGAATACTTTTAAGGATTATAACATCATAATCATCACACAAAATTATATTGAGCAAAATAATGAATTTCAATTATCATTGAGTTCAAAGTTAAGAAATCTTGATAAATATTCTATTTAAAATAAGTTCAACAACAACAAAATTTTGTAGCATGTATAGCTTAGGAATAGTGTAATCAACACAACTATCTACTGTATCCTCACTCTATTCTCTCTCACTAACTTTGTAGCCCTACATCTCTTCCTTTGTTTTTTAAACACATCATCTTCATGTTCAAAATCTACTTTCCTTTAACTTGGCATCATACGCCCACTTTTAACCAGCTTGCATCCATGGGTGCATACTTATTTCTCTAACTTTTCATGCTCTTAATAACATCCCATAGAAACCAACTCATCTTTAACAATTGAAATTGTTGAAATCCAGCCGTTCTTAGTACAAAGGATCCGACGGACACAAAGATCAATCCGTGGGATACTCTCATGGATCACGCCATAATGAGGGAACGAATTTAGAAAAGATTTTATTTTCTTATTTGTGTATTAAATCTGCAATTTATTATTTCCGCATTAGGATATCTTGTATAGATCTATAAATAGGGAAGATTGTAATGAATAAGAACAAGCTTTTCCCTCTCAAATTTCCGTTTTTAACAGAAATATTAGCACCCAACTCTCAAATCAAGGCATGTTTGCCTCATTGCTTGATGCCTAAGACAAGGCCCTTATCTATGCATGCATTAGTCATAAAGCCCGCTTGAAAGATTCAGGAGGCGCTTCTGCTTCACATTGGTTTGCCTGAATTTCTAAGCAAGCACCTGGCTTTCTCTGAGCAGCATTGTCTCTACCATATTTACTTTTTTTTATTTGACATAATGTCTCAAAGGATAGCTCTGCCGTACAGCATTTTGTTTCTGATTTCTAAGTCATCCAGAGCATGCCATGATTCCTACCATAGCACATTAAATTGATGAAAGAAAGACGTTTCAATTTATTTTTTTTCAAATTATGTAAGGCTGGGCAGTAGTGAGAAATTATGTTATGAAATGATTTAGTAGCTCGAAATCACCCCATAACCTCATGATGTCTTGTAACTTTATCAAATTATACATGTTCTAATAATCCAAAAGATTCAAATGAAAAACAAAATTAACATCCCGCATTATAGCTAGCCTGCAACTACATTGTACCCCTTGTTCACATATTGTAAACATGAACATCTTTTATGTCTCAATGCAAGAGCGACACTACAGCCCATTGACAAGTGTAATACCGGAAGAATCTGAACACATGCATATCAGTTTTATATAAATTTAAATACAAATGTGCATGTTCCAGTATGTTCTTCTTGAGTTGTTTAAATCCATTAGCCCGGAAATAAAAAGCCTTTAAACCTTGTGCAAGAGTAATTCACCTAATTTAGGAGACAAACTTGTTATTGGACATAAGCGGAGGATGTTTCAAATTGGCCTCCTTACCTCATCAACAGTCAGTCCCCCAATCTTTGAAAAACTACCACAGAAAGCAATGTCAACAATGTCTTGCCCCAAGCCATATATCTCAAATATTTGCGCCCCACAGTAACTGATTTTGCAACAGGAAAATCAGCCATAACATCACAAGTTTAGAAGAAAAGGAAACACAACTAACGAAACTTTGAATTTTCTACAATTAAAAAGCTACTTCAAAAATGAAACCACAAAAGCAGCTTGCATGTTATGCAAACCTGGACAGCAAAGAAATCCCCATCTTTGAAAGAATCTTAAGAAGACCGGATTTCACAGCCTGAATAAAAAATTTGAATAGATTACCTCGTTGAAAAAGAGAAGCAAATTGTTTAGAAAGAACATACAGTAAAAGTAAGAACTAGAAATTTATCAAAATTATAGTAAACGAACAAAATTATGTAAACAATGCGAAGGAAGCAGATGTAAAGCACCCAAACTGCATACAGGTGTCCTCAGCATTCTGATAATTGTCATAATGTTTCCATGTTATTTTGACGGATCCAAGTAAAATGTACATATGAATACGTATGTTCTAATGCAGCGTTAGGAGGACATGCGTGAGAGTTACAAATACAAACCAAAATACCAACAAGATAAATATAGCACTAAATCCCTTTGTGGTTATGGGAGTGTGACTAACTTTGAATTATGCTGCCATTGCACCAAATTTGGTTTAGACAGACCAACGTTAATTGAGCAATAAGTCTATAGCTAACATTTCAGGAAAGTACAATGCTGATGCAAATCTTTTTTTTTTTTTACATTTCGACAGGTAATGGCAGAGGTGTTTATTAAGCTATAGCTTGCTTGAATTCCAATAAAAATTGTACAGCAAACAGTGATCTCTCTATCTACATTGGTAATGATCCATTGACTTACGAAATAAAACTATGGTTATAAAATATGTGGGTTTTAGAATGATTTGGACTATCAAAGAAGCACACATTGACTTCATGTATAAATTTTCAAGAAAATTGTCTCTAATTATATTATCAGATAGAGCAATTTCATTGCTTTACAATTCATAATATGCAGGGACAAAATCCAAGTAAAACAGGAAGATACTAAAAATTAGCACCAAGTACAATAAGTAGAAATTATAATAGTTTGTTAAACAACCATATAACATTATATTACAGAAACTATCCAGCCATTTTATGACCCTAAAAGCTAAATGGCAGAAGACCCATACAAAGTTTTTAAAAACAATGAGAAGATAACATACTCTCCAAATGGAAGGTAACAGTGGGAGTTGATTCAGGAGAAAGATCAACCTGAGAAACATTAACTGCATAGATTCAATAAAGTGCAAACCTTGCAAAAGTTCCTTTGGCCCTGCTCAATAGTCACTGTGGGCATCTTTCCATTCCTCATCATATTCACAGTTTTTGTACTCAACCTCCACTGGCGGCATGTTTCTAAAGCCAGATATGGGCATATAGCACTGCAAGGTAAGAAGAAACCAGACTGTTAGCCACAGATTTCCTATGGGCAAGTTAAACTTAGAATACTAGAAAAAAATAAAAGCTAGAAATGGAAAATTGAATTTCAAAAAGATATAAGAAAGCCAGGTTAACAGGAAAAAGAATGTGAAACGTAGACTTAAGCAAGTTTGTTAATGGCGAATGGTGCACCATAATGCAAAGTTTTTTGTGGAACTATAGCGCATAGCACACATGCATATAGTGCGGCATGAGATGTTTTAAACATGGCATACCACAAGACAATTTTAGATTAAAAAATTTTGAATATGTTATTTACAGTGGTATTAAATAGCAAAATAGAGTGAAATTTTTGTTAACTAGAAAATTTTGGGAAACAACATGAAAATAGCAAATCCACTTTGAACGCAAGAATGGATACAAGCACATTCGTTGAAGCCTTGTCAAGCCCGCCTCCTTTGTCATTTAATGAGAGCAAGAGCAGGTCATGACTACTTCAGCAAGACAGAAGGAGACTAACAAAAGATGATTGAGGCAAAGATGGAGATGTTCAGCTTGTGGCATTGAGAATGCCTCCGAGTCCAAGAAGAATCAAATTGGGAAGGAGATGGAGAGATGTGTGAATGTCTCACATTTGATAACCTTAGAGTAGAAGCCACTGAGAGACGAAGGGATGTACAATTCAATGTCCTAGAATCAAACCCAAAGCCGCAAGAGGGATGGGCATTCAACACTACTCAAAGTGATAATAAACTCTAAAAAATTTTAATTGAGATAAAATAAAATTAATATTTACATGATAAAAATATCAATATTAATTTTAGATCCTAAATTATTTAAAATTAAAATAGTGTGCTATAGGGGGCTTTTAGTTATTCTCTATTGCTTGTGCATGAAGCAGATAAAGCATGCCATACACCCCCCCCCCCGGCACAGCACCACGCCAATAAAGGGTGCACCAAGCCGTGCTTTGTGTTATGTGATGCATGCAAGGGGGGGGGGGGGGGGGGGGTCAAAACAAAATGGATATTTTGTTTTGACCCTTGGGCTGCTGTTGCTCTCGGGTGAGTCTTGGTTGCTTGGTACGGAGCTAAAAATGTTGGAATTCTACTTGGAGTTAGCTCATAAATGCTTCAGCTGAAGTTTTAGTTCAACGATTGGAGATTTATTGCACTTCCTAGCTCATTAATTCAAAAAGGTATACTATTAACTCATGAATTCAATTTGGAGTGGACTTGCCTCTTCTCCTCCCCTTTGTCTTCTCGTTTTCCTATGCTGAGTGATTTTCCCATGCCTTGCCCCTTTGGTTCCGCGGCTGGCTGCTTGGTTCCGCGGCTGGCTGCTTGGTTTCTGCGGCTGGCTGCTTGGTTCCTGCGGCTGGCTGCTTGGTTCCCGTGGCTTGTCTGCTTGGTTCCCGTGGCTTTTCTTCTCTATTTTGTTGTACCGTTTGGGGGCTGATGTGTTATGATTGTTGGCCTTTCATTTCCCTAAATCTAATAGGTTTTAATTAATGTTTTAGGTGGTTGTTTGGCTGCCCTTTTCTTCTATAAATAGGCGATGTTTTGAGGCTTAAAAGAAGATGCTTGCAAGCTTGTTCCATCCCTTCTCCTTCTTCTAGGAAAGCTTGCGAGCTTCTCCTTCCTTTTGTCTTAGCTTCTAATCTATTCTTCTATCTGCAAGTTCCCCTTCCACTTGTATCCTTCTTCTCAAAGCAACGATTAGCAAACTCCTTTAGGTGTCTTTAATTTGTGTTTGTGTCAAAGTTTGTAAGTGTCAAAGTTTGTAAGAGTCTTTTATTATAAAAAGTCGTTTTGTGTCGTATTTTGCCTAGTTTTGAGTATTTCATGTAATCTTCTAGTTCCTAGGAAGAGTGATCTTTTGCTTGCAAAAATTAGGCTTTCTCCTAATTTTTGCTTGCATCAAATTTGGTATCAAAGCAAGTTGTGTGTGTCTTGGTGAGTCATAACAGTTGTTGTGTAAGTCTAGGTTTCTTTAGGTTGAGTCTTTCTTTGAGTCTAAGATTCTTTATGAGTTTTTATAAAAAATAGAAAATCACAAAAAGATTGATTCAGTCAAAGAAGAAAGCAAGCCAGAAGATCTTGAAGTCCCTCTTCCGATGGACAGATGGGTTCCAACAGAAGGTGATTCAACAGATCCGCTACAAAACGAGTTGTATAAAATTCAATATCTAATGTTCTTATGCGATGAGAAATACGAGAAAAGGAAGAAATTTCTTCAAGAACAATTCGATAAAGAGCAAGAAGAAATTCAAGGCAAAAACTCAAGAACTTGATGTGCCTTCTTCGCTTCCTCGGAAGAAAGCTAAAGAGAACTCATCGGGATGAGTTTTTCAAGTAGGGGAGTATCTGATGCATGCAAAGGGGGGTCAAAGCAAAATGGATATTTTGTTTTGACCCTTGAGCTGCTGTTGTTCTCGGGTGAGTCTTGGTTGCTTGGTACGGAGTTATAAATGTTGGAATTCTAATTGGAGTTAGCTCATAAATGCTTGAGCTGAATTTTTAGCTCAACGATTGGAGATTTATTGCACTTCCTAGCTCCTTAATTCAAAAAGGTATACTATTAACTCATGAATTCAATTTGGAGTGGACTTGCCTCTTCTCCTCCCCTTTGTCTTCTCGTTTTCCTGTGCTGAGTGATTTTCTCGTGCCTTGCCCCTTTGGTTCCTGTGACTGCTACTTGGTTTAGCGGCTGGCTGCTTGGTTCCTGCGGCTGGCTGCTTGGTTCCCGTGGCTTTTCTTCTCTGTTTTGCTATACCGTTTGGGGGCTGATGTGTTATGACTGTTGGCTTTTCATTTCCCTAAATCTAATAGGTTTTAATTAATATTTTAGGTGGCTGTTTGGCTACCCTTTTCTTCTATAAATAGGAGATGTTTTGAGGCTTATAAGAAGATGCTATGTGTGCTAATTTTTGGATCTAAACCTGCGGGTTTCGTCGTGGAAAAGCTTGCGAGCTTGTTCCATCCATTCTCCTTCTTCTAGGAAAGCTTGCGAGCTTTTCCTTCCTTTCGTCTTGGCTTCTAATCTATTCTTCTATCCGCAAGTTCCCTTCCACTTGTATCCTTCTTCTCAAAGCAACGATTGGCAAGCTCCTTTAGGTGTCTTTAATTTATGTTTGTGTCAAAGTTTGTAAGGGTCATGAGTTGTAAGAGTCTTTTATTATAAAAAGTCGTTTTGTGTCATATTTTACCTAGTTTTGAGTATTTCATGTAATCTTTGTAATTTTTATTACCTAGGAAAGTCTAGTTTTTGCTTGCAAAAAATTGGGGCCCTTCCAAAATTTTTGCTTGCATCATTATGGCACGTGCTATTTTGTGTTATGGACATGTATGCATCAAAGAGAAAAAGTTGATGAAAAGAAAAATAGTTGGAACGTAACATGAAGCAAAATGACCTCAGTTGCTATAAAAAGAAAGATCTTTCACAGGAATAAATGGTTTATTCGTAAAGATACTTTATATTTACTGATTGAATTCTAGTTCTTTCATAATTTGTCACACATTAGACAATGACAAGACATCCTCATAATGAACAAAACTTCTGGATGCATTGCTCAACATTTTCTCAAGTAAGGAGAGACAATCCAATAAGAAGATAAATTAGTCAGAGATATTGCACATGCATAATTCTTGAAGAAGCTAGACATCAAGGCAAAAGTATGTAATCACAAAGCAATGGAATAATCGATTATCTGATTTCTAATAGATATCGTAGATCATTTCAAAGTTAAATGTAATTTTTATCAAAAAACAAATGTCATCAAGGTGGTTTTTTAAGATTAGCATCAACTCATTTATTAACAGCGGGCTTATCATAATTATTTCATTAAATAATTCAGAGGCACACAATATGGTCATTTATGGTTCAAAAGTACTAAACATGATAAGCAAGAACTCAGTAGCATGATATAATTATCAATTATCAACAAGTTATAATTTGACTTAAAGAAGCACACCTGAAACATATGAGGTTGAATGGTGCATTTCTTTCTGAATGATGTGCTTGTTTTCATTGTAGTTGGCTCAAGCTTAGTATTTCATTAGCTCATTAGCGGTCTTATAACCTTATTTAAAGGCTGGGCCTTACATACTTGGGAAGTCATAAAGTGGTTAAAGCTTCTATCCTTATTATAAGCTTGAATTAAGGTTAGGTATAACTTAAGAAGGCTCATAAGCTGGCCTTACAACCTTGGGAATACGGAAAGACCAATAATGTGCCTTGCAGCCTTACCCCATAAGGTGATCAGATTGGTTAAATTGGTTTGCTTGGTCTTGTTAGGTTTGTGCAACCCCATTAGCTAGGATAGCATTTACTTATATTGGAAGGCTTAGGAATTATCTATTTTAGATGGGCTCATTTATTTTATGCTATCGCAAATTAATTGGGATGGCACTTGCATCTATTGGAAGACCCATAAATAGACATTCAACCACAAATATAAGAAAAGCACAACAATGGGTCTATGGCCTTACCCAGTGAGTCAAGTGATCTTATATATTAAATCGATTGAATTAGCCTTACATTAGTTTATTTCTTTTATTATTTAAGTTGCAGATTCTTCCTAGCTTTGAATGACTTTTTGTACTCTTCCTAGATGAGTTTATTTCTTTTATTTTCAAATTAACATGATCAAACATGAGAGATAGGATAATTACATAAATCAACCTTAATGGACTTCTTCAAAAAACTAAAATAGATTAGACAAATTGATGAGGTACAATCACATATAATCATTATTTATTAATGTAGATAAGAAGATGCTGTCAAAATGAGAAACCAAATCACCTGGCACCGTATCCAATCAGGCATGCAAACTGGTGGGTACTGAAACACTGAGCTGTATCAGCAACAATTGAAGCTGACATCCGCAAGCCAATCTGAATCAGATGCTGGTGGACCGCACCAACAGCCAAAAGAATGGGAATGGCAGGACGAGTTGGTTCCTGGCCAAGCAAATTAGCAAAAAAATGACCCCACATTAAAATGCTCCAAAGAACATAACTAAAATAATTTAAAACAAAATGAAGCATGGTTAACTTGAGGAAGTATGATAATGAAGCTTCTACAGGCAAATATTAGGAATTTAATCATTATAGCCAAATGGTAAAAAAATGATTAATTGGAAATATAAATGCATATCTAGCATAGAACCAAATACTACAAGCTTCAGCTGGCAACAAAGTCTGTACTAATTTGACTACTAACATGTTTAAAAGGAGAAAATGACCAAAATGGCCCCTTGATTTTTAATGAAAGATCAAAATTGTCTCCAACTATATTAAAGAACCATTTTGGTCCCTTAACTCCTTCAAAAGAAACAAAAATAGTCCTACCATGAAACTATTTTAATTATTTTTTAAAGACTTGAGGGACCAAAATAGTCTTTAATATAATTGGGGACCATTTTGGTCCTTTATAAAGTTAAAGGATCATTTTAGTCTTTTCCCCTGTTTAAAAGTTAAATCCAGAAGACAAAAATTTGATTCTTAAATGAATATAACAAGCAGACCAACTCAGAAAGAGAAAACTGCATACATATGCAGATTTAAATATGGCGTGAATGTTTTCTTACAATTTTGGCACAAATATATCTCTGGCTAAATATGTACTCCTTAAACAATAGCACACAACTCCTTAACATAAACAAGCATTAAAAATATTAAAAGACGTATAAATATGCTTTAGAAACTTGCAATCACGTAGAATGATAAAGTTGATCAGCAAAAGTAAAACACACTTGCACATAACAGATTAAAAAAAACCAAAACATAGTGCAGCCACTAGAACAGTAATCAGGGCTGTATTTTTGACATTCACTGAATAAAGAAATGTTTGACAAATAGACTTCATCATTTAGAACTACAGAGATTGTAAAGAGATTTCAAGAGGCAATCTGATCACACCAAAGAAAGTAGTAGTTACAGATGCATGCCTTGAAAGAATAAATAAATAAATAAATAAATAAGAGAAATTAACCAAAGGTTCTCTTATTGGCCACTACTTACTTTTTAGACATTTGACTTGTATCAATCTTCAATCCTACTAAATTATATTTTTAGATCAAATATTTATTTTTTTATACCAAATGTCCTTATCCCACCTCACATGAGCGCCTGAGCTTTACCTGCTATCCACCAACTGCCGTCCTCTCTCAATATGGTTATTTTGCATCCTTGCATATGATTATTATTATTGTATGTCTAGCAATAGCAAAATATTTTTATCAAAAAACAGATGATATTAGAAATGTCTAATAATAACAAATTCTAATTTTTTAGTGACCATATGGTAACTAAAAATAACCAAATTAAACAAAAAAAAGGAAACAATTATAGGACTAAGAAATAATTTTTTTTCTTTAAAAACGACTAACTAATTGACATTATTTTAAAATATGGGACTACATTATAAATGTTGTTAAACCATAGAGAAAATAAAAAGGATTAACCAACATATGATGTTAGAGCTTAAAAGAGAATATCTCTCAACATAAACCGTTCATAGGTAAATTGGAATTTAAAGAGAATGAAAAGTTACACAAGGCTATTTAGGCAAAAAATGAGCTTTTAAAGGGTGACAATAAAAATAATACACGAATATACAAAAATATAAAGAATCTATAAGTTTTGCAAGGAGGATAGCCATTGTAATCAAAGTTATAGCACTTGAATGATTTCCCTAGATAACAAAGAATAAGTGAGATATACAATAGTCAAGACACGATAGATTAGGATTAAAGACTTTTATTAAGTTATGTGTTTTTAAAGCTAAGAAAATAAAAAGCCTAGTTAAAGATAGTTAAAAAACGAAAAGAAAAATGAGAACACTTTCTAAAAATTACTAGATAATTATTTTAAGAAAGAAATTGCTTGACAAAGCATAATAAAGACAATTGAAATATACAATATAATTATCCCAAAATAATGTAACATTGTGTTAGCTTTAAAGATGATGCATATAGGTTAGGCTTGTGGTCCAGAAAAGATTTTTTAGATTTGCTGAACTAGAAGCCATTAAATTGGTTTGATAATCCAATCTTTCAACATAATTCCAAAGATTGATAGTCAAATGCCCAATGGTTAGGGAACTCGCATTTGTGTACTCCATTTCGAAAGCAAAAGATATCTTAAAGATTGAGCCAAGCTTATATGAATCAATCTTACAAGCCATAAAATAAAAATGTGGAAGAAGAAAATTGAACATGTCTTTATTAAAAATGTTGATAGAAGAACATCAAAATTTGATGAGAAAAAGTATATTATAAGGTGTATTTTTGCACTAAGAGAACCAATATTAAAGTATCAATGGTAGAAACATGATATTCATATGGTTCTTATCAATTTTAAAAAGGCCCATGATCAAATGGCACGAAAATTCTTTTCAAGGGCTTAAAAAAAAAAAAGATGCATGTCAAAAAATGTTGAAACTATTAAAGAATGCTAAAAGCTTACTAACAGCAGTGTGGAGCAACCAAAAAGTTGCTAATCATAATAAAATTAAATTAAGGATCAGCACTAACTCCATTTATTCACACGTGCACACAGTAGGGCTAATTTATTTCAAAGTGCTCAGAAGTAATTACAATTGAGTTCGAGTATTTGTTTCAATGAGAAAGAGAATGAAAGTGAATTATTCATTATTGGAACTCACCTATATAACGGAGAGAAACAAATTTTACTTTTTAGGGCTAGGAAACCAGCCTCGCCTCTTTTTTGCATAAAATAATAATACAACAATATATCACTAAAAGATGAATAAGTTTGAATACTACTTTTATTCTAAATGATAATAAAATAATATAAATTTAATTAGAAGGCAAGCAGCGTGTCGAGATCTCACGCAAGATCTATGGAGAGATGAAGTGCATAATCTTAACCCTACCGTTGTAAAGAGAATGTTTCTATGACTCAAACCTAAGACCTCTAGTTTTCATGAAGGGACATTTAATCACTGCTCCAAACATACCATTTATTACTAAATCAAGATATTGAATAAAAAGAAAGTTGTTGCAATCTAAAATAACACTAGAATTGAATTCATTATAAGTTCATTCATACAAAACAAACAAACACAAATGAAACTTACTTCAAATAAGATCATTTCTAAAACTCAACTCCAACCACATCCAAACACTTAAACCAAAACAAATTGGCCCTTGGTGAAACTTGGACTTCTGGGAAGTACACACTCATAGGCTATGCATGAATTTTATTAAATTCTTTCGAACATGGCAACTAGTCATATTTCTCATTTTCCAAATTTCTAATTCATTTAATTTAATATCATGATTTCGAAATGTTAAGCAGATCAAATAAAATTGAACTTAAATTGAAAATCCAAAAGGGGTAAAATAATAATTGGCTATAATGATTGTTCCGTAGTGTTCATCACATTGAAACCACTCACAAAATTTCATGATTTTAGAAATTTATTTATAATTATTTTCAATTTTCAAAACTCATATTTATAGCTCCAAAACTATAATTTTTATATATAAAATACTTTGCATATCTCCTAGAGTTAGCATACAAATGGAGAAACTGTAATTATATTTTGCTAAAACTATAACTATGATGTGTTCATTATTAAGGACTAAGCTTTGTTAGCGATCACATTTATGGATAAAAAAATTTTAATTATGTTACTATTGGTTAAACATAATTATGTTTCAACAAAAAACCCTTATATGTTAAGCTTAAAAATTTTGTAATGCCTGGATTTTCACTTTAATGAATAGTTAACCTAATAAAGGAAAAATGAGGTCGTGGATAGTAGACTATGATGCACGGACATGGACACGGCGACACGGACACGACACGACACGGACACGGGACACGGCTTTTTTTGAAAATATAGGACACGGGTACGGCGCGGACACGGCAATACATTTTTTTTTTATATAGTGTATATATATTAATGTAATATCATATTAAAAATGACAAACAATAATAAATGAATGACATGATAACTTGTCTAGATTATAATATAAAATATTTAATACAAAATATCTAGTACAACCACAAAAATATAAGCAAATAATCACTTACTGCAACATCAAGCATTCAAGCTTCAATTATTAGGATTAGCTTTAGAGGATTAGCTTTAGTTTAAATCTCGCAAAATATAAGAAATTATATTTTAAAAAAATTATAAAATATTTAAGATACGACACGCGTGTCCAATTTATTTTTAATATTTTTTTAATCGGACACGTTTTCGGCGTGTCCGACACGTGTCGGAGGAGTGTCGGACGAGTGTCGTGTTGGACAAGGTGTCAAACACTGCAGGCCTCTTTGAGGAGAAGTGTTGGTGCATCATAGATAGTAGACAATGGTGCTTCAGATCACATGACAGGAGATATTGCCATTATCCAAAATTACAACCTAAGTAGTGATCACTTATCCATTCATATTGTTGAGGGTTCAAAATTCTAAAATCATTGGAATAGGTTCCATTCAACTAAGGAATTGTATCTCAAGTCTATCCCTCCATGTTCCAAATTTAGATTATAATCTTTTATTCATTAGCAAATTGGCTTGTGACCTTCAATGTATTACTAAATTTTATTCAAACTTGTTTGTTTTTCAAGACTTGAAATCAAGGAAGATGATTGACAATGTTGAACTGTGCTCCGGGCTCTATCTCCGCCCATGTGACAGATCCTCAAACCAATTTTCTCAAACAAGTTGCATCCAATCTGAGAGCCTATTGGAATCTTTCAATTATATATTCAATTCCAATATCAATGAAGATAGTGAAATTATATTATTATACTATCGTCTTGATCATCCCAGCTTTATGTATCTTGTAAAATTGTTTCCCAAATTATTTATCAATAAAAGTCCAACATCTTTTTCTGGTAATACTTGTCAGATTATAAAGCATACTCAAACAGTATATCCTCAAATGTCAAACAAACCTTCAATTGTCTTTTCGATCTATAGTGATATATGGGGTCCCTTAAGAATAAAAAATTTGTCTATCACTCAATGTTTTCTAACATTTGTTGATGATCATACAAGGGTAATTAGAGCTTTCCTTATGATAGAAAAGTCTGAGGTCGGGCAAATTTTTCAAACTTTCAATCTTATGAATCAGAATAAATTCAACTCTAAAATTCATATACTCACATCAGAGTTCAGACAATACTAAGGACTACTTCACTATAGCCGCAATACCTACCTTTAGAACCATAAGATCATCAACATATGTTTGTTTGTTGACACATCAACAAAATGGGAAAACTAAATGCAAGAATAAACATTTTGAAGGTTACCCGTAATCTTATGCTTTCCTCTAATGTTTCAAATTATTTATTGGGGGAAGTTATTCTCACGGCTACATATTTAAAAAGTCGTATGTCATCCAGAGTACTTAATTTTCAATCTCCACATCAGATTTTTCTGGAAAATTTTCCTCACATACATGCAGCGCCATCCGATTTACCATTCAAGGTATTTAGTTGCATGCCATTTGTTCATGTGTAATCTCAACACCGTAGAAAATTTGATTATAAAGCCAATAAGTGTATTTTTCTAAGGAACTCTCCAACTCAAAAAGGTACAAATAGTATTCTCCAACCAATAAAAGATTTCATACCACCATGGATGTTTGTTTCTTTGAGCATGTGTCCTTATATCCTAAATCTCATGTTCAAAGGGAGAGTATGAATGAACATCAAGTTTGGGAGTTCTTTCTTGAGTTTGTGCACCTTGCCCACTCAGAGTCACCAAGTTCTTCTCAACCTGTGCTTGTGCCCAAAGACAATACGCAAGACTTGTCCACAACCATGCAAGTTCGTTCAGTCATTAGCCCAGCCCACAAATGCTTATTCTTTGATGCCTGCTCAATCTGTGGCTCCACAACTTGCTAATGAGAATTTTCAAGTTTACATTAGGAGGTAAAAAAGACAGGAGCAAGAGTACAAATCACAACCAACATGTGACCAATATATTGAGTCAATTTCAACTCCACTTGAAGAAAACATATGTATGGATTAGGCTGGAGATGTGCCAATTCCCAACATTAATGACTCTACCATGCTGATTGCATTGAAGAAAGGTGTTAGGAAATGTACAGGTCATCGAATTGGGAATTATGTTACTTATGAAAGGCAATTGCCATCTTACAAAACATTTGCTACTTCTCTTGATGATATTCAAGTTCCTAGCACAACACAAGAGGCGTTACAAAATTCAAAGTTGAAAAAGGCAGTACAATATGAGATTGATGAACATGAGAAGAGTGGAATATAAACTAATATTTCACAATACCTATATAAAGAGCAATAAGGTCTTACTAAGCTAAGAAGGCAGTGAGCCAGGTATGATTTTGTCATTCTTCTTCCCCAATCGTAAACCCCTCAACTCCTACTTACAGAGGAGATCATGAGCTGGTTTCATGCTAGAAGACATTAGATCTTCCCAGTCATTTCGGTAAATGAAATAGTGGGAGGCACTTGATGGTATGGACTAATTTCACGAACACAAGATGTTCAACCACCACTCTGGTCTTTCTTTTTTCTTTCTTTCTTTGTATGCTAATGAATAAAAAGGGATTCGTTGCTACCATAGGCCTCGTGTTGATTTGTCAGCTGGGAAAAGCCATGTAGGGTGCAACTGGATTTTCACTATAAAGTACAAAGCAGATGAATCCGTTAAGAGATTCAATGCTTGGTAGATAGCTAGAAGATTTATAATATTTTATGGGATAGGCTACTAAAAAATTCTTCTCTCATTGGTTGTCAACCAAGATTGATACTTGCAATAACCAGACATAAAATAAAGCCTTTCTAAATGGTGACCTAGAAGAGGAAGTCTACATGGAATTATCACCTGATTTTGAAAAAAGTATGGCAAAGGATCAGGTTTGCATCTATGATCTCAACCTCCTCAATCACACTAACACTAACCCCACCTCTATTACCATCAACTCAGCCAAACTGACCTCTCCAACAACTTTGATATGTACCCGCCTACACTATCCCCACACAGACAACGCACACTTCCTTGATCACGTTGATGCCAACCCCAACCTCCCCAATCACAAAATCATTGATGCCAACTTCACCCACAACAACCTTATTTTCCCCACCTATCCCATTAAAGAGTAGACAGTATTTTATGCATTTGAAATATAGATTAACACCCAAAAAAAATTTATTTCAATGTATTTTATTTGCATGGAATCAAACAGTTCCTTAAATTCAAAATATATTACATTCTCATTACTTTGCACTGCTATATACATTAATTTTAAATATATCCAATCAAATAGCCCTTAGGTTTAACTTTTAAACAACCCCCAAGTTGTCCCCTCTACCTTAATGGGATGTGTCATACCTTTTAATTGTATAATGGTAGTAGCGTTGCTGGACAGTAACAATCTCAAATCACATACGAAAACACTCAACATGAGCCATTCCTAGGTTCAAGAACTCCAAAACGTGCTGATTAAGGATTTGCTTGGTAATGTGTTTCAGTTAGGTTTCTTTTCAGAACTTACCACATCACCAATTTGATTTGTATATAAAACTTCCAACCCCATACGTGCAACCCCATTAAGAACAGCATGTTATTCATTTTCTGTAAGAATAGCAATTATTTTAATTGCATCATATAGTGCAGCACGCCAAAACACAATATACGAAATAGCATCCGTGTACATGAATTTAGAAGGAATTGCACAGCTGGATAATTGATCCACAAGTTATGTTCCAAACAAAAACATTTATACTACTATAAAATCCTAACACATAAATCTCAAACATTTTTGGGCAATCAATTTCACTAGCAAATCACTAGCTCAACAACAGAACCTATTATTTTTGCTTCCCCTTTCATATTGGCAGCTTCAAATCAAATTTCACACATCATGCACGATAGTATAGAGACAAAAATGCAATCCTTATTGATGTAGAACGAAATGGGGGTGATAAAAAAATTAAAGATATAAAATTCCATCTCAGATTTTCCTTGATTAATGAATTTGAATTTGAAATTCAAACAAGAAAAGAAGAGAGGGAAGAGAGGAATTAATTATCTCCTTAATTGGGGCATTTAACTAAGGAGGAAATAATTAGGATAAAGGAGAGAGAGGGTCCGGCCAATGAGGGAGGGAAGGGGGGTGTCCAGATTCGATGTATATGGACCCTTGCATTGAATGCGATTGGAAAAAATTAAATCTGAATTTAAAATTCAGAATTGGAGAGATTGAGGGGGGTTTTCCAAAATAGGTTAACTAATCCGAAAAGATTTTGAGATTCAAATTTATTTGAATTCAAAATAAAAGACTTTCCAAATTAATCATTTGCTAGATTAGGAAAATAATTATGAAGCAATTTGAATTTAGAAATCAATGGGTTGTGGAGGAGAAGCCGGCGGCATGATGGAATGAACTAGGGCTTAGGGAAAGGGATTTAGAGATTGCCTTATTTAGGATCTTAATCTAGGAAGAAATAATTTAAATCAAATCCAATTATAAATTTAATTGGATATAATTTAAATAACTTTCCTAAAATGGAGAAAACCTAATTTATGAAACAAATTCAAATTCAAATTTGACTTTTGAATTCAAATTTGATACTAAAATTGGGGAGGCTAAAGTAGGAAGGTCATAAATGAAAGAGGGAATTGAGGATCCTATGGGGAAAGGTTGGATAGGCTGATGGTGTCGAGGTGATGAGGTGAAGGTGATGGGGCTAAAGTAGGAAGGACATAATTATGGTGAAATGAAATTGGAAACAAGAGAACTTGAAGGTGGGCCGACAGTGGGGTGTAGGGGAAACAAGGCCGGCGATGGGGAGTTTTGAGGAGGGTGTAGCCGACGAATTGGGTGGGGGAAAATGCTTGGCCGGTGGGTTGTGGGGGAGTGGCCAACGGTTGGAGATGGGGGAAAGAAAGGTTGGTGGTTTAGGAAAATAAGGAAAAACAAATCAAAGAAAAAAGAGATAAAACCGCGAGCCTTTGACTCTTCCAAAAACTGACGGGTATTGCGTTGCCCTTCACCAAGGGACTTCAAGCCACAAGCCCGAACCCATCCTGCGGCAAGTGGAAACTCTGATCTCGGTCGTCGATCTTCGTATCTTCCTTTGATTAACGTCCACCGTCGGATGTCCGCATCAGTTCATACAACTTTGCCTTAATAGAAAACTCGCATTCTTTACTATTGAAATTGCTTTATCATTTGCATTTAGAGTTTAAAGAGGAATGGAAGTTCGGTAATTCATGTTCTATATATTTTTTTTTTCATGGGAAAATTAAGGTTATCATACAAAAAATACACAAATTCTACTGTCATTAGATAGGAATTTTTTATGACCAGAAGTTTTCACAACCAGATATACTGTTGTTTCATCAATCTCTATTCATTTTGATGTTGTTAAAAAAAAATAAAGATTGATGCAAGAAAAGTATCTAGATCAAATATAAGAGAAATTAGCCTAGCACAATCTAAACTCTAATTTTAATTAGATAATGATGCATTCTAGAGAAAGCAAGCAAAAGAAACGAACAAGTCCTATCAACTAAGAAAATATCATCAAGGTAATTCACATCACAGAGAAAAAGTAATCCACAAAAAAAAGATGGTGATTTCCTTAATTGGTAAGTATGTGCAAAAAAATCATACTATCACAATCCGAACATTTTACTGACTAGATTTTGATGCATGCAACAAAAATTTGCAAGGTCAAAGAGAGACAAGAAAAGAGAATAGAGGAAATTTAATGGAAAAAATAAATGCCAAAGGATTAATGTTGCATGAGCAAAATCTAATATTCAGAAGCTCACCGTTATTAACTGATTTACGCAATAGAAAACAAAACTACTACTAATAAAGCCAAGTGAAGAGGGTACAAATTGCATAAAAGGATGCAAGTCCTTACAAGCTCCTCGCAACGATCAGAAAGGACAAGCAATTGGGAACCACTGAGAACGGCTTCATCAGCTGCCTCACAGAGGTTCTTCAAAGCCTTTTCCAACGAGCCATCCAAACCTTTACCAATATCAAAAAAGGCTGGCAATACTTGAGGTTTTAAATAAGGATCCTTCATCAATGCCTCAAGTTCCCCCTCATTCAAAACAGGACTAGATAAAATAACCTGTACAAAAAGTAATGCTGAATTCAGTTAAACGATAATGCAGATCTTGCAGAGACACCAATAAAAAGGCATAAAGTTTACATAAATATATCTAGAAAGCAAACCAGTAGTCGCAAACCTGCGAAGCATTTTGTGGTCCAACTCCTAAAATATTTCCACGTTTGCCAATATTCACCTCTAGTGACATGACCAAACCTTCTCTGAGGGGGTCAATAGCAGGATTCGTGACCTAAAACACAAGAAAAAGCATATATCGCAATTTGAATATCAATATCGCAAGTGATAGTGAAATAGATGGAGATATTATTAGTAGAATTCAAGTTGGATGGTTGAAGTCAAGTAATGCATCGGGCCTATTGTGTGACAATAAAATACCACTCAAACTTAAAGGAAAATTATATAAGATGGTGATGAGACCTACAATATTTTATAGTGCAAAATATTGGCTATTAAAAGAGAACCATAAATTTATGTTAAGTGTTGAAGAGATAAGGATGCTCAAGTGGATGAGTGGCTTTACTCTTAAAGATAAAATGCAAAACAAGTATATATGTGAAAAGGTTGGAGTAGCTCCAGTGGAAGATAAGATCAAAGAGCCTTAGATGGTTTGGCCACATAAAGTGCCAGCCTTCTGATGAACCAATAGGGAGAGTAGATGTATTAGATTTTGACTCAAGTTAAAACATGTAGAGGTTGACCCAAAAAAAAAAAAACTTGGTTAGAAAGTATTAGAAATGACTTTTTTAATTAGATTTAAATGAGAATTCAACTCTTAATAGGACACAATGGAGAAAAAGGATTCACGTAGCTGACCCCACATATTGTCATTAAGGCTTGATGTTGTTATTGTTGTTGTTATTGTAAGCTCAAAAGTACACATCCAGGCTAACCAAAATAGCTGAAGTCAAATAAGATGAATTACTATAACGAAGAAAAAAAAATCATTTGACTTCATCCAACTTAGGGCTATAAGTATGATTTCATGAATAAATGCTGTCCTTAGCTGCCCATGCAAGCCAATTCAAAGAAGGAAACAGCTATAATGTTTTGATTAATGAATAGGATGGTCAAGAACTAGCTCATCATACTACAGTGAGAGTACAATTGCCAAAATAAGAACCAGCAGCAATAAATCAATGGTTAACCTGTGTCTTTAGGTCTTTATTTACATACAGCAAACTAATTCCGCTTGAAACAAAAACATAATCTAAGAAATTTCAGTAAGATATATCTGCTAAGAAGCTTGTGAACAGAAACACACAAAACAAATAATGGTCAAATCCTTAAATTTTAAAAGAAAGGACGGTAGTTTGTTGAGACTTATCTGAATGAATTCGGCTAGTTAAATAGATTACAGAGGTTGAAAATAAGGATATAAGGTTTTACAGACTTGGACTACAAAACATAATATATTCTAACGCTGATAGAGAGGGGAGAGAACAAAAACTCTTCTGATTCATGTACACAACTAGCATCCTAAGATCATTCAAATGGTCTCATAAATAATTAGATCTTACTCATTCATCAATCCCTAAATTCTCAATTTGATTCCAAGCCATGCAAAGATAAGGCCAAATTTTAAATAACATCTAATATATTCATATCTTGAAATCAAATTCAAACCTAATTTATCCAAAAGAAGATAATTGAACATGTTGAAATCTAGCCGTTTACAGTACAGAGGATCCGACAGACACATAGATCAATCCGTGGGATGCTCTCATGGATCACGCCTTAATGAAGGAACGAATTTAGGAAAGATTTTATTAGAAAATTTTATGTATTTTATTATTTCCTCATTAAGATATCTTGTATAGATCTATAAGGGAAGATTGTAATGAATAAAGACAAGCTTTTCCCTCTCAAGTTCTAGATTTCAACATGGTATCAGAGCCATCGGCCTTTACTGCCGTGGAAGAAAGATCCTAGATCACCGAAGGAGAACAGGAGGAAGAAGAAGCCACCGGAAGACAAAGTCGGAAGCTGAAGGAGAAAAAGAAAGAGGAAGAAGGGATCGGAAGAGAACCCAAACCGTGTGAAACTTGTTGCGACTACCTCACCCACTGTCGACACGAAGAAGTCGACCGGATCTGAGCCCCGCGACTCGCTCTCGCCGCGTCCGCTGCCGATCCAAGCGGAACGAACCACTCTCGCCACGTCTAAATCGCTGCCGATCCGAGCCGAACGACCCACTCTCACTGCACAGATGCCGAAGCCGCCGCCAACCGAGCACCCGCCGCCCGTGCGTGACTCCCGCGTGCAGCTGGAGAGGCGGAACCGTGCGTGCCTTGGTATTCAACCCGAGTCCTTTAAAGACTCGGCCTGACCCGGTCTAAAAAAAATCCTTATCAACCTTTATTGTCGAACAAGGGAAATTTATTTCCGGGAAGCCATCATTGCTAACCAAGGTAGATAGTTTTAATCACTATCATAATGTCAGAAATCAATTCCTCCGAAAGTATTGACCAAACGGAGGAGTCGATAGTGCACCAAGGACGAGGTGATCTTCAAAGCATGCAACATTCCTATCGTCTAAATGGGAAGAACTACTTGAAGTGGTCTCAATTTGTGAAGACCTACTTGAAGGGGAAAGGTAAAATACATCACCTCCTTGGAGGAGGATCAAAAGAAGGAGATCCCAAATTTGGTGCTTGGGATGAAGCAGACTCCATGACTATGTCATGGATGTGGAATTCCATGACTCCAGAAATTAGTGATACATTTATGTTCCTTTCGACTGCAAAGGACATATGGGATGCTGCCAGACAAACATTCTCCAAAGCTCGTGATGCGGCTCAAATCATTGAAGTTAAAGTCAAAGTTGAGAGCACGAAGCAGGAGAGTAAGACTGTGACGGAGTATGCCACCATTCTACAAAATCTATGGCAGGAACTTGATCACTATAGGTGCATTGAAACCAGCTGTCCGGAGGATGTTGCGATCTTAAAGAACTTTATTGAAAAAGATAGAGTTTATGATTTTCTTGCAGGACTCAATGCAGAATTTGACCAAGTTAGAGTTCAGATCCTCAGCAAATAGGATACACCATCACTCAATGAAACTATTTCTCTCATCCGAGCAGAAGAAAGTCTACGAATAGTGATGTTAGAACCAAAGGTCGTTGAAAACTCAGCAATGGTGATGAACAAAGAATGCTTACAACCTAGTGTTAAACCTTGAGGAAACCCGTCCCCAACACTCTAGTTGACACCAAGACTCTAGACCTTCCTACCGACCCTCCAGTGGTTCGACCCCTCACCACTCGACTGCCCGACCGACCCCTGGAAACACTACTCAACCACCTTCTAGTCCTCCCACACCCCGTCCTAACTTTAGAAGTAAGCCTCCCACCCCGGATACCCCTAGGTCCCACCCATGGACCAAGTGCTTTCGATGCCAGGGCTATGGGCATATCTCCTCTTAGTGTTCTAGTCCTTACAAAGTCACTATTATTGAGGAGATCACTGAAGAAGAACCTAAGCCCGAGGCTGACCAGATCACTAGGTGGAAGATGATGGTAAATTCTTTGAAGATAACAATGATATTGATGTCATCCACTATATACAGAAAATAAACACCTCTCCCATCTGAGTGGTGAAATATGCATTGTCACAACATGATGCAGACAACTAGATAGAAAAAATGTGAAAAGGGGAGAACACCAGGACAAGTAAAACTTTTCTCGATTCAAACTTAGAATGCCAACATCAAACAAACTTCAAAACAAACAAAAGCCAAACTATGATGCACCGACACTTCTCCTCAAAGAGGCGTGCAGTGTCCGACACGACACTCGTCCGACACTCCTCCGACACGTGTCGGACACGCCAAATACATGTCCGATTAAAAAATATTAAATACAAATTGGACACGCGTGTTCGACACGCATATCTTAAATATTTTATGAATTTTTTAAAATATAATTTCTTGTATTTTGCGGGATTTAAACTAAATTTCTTATTTCCTATCCACAATACCAAATCAATGTCCACACTTAATACCCAATCATCGAATATTCTCATTTTCATTTCTTTTTGGCAATGAATGTATTTTGATCTCCTCTCTCGGTGACTGATAAATGGCATCGACGTCTGTCTCTCAATGCCTGAAATATTAATTGTTGTTTTTTGAAACTTACCCAAAAAAGCTAATGTACATGCTCGATACCGCTAGGTATCGCTAGGTACATGCTCGGTACCGCTAGGTGAACCCTGTCAGGGGGGCAGCTAAATGATTTTTTGCTTATATTTTTGTAGTTGTACTAGATATTTTGTACAAAACATCTTTATGTTATAAGCTAAACAAGTTATCATGAAATTGATTTATTATTGCTTGTCATTTTTAAAATAATGTCACCTTAATTTTTATATATTATATTAAAAAATTATTATGCCGCCGTGTCCACGCCGCACTCGTGTCCTATATTTTTAAAAAATGCCATGTCCCGTGTCCGTGTCGTGTCGTGTCCGTGTCGACGTGTCCGTGCATCATAGAAGCCAAACAAACCAAAACTAAATTAAAAATAAAAACAACTACCCTCAGAACAACCGAATAGCGGTCACCTCACATGCAACGAAAATAGTAGGTAATATAAAAGATGTGCTTAAAGGCATGCAAACCAAGGGTCCACCACAGCTACTTGGGCCAACATCCACCCAAACTCCTCCGGCAAATGTTACCAAACTAGCCAACCAACACCTCCAATAGCTCAAGAAGAAAAATACAAGTGGAGTGGAACCTGCAGAGATAAGAAGCCCAAGACGAAATTGTAGAGAGGGGGAGAGAATTGGTACAAGCTCGCAAGCTTTCCATAGAAGAAACCCTCGGGTTTTTAGTGAACTTAGCTCAACAATCAACAACCTTTTCATGCACCAAAACATCTCAAATATATAAGAGAAACAGAAGGCCAGTAGCCAGTCCAGGAGCAGCACCTGATGGGCCACAAGGGGGACAGGAACGGACGTCCACAAGGAACCGGAACAGGCAGCCATGGGAGAAGAACCAGCCACAAAACAGGAGCCAGGCGGGGGGAAACGAAGGGCCACAGAAAGTGGGAAAGAATTAAAACCACTCCACTTAATCAGCAAAAAGGAGGTGAACTATCAATAGTAATAAGCTGAAAAAATAGCAGCTCAACAATTATGAGCTGGAGCATAGCAGCTCCCAAAAATAGAGCAAAAACCGGACAGCCAAGCCCAAACCAAACCCATCAGCAGCCCAAGAGCCAAGGCACCAAAACAGCTAGCACACCCAAAGTTTGCCAAGCCCAAGCACAACCTACTCATGATCATTGGTTGCCTTCCATTATAGGGTAGCATTAAAAAAATAAAAAATAACTATAGCATTCAAATTACAATAAAACTGAAATTTGCATGCATCACAACATATTTCCACTGATGACTGGCATAAGACTTCAATCTTTCATACCTACACCAAAATTAAGGATAAAAACAATAAAGTCGCAGTGGATAGTGGCAGTTGCATCAATGTTGTCTCCTTCAGCATGGTATTTAAACTTAGTATGTCTGTTGTTCCTCACCCTAACCCCTACAAGGTAGTCTAGGTCAACTCCACTACCTTAAAGGTGAAGGAACAAAGCCTCATACCCATCTCCTTCGCTGTCTATAAGGAGAATGTGTGGTGTGACATTCTGGTGATGGATGTTAGACAACTCACCCTAGGGCGTCCCTAGCTCTTTGACAATGATGTCCACATCTATGGGCGTTGAAACACCTGTATGTTTGAATATGCCGGCAAGAAATCAATCTTTTGCCTACGCAGCCCATGGTTAGAGATGACCCCAAGCCTAAGAAAGGGTTGAACCTTGTGATAGCTAAGGTCTTGAATTCTAAGATTACCCAAGGCGCACCCCTGTACGCCTTGGTTGGCCATGAGACTCCCATTGAAACTGATGAGCCTATTCCTTAAGAGGTCCAACCCACACTGAGAGACTATGCTGATGTCTTCCCTAATGATCTCCCTGATCAATTACCCCTGCTTAGAGACATCCAGCACGCTATAGATCTTGTCCCTAAAGCCTCCCTTCCCAACCTGCCCCATTATCGGATGAACCCCATGGAACATGTTGAGCTTAAGAAGCAAGTGGATGAGTTACAACAGCGGGACTATATCAAGGAAAGCATCAGCCCTTGTGTTGTACCAGCTCTTCTTACACCGAAGAAGGATGGTACTTGGAGAATGTACGTTGATAGCCATGGCATCAACAAAATAACTATTACATATCTTTTTTCCTATCCTGAGATTAGACGATATGCTTGACATGATGACAGGAACCACTTTTTTCTCCAAGATTGACCTTAAGAGTGAGTACCATCAGATCCGAATTCGACCCGATGATGAGTGGAAGATTGACTTTAAGACCAAGGATGGTCTATATAAGTGGATGGTTATGCCTTTCGGGTAGAGAAATGCCCATAGTACATTCATGAGAGTCATGACACAAGTGTTGTGCCCTTTCATATGTAAGTTTAACGTTGTCTACTTCAATGACATTCTTATCTATAGTCGGTCCGTGCGTCAACACTTAGACCACTTAAGGCAGTTTTGTGAACTCTTAAGGAATGAACAACTTTATGTTAATCCTAAGAAATACACCTTCCTTTTTAACGCAGTAATTTTTCTAGGCTTTATCGTGTCTGTCCAAGGGGTCTCTACAGATCCCGAGAAGGTGAAAGCCATTGTAGAATGACCAGACATCCAGAAAGTCCGCAGCTTCCATTGTTTGGCCACCTTATATAAAAGATTCATTAGAAACTTTAGCGCCATTATGTCTCCTATCACTGATTGTCGTAAGAAATGTTATTTTCACTAGACCCCGGCTGCCACCAAGACCTTCAAGAAAATTAAGAAAAGAATGGTGGAAGCTTCAGTGATGAGACTTCATGACTTCTCCAAAGTCTTCGAAGTTACTTCTGATGCTTCGGGGGTCGGAAGTGGAGGAGTCCTGTACCAGGAAGGTCACCATGTTGCCTACTTTAGCGAAAAGCTAACTGACATCCGGCAGTGCTATTCCACGTACGACAAAGAGTTCTATGTTGTGATCAAATCCCTTCGACATTGGTGCCACTACATGCTCCCGCAAGAGTTCATCTTTTCGAATCACGAGGCTTCATTACATCAACTCCCAGAAGAAATTGAATGCACGCCATGGACGTTGGGTATAGTTCTTACAGGAATACACTTATACCTAAGGCACAAGGTAGGAGTTGAAAATAAGATTGTTGATGCTCTCAATCGTCGAATGATGACTGCCACCAAAATGAGAGCAAAAGTCATAGAGTTCGTGCGAGAGAAAGAGGATTACTTCGTATGCCCCGATTTCAAGTAGACTTACTCTCTTTTGTCCACAGGCAGCATGTGCCTTATGGAAGATTTTCTCCTTAAAGACGGATACCTTTTTAAAGCTCAGAAGCTTTGTATCCCTAGCACTTCCCTACGGTAATTCCTCGTTTAAAAAATTCACGCTGGAGACCTCGCTAGATACTTCGGTCGTGATAAGACTATTGAAGTCGTAGAGTACCGCTTCTTATGGCCTAGCATGAAGAAGGATGTGGGTAAAATGATTAGTAGGTGACACACTTGCCAACTAGCCAAACACGTAAGCAAAACACTGGTATCTACACTCCTTTACCAGTTCTGATGTATGCAACTTGAAGCAAAACACAATGAGAGAACAACAAAGAGGATCAAGACTCACTTTTAGAAAATTAAGACACCACTTGGAGAACAAAATAGACTAGTTAAAACAACTAGAATTCATATTAGAAAAGAACCAATCATCCAACAAACCCAACAAAAGAAAGTTAGCAAAAGAAACAAAACAAAATTAAAAAAAAAACTATCCTCGGAACATCCTACAAGAGGACTCCTCACATGCACCGATTGTAGAAATATATATTTCAGATAATGTTTAGATATGCAAACTAAGGGTCCACCACTGCAAAGGGGTCCAATGTCCTACCAAACTCCTCCAGCAAATGCCACCAAAACAGCCAACAAATCTTACCAACGGAACCAGAAGAAAGATACAGGTGGAGTGGAACATGCGTAGAGAAGAAAGAGGTTAGAAGCCCAGACGGAGGGTGGAGAAGCTCGCAAGCCTTCCAAGAGGTAGAAGAAGTGGACAAAGCTCTCAAGCTTTTCCAAGAAGAACCCGCAGGTTTTAGAACCTTTGCTCTCAATAATCACCAATTCTTTTCATCTCAAAATATCTCATATATATATATATGCAAGAGAGGGGAAACTAAACAGCCCCAAAATATTAGCATTTCTCACAAAAAATTGTAGTAAAAACAGCAGCCATTAAACAGGGATTTTAATAGCCAGCAGGAAACCAACGGGTTACTAGGCAGTAGAGAGCCAATGGGACTTCAGCAGCTAACAGGGAAACCAACAGCCACCACACAGGAACCCAAGGGCCAACGCATGGGAAGCTTTTCAACACAGGAAACCAAGCATCAAAACCATGGGAAAAGCTCCCAGCAGTCACGGGAAAACAGCCCAACAAGGGACCCGAAGAGACACACTACTTTCGGTAAAAAGGGGGACCACAGGCCATAATTCAGGAGTAAACCAAGGGGTCAAAAATAACAGGAAACCGCAGCATCCCAAGAGACAAAAGGGAAAGGAAAGGGCAAGTTCCACCCACCAAGTATGCTCACCTCAAATTCAATTTCAGAACTAAATATCAGCTCATAATGAGCTACACCTCCACTTGATATTAATGAGCTGGCACCACTAGAATTCCAACAACCAAAGACCAAACTGAAAACAGCCAAGGCCCACCTGAAATGAGCAAACAGGCCAAAGTACAAGATGGACCCCAAAACCAGCAAACCCAAGGTAAGCATAACCCAAACCTTTTCCTACAATGATCATTGGATTTACCACCATCATTGGATAGCTTAAAACAAAACAAACAAAAAAACAACATCAAGCCTTTATCCCACTACGTGGGGTCGGCTACATGAATCCTTTTTCTCCATTGTGTCCTATTAAAAGTCAAATTCTCGTTTAAATCAAATAAAGAAAGGTCATTCCTAATATTTTCTAACCAAGTCTTTTTAGGTCTATGATACGCCTTAGGGTTCCCAAGTTAGGGTTTGCCCTAATGCTCTTCCAAAGATGAAATTTCTCCTCCAAATCCAAGAAAAAAATCAATACAAGAGGGATGAGAGGAAGAACAAGAAACTTTGCATTCAAAATCCAAGAGAAACAAGATACAATTTGTCCACTTCGAGAAGGACAAGGTCTCCCACTACAAACCCTAGAAAAACAAGAGAAAGAAACTAAGGAGGCTAAGAGAAAACTCAAATCATGCATGCCCTAGAAATCTCCCTCTATTCCTTACTTATAGCAAGTCAAAAGACCAACAAAATCCACTAGTGGGCTGCCCAAAATGAACCGCCTGAGCTCAGGCTAGACCTGAGCCAAACCGGTCCAGAAATGGACCGGTTCCGCTCAAGCCGAATGGCCCCCGTCCCGCTCCGCGTACCTGCTTCGGCGGATCGAACGGGCGCGCTGATGCGGCGCCTGTTCCGGCTGTTTCCGCGCGCCGCTGGGTCGCCCACCCTCCCTCAGCTGGCGGAAGGCGGATCGCATCAGTCTACCCCTACCTTTCTTAACATAAGTCAAATCTAATACCTCTACTCTCCTAACCGGGTCATCGCAAGGCCGTCGTTTTATGTGACCAAACCATCTAAGGCAACTTTCTCTAATCTTATCTTCTATTGGATAGCTTAAAAATAAAACAAAAAATATAAAATATAACTAATATTGTTCAAAACAAAAATAATGCAAAATCTAAATGCATCAATTCCCCCTGGTGGGAGAATCTCATCTCCTGATAAGAAAGCTTCAGTAGTTCTTTCATAAAGCTCCAAATTTCGAATTTTCAGATCAATAGCATCAATCCAGGTGCAATCAGTTAATGGTCGATTACTCCATTTGACCAAAAACTTCTTTTGTTCACCATGTCTTGTTTTAGTGATTTTCATATCAACAACATCTTCAATTTGATCTTCTTTGTTCAAAGTAGAACTGGAAAGTGGCAACGTTTCAACATCCATAGAATCACCTATATTTCCTTCATATAAAGAAAGGTCAGAAACATTAAATATAGGAGAAGTTTCAATAGTAATAGGTAGATGCTAGAGGTATGCATTTGTGCCCAGTTTTCGAATAATTCAAAAAGGTCCGAATTTTTTTCTGCTCAGTTTACCAAAAGTACCAACCGGAAATCGTTGGCGACGAAAGTAAGCCATTACCATGTCACCTTCTTTAAAAACAACTTCTCTCCGATGTTTATCTGCAGCAGCTTTGTATTTGACATTAGCTATACGGAGTTTTTCAAGAACTTGCTGTTGGACCGATTTGATATGATCAAAGGATTCTAAAGCTTCAGCACTTACTTTGTTAGGTACAGACAAACCAATCCTATCCAAAATATGTGAAATAGACTGACCATATAAAATTTCAAAGGGAGTTTTTCCAGTAGTTCTATTAACAGATTATTATATGCAAATTCAACTTGAGGTAGAATTAAATCCCATTGAGAAGGTTTCTCACCAGCAAGGCATCTCAAAAGATTTCACAAACTGCGATTGACAACTTCAGTTTGCCCATCGGTTTGAGGATGATAAGCACTACTAAACTGAAGTGAAGTTCCTAACTTAGCCCACAGAGTTCTCCAAAAGTGACTTAAAAATCTAGTATCCCGATCAGAAGTAAATGTACGAGGGACACCATGAAGACGAACAATCTCTTTAAAAAATAAATCAGCCACATGTGAAGCATCAGAATTTTTTTGCAAGGAATGAAATGAGCTATTTTACTAAAACGATCAACAACCACAAAAACAGAATCATGCTTTCTAGCAGTAACCGGAAGACCAAGAATAAAATCCATAGAAATATCCTCCCAATGTTTATTTGGAATTGGGAGAGGAGTGTATAAACCAGTATTTTGTGATGTTCCTTTAAAAGCTTGACTGATTTTGCATTGTTTCACCAATTTAGCAATTTGTTTTCTCATATGAGGCCAGAAATATTTTTCTTCTACCATAGCAATAGTTTTCCCCTGACCAAAATGTCCACTCAAACCCCCACTATGAAGTTCATGCACTAACTGTTCTCTTAAAGAAATTTTTGAAATGCAAAGTCTAGAACCTTTAAACAAAAACCCTTGATGAATAATGTATTGACCAGATGGATCAGTTCCCGAAGCAAGAAAAACTTCCCAAATATCTTTAAAGTCCGAATCACTTGCATAAGTTTCTTTCAAAAACTCAAAAGAAGTAATAGTCGGATAAACAGTTATTAACAAGTGAGACCTCCGACTTAAAGCATCAGCAACTTTATTCAAAACACCAGTTTTATATTTGATATGAAAAGTGTATTCTTACAAAAAAGAAACCCACTTGGCATGCCTTTTATTCTGATTTTTTTGAGAGCCCAGAAAACGAAGTGCCTCGTGATCAGTATTTAAAACAAATTCTCTTTGAATCAAGTAACATCTCCAGAATTTTAAAGCTTGCACAATAGCATAGAACTCTAAATCATAAGTAGAATACTCAGAACTAGATTCATTCAGTTTCTCACTAAAGTAAGCAACAGGTTTTCCTTCTTGACTAAGCACGGCACCAATACCAATATGAGAGGCATCGCAATCAACTTCAAAAATGATGTCAAAATTTGGCAAGCTAAGAATGGAAGCTTGACTCATTTTTGTTTTAATAATTTCAAAAGTATTTTCAGCTTGAGGTGTCCACTTAAAAATCCCCTTTTTCAAACAATCAGTAATAGGAGCAATCAGAGAACTGAAAGTTTTTATAAATCTCCTATGGAAAGAAGCCAAACCATGAAATCCTCTTACTTCGCTTATATTTTTAGGAATAGGCCAATTTTGAATTGCTTCAATTTTAATCGGATCCACTTTTATTCCTTCAGCAGAAACAATAAAGCCGAAAAACGTCAAACTCGCAGTCATGAAAGAACATTTCTTAAGGTTGATGAAAAGCTTTTGTTCTCTTAAGATTTGCAAAACTTGTTTCACATGATTTAAGTGTTCAAAAAGATTAATGCTATAAATCAAAATGTCATCGAAATAAACCACAACAAACTTTCCAATGAGAGGTTCAAAACATGATTCATAGTTCTCATAAAAGTACTCGGAGCATTTGAAAGACCAAAAGGCATCACAAGCCACTCATAAAAACCCTCTTTAGTTTTAAAAGCAATTTTCCATTCATCACCAAGCTTTATTCTTATTTGATGATACTCGCTTCTCAAATCAATTTTAGAAAAGACTTTGGCACAACTCAGCATATCAAGCATGTCATCCAGTCTAGGAATTGAAAATCAATATTTAATGATAATTTTATTTATTGCCCTACTATCCACACACATCCTCCATGTTCCATCTTTTTTTGGAGTTAGCAAAGCAGGCACAGCACAGGGACTCAAACTTTCTTGAATCAAACCCTTTTTTTAACAATTCAGATACTTGTTTAAAAAGTTCAGCATGCTTAGTTGGACTCATCCTATCTATGATGCACCGACACTTCTCCTCAAAGAAGCGTGCAGTGTCTGACACCGTGTCCGACACGACACTCGTCCGACACTCCTCCGACACGTGTCGGACACGCCAAAAATGTGTTCAATTAAAAAAAATATTAAAAACAAATTGGACATGCGTGTCCGACACGCGTATGTTAAATATTTTATAATTTTTTTTAAATATAATTTCTTATTTTGGCGATATTTAAACTAAATTTATTATTTTCTATCCACAACACCAAATCAACGTCTGCATTTAATACCCTTCATCGAATATTCTCATTTTTATTTCTCTTTGGCAGTGAAGGTATTTTCATCTCCTCTCTTTTTGCACAATTACAAATCTTTTTCTTGTTGAACCAGAGTTGAAAGCAGTGATATTCAATGATGATGATATTAAATGCCAAAAACAAATCTCTAAAGCTAATCCTAGTAGTTGAAGCTTAAATGCTTGATGTTATAGTAAGTGATTATTTGTTTATATTTTTGTGGTTGTACTAGACATTTTGTACTAAATATTTTATATTATAAGCTAGAAAAGTTATCATGTCATTCATTTATTATTGTTTGTCATTTTTAATATGATATTACATTAATATATATACACTATATAAAAAAATATATTGTCGTGTCCGCGCCGTACCCGTGTCCTATATTTTCAAAAAAAATCGTGCCCCGTGTCCGTGTCGTGTCCGTGTCACCGTGTCCGTGTCCGTGCATCATAGCATCCTATAATGAGGAAGGTTAGGCAAAGTAGCTCCAGATATTAAATCAATATGATATTGAATTTGTCGCATAGGAGGCAACCCAATTGGCAAATCATCAGGAGTTATATCAGAAAACTCATCCAATAAAGCTTGCATTTTTTTAGGAATATGGAAAACAGTATCAGATTCTTTTCCTAAAACCAAATAAGCAACTTCAAAATGTTTCAAATCATTAGCATTTAAAAGCAATTTAGGAGAAGTAATTTTGGCAACTGTGTTTTTCTTAACGGGCGAATCCGGCATATTTTTTTGTGGATGAAGAGTAAACTCTTTATTATTTTGCATCAAAATATATGTGTTTTTCTCTCCATTATGAACAGTTTTGTTGTCATACTGTCAAGGTCGTCCTAACAAAACATGGCAATCTTCAAGAGGCACAATATCACAAACAACTTGATCTTTAAATGATCCCCCAATTGATAAATTGACAGTACATTGTTTAGTGATTGGAACCTCACCCCCTTCTTTGAACCAAGAGATCTTATAGGATTTAGCAAGTGGTTTTGATTTGAGTTTAAGTTTGTCAACCAGTTTTTGAGAAACAAAATTTTCCGAACTTCCATTATCTATCATAAGGGTGCAGATTTATCCTTCGATGGTGCAAGTTGTTTTGAATATATTTCTTCTTAGCCATCTATCTTCTTTGTCAATTGTTGTTGTTAGAACTTGTCGAATTATCAAAAACTCTCCACTTTCATCTCCTTCAACATCAACTCTTTCAATTTGGTTGTCATTTTCAAATTCAGTTTCATTCACTTCTTCTTCTTCTGAATTTTCATCTTTTTCAATGAGATTATTTCTTGGTGGTTTATTTTTCCTACAAGTGGCTGAAAGATGACCATAAAGCCCGCATTTATAACATGGTTCAATTAACTTAGGTGGATAAGTCGGTTTAGTACCCATAATCCCTTTTCCTTTATAAGTATTTTGATTTTCAAAAGCTTTAATTTTCAGACCAGATGTTCCCCCAGAAGTTTGAGATTGAGATTTACTCCCCTGCCAGTTGAACGACGTTTATATGTTTCCACGATTTTATTGTGACCCCTTTCCCTTTGATGTTGCTTTTCCAATTTTAAAGCCATACGATAAGCCTCGTCAGTTTTAATGATATGAGCAAATTGAGTTGATCTTGAATTGACCACTTTAAATCATTGATGTATCTTGAAACAGTTTTTTCTTCAGATTCTTCTAAATCGTTTCTAGATTGAAGTTTGTAAAACATTTCAGTGTATTCTTCAATGGATTGATTTCCTTGTTTCAGATTATTAAATTCCTGGATTATAGTTCGAGCATGATCAGTTGGCAAGAATTTTCCTTTCATTTTCTCCTTCATTCTTTCCCAATTTTGGACTTTTTCCTTTCCCCTTCTAAGTCTATTATTTTGAAAGTTTTTCCACCAGGTTAAAGCGTGACCAAAAAGTTTTAAGCTAGCAAAACGAACTTTCCTATCATCAGGTATTTCTTTCCATTCAAAAAATTGATCTATCTTTTCTACCCATTCAAGAAATTGATCACGTTGTAGCTTACCCTCAAAGTTAGGAACATCAATTTTAATTCCATAGTCCCAATTTTTTTGTTGATACAACGATTTCTAGGAGCCTCTTCTTCACTTTCAGAAGTTTGATCATTAGGATTAGCATTAGTGTTGTTAACATTCAAGTTCTCAATTGCTTCAGCCATGGTATTAATCTGTTGTTGCAAATTATTCAATTGTTGCATAAGGTTTTGCCAATCACCCAGATTATTAATCTGTTGTTGCAAATTATTCAATAGAAAAGATCCGCCAAACAAAGCCAACAAAAAAAACCAAATCAACCAAGGATGAGAACTTGCTCTGATACCAAAACTGATGTATGCAACTTGAAGCAAAACACAAAGAGAATCAAGACTCACTTTTAGAAATTTAAGACACCACTTGGAGAACAAAATAGACTAGTTAAAACAACTAAAATTCATATTAGAAAAGAACCAATCATCCAACAAACCCAACAAAAGAAAGTTAGCAAAAGAAACAAAACCAAATTTAAAAAAAAAAAAACGCTATCCTCAGAACATCCTACAAGAGGACTCCTCACATGCAACGATTGTAGGAATATATATTTCAAATAATAATTAGATATGCAAACCAAGGGTCCACCACTGCAAAGGGGTCCAATGTCCTATCAAACTCCTTCAGCAAATGTCACCAAAACAACCAACAAATCTTACCAACGGAACCAGAAGAAAGATACAGGTGGAGTGGAACTTGCGTAGAGAAGAAGAGGTTAGAAGCCCAAACGAAGGGTGGAGAAGCTCGCAAGCCTTCTAAGAGGTAGAAGAAGAAGTGGACAAAGCTCTCAAGCTTTTCCAAAAAGAACCCGCAGGTTTTAGCAACTTTGCTCTCAATAATCACCAACCCTTTTCATCTCAAAATATCTCATATATATATGCAAGAGAGGGGAAACTAAATAGCCCCAAAATATTAGCATTTCTCACAAAAAACTGTAGTAAAAACAGCAGCCATTAAACAGGGATTTTAATAGCCAGCAGGAAACCAACGGGTTACTAGGCAGTAGAGAGCCAACGGGACTTCAGCAGCTAACAGGGAAACCAACAGCCACCACACAGGAACCCAAGGGCCAACGCATGGGAAGCTTTTCAACACAGAAAATTAAGCATCAAAACCATGGGAAAAGCTCCCAGCAGTCACGGGAAAACAGCCCAACAAGGGACCCGAAGAGCCACACTAATTTAGGTAAAAAGGGGGACCACAGGCCATAATTCAGGAGTAAACCAAGGGGTCAAAAACAGCAGGAAACCGCAGCATCCCAAGAGACAAAAGGGAGAGGAAAGGGCAAGTTCCACCCACCAAGTATGCTCACCTCAAATTCAATTTCAGAACTAAACATCAGCTCATAATGAGCTACACCTCCACTTGATATTAATGAGCTGGCACCACTAGAATTCCAACAACCAAAGACCAAACCGAAAACAGCCAAGGCCCACCCGAAATCAGCAAACAGCCCAAAGGACAAGATGGACCCCAAAACCAGCAAAACCAAGGTAAGCATAACCCAAACCATTTCCTACCATGATCATTGGATTTACCACCATCATTGGATAGCTTAAAATAAAACAAAAAATAGAAAATATTGTTGACGAATATTTTCGCACCGACCCGACCCCGATCGAGCCCGACTAGGCTCGATCACGCTCGATCAACTCAGTCGATCGACGTCGAGACAAATTCGACTCAAATTAGACTCCAATTTAATTAAATTAAAATTAAATCAAATCAATTCAAACCCCGTCGAGCATCGTCGAACCTAATTCGACGCGATTCGACACCGATTCGAGTTCAATTTTATGGAATTAAGTTGGTCGAACCCAATCGGACCCAAACCGACCCAAATCGGTTCGGGTCGAGTCCAATCTAGACTCAATTTCAACCCTAGCTAATGAGACCATAAGCTGATTTGATTTCCAAAATCAAATTTCTTGATCTAGGGTTGAGATCTCTTCTCAAATCCCACTCAATTTCACTTCAAGTGGGCAGCCAAAATCTACTCAAGTAGATTTTCCCTCGTTACACGGAACGAGGAAGGGGGATGGGACGGAACGGGCGGCTATCCGCTCAGTGCTTGCGTCCCTAAGTAAACGAGATGGAATGGGGAGCCTCATTCGACTCCCCTGTTGTGTTTCTTTCGTGTCCGTCCCGACCCAGAGCGAGAGAACGAGAAAGGGAGGCGGGAGTCGCTCCCCTTGCGTGCGTCCGACCCCATCCAAGTCAGTTCCGGTGCTCTTCTCCGCTTGTGTTCGTCCTTCCGTCCCGAGAAGAGGAAGCAGAGCCGACTGGCTCTGCGTGTTCGTCCAGCCCGAGCGCAAGGAGGAGGCCGCCCGATTCTCTAAGCCTTCGGCCCCCTCTGATTTCTTGAAGGAAGGAATTTGGACTTGCTTCTTCCTACCTCTTAAGCAAAGGAAGAGGAGTAGGAAGACAGTGAAGGCTTGTGGAGGCTTCTCAATCACCATAGAAGTCTACTCTTCCTTCGCTATCATCTCCGACGACTTCGAGGTGATAAAAACAGCAAGTAGAAAGCTGTTGGAGACTTCCAAACAGCAAAGGAAGGCTTCTACTCTCTTCCTTCTTCGTCTCCGGCGACCTCGAGGCGAGTCGGAAGCTGTTGGAGACTTCCAAACAGCAAAGGAGGGTTTCTAAATCTTCCAAACAGCGATTTGGAGCCTTCGAAGCGTCCCGGACAGCAGCGGCAACGACCGGAACACCTAGGACAGCGACTTTGGAGCTTGGATTGGAGCTTGGAGCGACATTGGAGCTTGGAGCGGACCTTGGACAGCAACTTGGATAAAGATTGGAGCGCTTGGACAACCCGGGGAAGGTATACCACCAAAACTTAGGCGAAACCTTAAGGCTCCCAAGGCCAATTGCAATGTGGTTGACGATCCAAAGCCTTAGGTCCTTAGAAACTTTAATTTTTGGTCCCCCAAAACCTTTGTGTTGGCTGTCCACTTTGCAAAGACTATGGAAATTGGTCGATTTCCATTAGGTGACTCTTATGTAAGGGTCCGAAGAGGATTTTGATGCGTATGAAGATGTTGGATTGGTATCCGACACCTTTTAAATTGTATGTCTTTGCATTCATGCAACCCTTCCATTACCTATGCTTGAACTAATAGGGTAAGCCTTTCTTTTCAACCTAGAAATCAAATGTTAGGATGTACACTTCTCTTTATAGTGTTGCATGCTAGGTTAGGCTCCTTAGGTCGACGCGTTATGGCAAAATTGACATATGTTTAGGGTATGTATGTTTGCTAAAGTTCAATGTTTAATAAATTTGGCGGAAACTTGTGGTGGAGTTTTGATACAAATCGTCGTGAGATTTACTACAAGTCTCCAAAGACTTATGTTGTAAACCTCACGACATTCATAACCAACTAAATTCATGACAAATCATTCCGTCAAGTTTACTTTGCTTAGAATGATGATTGCCACTTGTTTGGAACAACCCTAACCCCTAGAGGTTTGGAAGGAGAGTAAATGGGTTCATTTAATCCTAGATGATTTTGAGGTTTCATGGGCCTTCACAAGCCCATGAGTGCCCATGCCTAGAATTATCTAATCCCATTTTCGAAACTTCCAAATTGAGGGTTTATAATGAAATTATTGAAATGCATTTATGTGTTAAGGGTTGTTTGCTCGCTTTTCTTTTCTACCCAAAATCTACAAATTTATAGGCATGTTTATTTAATTTCCAAATGCTTCTTGAAGCAAATGTGGTGTATTCCATGACATCCCGATGTTTATGGATCATACTCCACCAAACATTGAAATTACCTAAGCATGATTAATCAAATTTGTAAATTAAGGGACTCAAGTGCAATGATAGTTGAACTTAGCATATATTCATCCCCTTAAACATACAAACGACATTCACATTTCTAGGTTTCTTAGATGATGTCAAATCCAATCGTAAGACTTCTTAGAAATCGTAGGAGATCAATTCTCCCCTCTCCAAATGAATCCAAAATGTTCATTCAAAACTTTGGGGAACTCTCTCCCCTATGTTTTTCCCATTCATACATGATATTTGGAGCATCCCCAAGGCTCCAAATGTTGGATTGTGTGAATCCTAGCTCTAACCTAAGAGCTATAAACCATCCCGTGTCTACTCTTAGGTCCTTCTTAGATCTTACCAAAATGGATCTCTAGGAGGTTTCTAGAAACTTTCAAATCCCCGAAATCATATCAAGTTTGATTTGGGAAAACCCTCCAACGCATTAGGAAGTTTGCCTTCCCTCTTTCAAGCAAATCCAAAATATTTGTAGGAGAGTTGGAAGTCCTCGTCCTCATGTACATGTCCCTTGCACTTAATAGTTGGGACGTTCTCTAAGTCCCAATTATTATAGTGCATGAATCAAGGTTTTAGGAAAACAAATCCTAAGCCTCTCTCCCATTTCCATTTGCTAACAACACAAAGTTAGCAAATAAATATTTCTCCCTTCATAAATGATGATTTGGAATTCTCTAAAATTCCAAACCTATCATTATATGAAAATCTTGTAGCTTAGAGCCAAAACCTAAGTTCTCCCCTTCTTTCGTTTTGAGACTAAGATCAATGAAAGAATTCCTTTTTTAGGCTTAGGATTCTAAAATCTAGCCTATTTCATTTGCCTAACCTATATAGGTAGATGACCCCTTAATTTGTAGTCCAAAAACTACAAATTACCTCTCCTATGCGATGTTATTTGGAGCATCCCAAGCTTCAAATATCTCATTGCTTGTCTCCTAGTCTATCGTAGGAGCTATCACCCACCCATCTTTTTCTTCCCTTTCGTTTGTTAAGACATACAATTGACAAATGAATGTTCCACTCCCCCATGTATGATAATTTGAAGTCCCCAAAGGCTCCGATCAATTATCATTACATGATAGTCAAACTTTAGAAACAAATTTTAAGTAATCTCCCATTTGAATGTTGAAACAAAATCAACAATCCTTCTCTCTCATACATGTTTATTTGGGACATCTCAAGTCTCCAAATGTATCATTGTATGAATCGTCTAGACTTTAGGACCAAATCCTAAGGAGTTTCTTCATTTGTTGAGTCATAAAATTAACAAATGAGCATCTATCCATATTCACTTGGCTCCAACCAAGTGAATGACCTTCCCCTTGAGTATCAAATGTTCAAGGGCATCCATGATTTGCAACCTCTAAGTTGCATTTCCCTTTCTCTTTCCTACAAGTCAAGATTGTAGGAGAGTTTCCAAATTCATCTTCATGCTCCCAAATCCTAATTGGGAGGATGAATTCCCCTTTGAACACTAAATGTTCAAGGGCATCCATGATTTGCAACCTCTAAGTTGCATTTCCCTTTCTCTTTCCTACAAGTCAAGATTGTAGGAGAGTTTCCAAATTCATCTTCATGCTCTCAAACCCAAGTTGGGAGAATGAATTCTCCTCTTTGAACTCCAAGTGTTTAAAGAGGTTTTAGAAGCTTGCAACCCAAAGTTGCATCTTCTCTTCTTCTTTCTACAACTCAAAAGTTGTATGAAAATCTCACCCAAATCACTTATTTGTTGAATCAAAATCAACAAGTAATTCAATCAAAAATCATTTGTTTGTTGAACCAAATTCAATAAATAATTTCATATCAAGCAAAGGAGAAATTCCTAGCTTTCTTCCATTCTCCTAACCCAAATTTGGTGAATGAGATCCTCTCTTTGGACACCTAAAAGTTCAAAGAATCCTTGATGTGTAAGCCCAAATCTACACATCATCTTCTTATGTTTGCTTAATCCCAACTTAGCAAACTAAATACCCATCATTGAATATAAGAGTTCAATGATAATCTCTCTTGATTTGTAACCCCAAAGTTACAAATCTTTCTCACTTATTGAACCAAACTCAATAAGTGACTCACCTTTATTTGCCTAATCCAAATTAAGCAAATGAAACCTAACTCCTTGAATACAACAATTCAAGGAGACATCTTTTTGATTCGTAGCCTCAAAGCTACTAATCTCCGTTCACTTTTATAGGTTCCAAAAGCCGTAAAAGATGTAATACCTTAGCCCAAAGGCTATAGATTCTCTCTCCTTCAACTCTAAAGTTGTAGGAGATTTTCCCCTCTCTTTAGCTCCAAAAGCTAAGGAGAATCCTTCCAACATTTAGCCCAAAAGCTAAACGACGGATTTCTACCTTTCTCTTTTTAGCTCCAAAAGCTAAGAAGAATCCCTCAACATGTAACCCAAAATTACATGTTGGGCACCTTCCTTAGACCCAAACTCTAGGAGGATCTTTAGTGTGACATACCACACAAGCCTCACACACTTAGTTGCACAACCCCTTAGGCATGCTAGGATTAGGACTTTTCTTTGTGTGCGCATGTGATTGATGTTGTGGATTGATTGCCCTTGGATTGTCTGCGTGTGGGCACTTGCCCTTAAGTGGTTAGTATAGAAATATATATGCTTTTCTGTGCAGGTGGTCATGTCCAAGAAGGGGGTAAATGTCATAATTTTATTAATGCTGTTTGCTTGCAGGCGCTGCTTAATACCCCCCAGGAGACATGACCAATAGGGTAGAAGCAGGGGGCCTAGCACTTAGCACTCTAAGTGTTAGGCCAATTTTGAGATGATTACATGCTTAATTATATAAACTGCCTCCTAACTCTGTTTTGCAGATTTGAGTCTTTTTTTTTTTATCATGTATTTGGTAGAAATAGGATGTAAAACTTGTGGGGTTTGGATTAGAAAGCCAGGAGGATTAAGGGAGAAAGTACCTTTTTTGAGATAAAGCTTGAAGATCCCCACAAGTAGAGTCTGTAATTAATTTGACTGGGTTGTATAATGGCAGGCAACTCAGCTGCCAAACATGTTTGTAATAACTGGGACATTATTTACATTTCTGTCTTTATTTATATACAAAAGCATGTATTGAAGTGTTTACTGGGTGTGCATTAGAAAAGCATGTTTTTCCTAGGTTTCTTCTATTGTTTTTGTGGGTGTGGCCTGGACTTGATCACGTTAGGCTCTTAGAATAAAAACTAAGTTTTCTACCCCTTAACATGTAAGCAATCCAAAAATAAAATCAAATTAGACTCCATGTCTTTTAAGTAAAAAAATTGCATGGCTCCCTTCAAGGAGCCAAGTTTTCAAAACGAAAATAAACATGCATAGCCAAAAATGTGTCACATGTAGAATGCCTCAACTTAAGGACTAGATAATAAAATCTTTTCTTTATGAGTCAACATTTTGCATACCATACATACTAAGGCATCTTGGCCTCAAAGCCAAGTTGTAAGACCTATCTTCTAAATAAAAACAACTCTATCACTCCACATTTGCATTGAGACCGGACAACATGGTTTTAAAAGCGATTAGGGGGAGTTTAGCTGGTAGTCCCTTCCAGGCGGGACAATAAATCCAGAGGTCGGGCGGGTTATGCCTCTTGTGAGGTGTAGCTTGTAAGTCCCTCTTTGCACTCGTTAGATCTAGGTTCGAGGTGCTACCTATCGGTAGTCCTCACCTTAGTCTTAGGGTCCGAGGCACGGGTTGATTCCAAATCACCCTATAAGCCCTCAACTTTCGGGCAATTCCTCCAACAAGTGTTGTTAGGATGTAAGCCCCAATCTTCTAATAAAATACCAACATAAACCAAAATTAGGTTGCTAAAATGTAAAGCCCAACATAGGATAGTTTGGGCACCTCTGAGTTTCATCTCAGAATCAAGTGCCCCTACTTCAACTCCTTTGGCTTTCTTTCCCAAAAATCTAAATCTAAGTTGATCAATTCCTCGAAATTCCTAAAGGCCAAACCTTTAAGCAAGACTTTCATGGATTTTAAAATAAAAATCAATTTTAGCCAATGTTTGAATGACTTCAAAAACAAACAAAACCACTAGTTTAATCAAAAGTTTTCCCAAATCAAACTTGGGATGTAATTAACCATAGGGGCTTGCCCCTATGGGATGTCTGTACCCCAGAAATAAATAAACCCCACTCGACCAAACATCGAGTGGGGGAATCTCTGTTAAATAATTGTAAATTTTATGATTGAGTCCATAAGGGGATGATATTTTTTACCCTCCGGGGTAATATATCATATTCTTATGCCGCACCCGATTATATAATATGCAATCCGTTCGAGGATACAAAAATTCTCCAACAAATATAACTAATATTGTTCAAAACAAAAATAATGCAAAATCTAAATGCATCAAGTTCTCAGCTGTCCGTGGCAAGATGTTAGCATGGACTTCATCCTTGGCTTGCCAAAGACTTTTTATAGGAATGATGCCATCTGTGTCATAGTCGGCCAATTCTCCAAAATGGCACATTTTCTACCCTGTTATAAGACATCTGATACACCCATATTGCCAAATTATACTTTAATGAGGTTGTCAGATTACATAGTTTACCCAAGACCATTGTATCTAACAAGAATGTTAAATGCATGAACTATTTCTGAAAAACTCTCTGAATGAAAATGCGCACCAAACTTCAATTCTCAACAATCTGTCACCCTCAAACCAGCGGTCAAACAAAAGTAGTTAATAGAAGCCTGGGAAATTTATTAAGGTCCTTAGTAGATGAACACATTAAGGATTGGGATTCCAAACTCCCCATGATTGAATTTGCCTACAACAATTATGTAAATCGCACCACTGGTTTAAGTCCTACTAAAATTATATATAAGTACAAACCTAGACATCTAAAATACACAGGTATCTTAAGTATAGGATTTCTAAGTCTGCATCCTCATTTGCATCGCATCTGCATGAATTGCATAAAGAAAGAACATGCCAAATTGAATAGAGCAACATTAATTATAAACTCCATGCTGATCTTAAAAGAAGAATTAAAATATTTGAGGTTGGTGATTCAGTGATGGTGCGGATTCATCAGGAACGGTTTCCACAATGTGTCATTAAGAAATTACATGCTAAAAGTGCAAGACCATTCAAAATAATCAAGAAAATTAATGATAATGATTACGTGGTGGATCTGCCTGCAGAATTTAATATTAATTCCTCTTTTAACATTGAAAATTTAGAAGCTTTTGAGGGTCCAGAGTTTAACCCACCAAATTCACTACAAACTGAGCCTGGTATGACCCCACCCCGTGAGAACCAAAGCCCTCCTCCACTTCCAAATATTTCCAAAACATCCATAGCAGAGAAAGTTGAAATGATTTTAAGTGATGATATCATTTCTAGAAAAAGAGGGTGGAAGAAGGTATTTGGTAAGGTTGAGAGGGAAGCTAGAGTAAGAGGACACTTGGCTAGAGCGCGAGGAGCTTCAGCAGATTGATCCAAATGCACTAGAGATTTATAAGAGCACCCGAGATTCATACTCGAAGGAGTTGTGTACTTTTCTACCTCGGGAGAATGATGAGGACATCCGACAGTGGAGAGTTTATTAGAGACAGTGCTGGAAATTGACAGCCACGATTGCATCCCTTTATTTCTGAAGTTATTATTTGTATTTTTATTTATTATTTTATTATTTTTGATTTTACCCTCTAGGTTTTTGTGACCCCTGAGAGGCACTTTTGTCTTTTGATGTTTACTATTGTACTTGGCTATTTATACACATTTTCTCTTCTTGAGAGGGGATGATGAATATTATGAAATTATTTTCTCCAATTGCACCAAAACCGCTGGCTCTAGCCCCACCATCTCAAACCCTAGCCACCGGCCACCCCTTTCCCTCCTAGATTTATTACTTTCCTAAAATATTTCATTATTAACTTAGAAATTTTTTTAAATTCAAATTCAAATAAATTTGAAATTCAATTTTTTTCCAAAATGATATAACTTATTTTAGGAAAGCCCCCCAGGACCCCAATTATTGCAAATCTGAAATTAAATAGGATTTGATTTTAAATCCACATTCAACGTATACGGACGCATTCAATGTATGAAGACTCCTTCCTTTTTCCGTCCTTTTGGCCGGCCCTCTCTCTCCCTCTCTCTTTAATTGTTTCCTTCCCAATTGGGATCTCTAATTAAGGAGACAATTAGCCACCCCCTCCCCTTATTCCCTCTTTCTCTCTTTCATTTTAGAGAAATTAAAATCAAGTTCCCTAATAATCTCCTTCCTTAAATCTGAATTTAATTTCAGATTTTTTCCTCCTTGATTCAAATACAAGTTCTACAAGACTACAACTAAATCCTTCCTTTCCCTCCTCTATGGTCGGCCCCTACCACCACCCCTCCACTTTGAATTAGCCTCCCTAACCTCCCTCCCACATGTACATCGATCATTACAGGGTTTCTCCTACACCAAGATTGCTGTCTTGCATCCGGAAATCATCCTAGTTGCTGTCCAGAATTTCCTGCACGCCATAGTTTGCTGCCATGCTGTCCAGGACCTCCTAGCTCGCTGTCCAAAGCTTCCAACATGTGACAACTTGCTGTCCTGCCATCCAGAGCTTGTCTAGTTCGCTGTCCCGACTTTCAGAAATTGTTCGATCATCATCCAAACATCCAGAATTATTGTACGGCTGCCTAAAGCATGTGGGAAGAGTTCTGTAGCCATTTCTCCGCATAAGCAACCAAACAACTTCGCCAAAGCTTCAAATCTTCTTCCTTGTTGGTAAACTCTTTCTCATCCTTGTACCTTTTAAATCCCCTTCAATTGTGGCATCATAAAGATTATGTAAACTATCTCCGCAAGGCAATTTATTAAGAGTGTGAGTGAGTGGACCCAAATAGTAACTAGTCTAAATGTTAATTTAGGGATTTCCTTTGAAAATCCCCCATGTTATGTTAAGCTTGATTGAATTGGTTAATGATTATCATGTAATTTGTCCTAAGCTACATCATCCCTCTTATTGTATTTAAGCTCCGTTTAATTCGCTAAAAGTTAGAATAATTATTGTTGCTCTAATCTAAGGCGTTTAATTTCAACATTGGATATTTACATACGCATCTAGTTCTACATCATGCCAGTGTTATATGCCAAGGAAAAAAAGCAGAACATTATAAATTAAAAAAAAATCAATATTTATGTCATCCTCAGAAGCTGCACTCCCTAGCATAATAACCAATTATGATATTTCAATTGCCAATACTCACAAAACAAAATAAAAAAATTCAGAGAGCTAAGGAGAGATTACAGAAACATTGATTCATAAATATCTGCATGCAAGGAAAAATGGAGACAATAGCTCCAATGCACGAAAGTACATCCACCAATTCAACATGCTTTTTTTTTTCATTTTGAAAGTGGACATGCTAGCATTGCAGCACAATTAACAAACTTATATTTTGCAAAAATGCACAACCTACCTGTGCAAAGCGCTGCTTGAAATAGTCAAAGATCATATGTGGTTTCAGAGACAATACGGCTAGTGGAATATCATCACCCATGCAAAATGTTGGCTCTTTTCCTTGTGCAGCCATTGTTTCAATTACCATCTGAACATCTTCACTGGAGTAGCCAAATGCCCTGATCCAACAAACTCGAAAATTTAGAAAGGAATAAATTCAGTGATAAACATAGTTGTGCAAATATAACATCTGACTAAATCAATTACATCAAATAATGTGAAATGTTCCACATAAAAGTAATAGTTTCTCAACATCTAATGATGATGGTGAAGATATGAAACTACAATCATGCTAACAGAAAGAACTTAGGTAAGTACTGATATGGGAGAGTAGGCACACATGCATTTATGAACACAAACAAAGTTAAGGTTTGTGGTGATTAACGCATGGGACAAAAAATGGATATGAGAGCACCACAATAAAATGGCCAAATTTTAGTAACTATAATTGAATAATTTAATAAACATTGTAACATAATAAATTAGATATTTCAAAAAATTAAACTAATATACAAGCAACAGCAACATAAAATAGGCCAGAATCAGAACCCAAGTATTAGATGAGCGATTGAACAAGTGATCCTTACTGTTGCTGCCTCAGTATTGTATCATTATCCAGGACAAGTGATGACAGAAAGTTGACGGGCTTCAATGTCCTCATGTTCTCAGTCAGCCACTTCCTGTAGGGATAAAGTGATGCTATGCTCTTCTTAACATCTGTATTTTCATAAACCTGCAAATAACGGAAAAGGATTATGAATTATAAGCAACAATTGCTGCATGATTCTGATAAGAAACTCCCTACACAGGAAGCCAAAAAAAATTTTCATTAGAACTTTACGAAATAAATGTGCCATTCATTAAATATGAAACCTAAGAGCAGTAATGTATCTGGGAAGCTACGTTTTAACAATCATCCGTTTAATTAATTTTTTAATGTCTCCATATTTTCTAGCAATGTTCTGATACGAAACAGAATGACAAGCACAAATAGGCTGAATTCAGAATGAAAATTTGCACTTAAGATTTGTCTGACAACCAAATATGGAAATATTACTGCCTTTGAAAACATTGTGGTAGAACAAAAATAATATGCGTCAGTAGATCTTATGATAAAATAATCTCCTATTTATCACTTTCTTGCTCATAATCCTTGATGTAGTGCTGAGCTTTCTTACTATAAATTCAAGCCATAAAACGTTGAATATCAACTTAGAAGCCAAATCATGACCAACTAAAACATACCTTCAGGTCAAATTGATTAGCACATTCAGAATAAATGGTACATATGATTGTAAATAACTAAGAAGGAATTTGCTCATTAGTAGCAAGTTTTCAACAATAATAATGAAATGAAAACAAGCAAAAGTACTAGACCTGTCCACTCTGTAGATCAACAGTTATCATCATTCCCGGACCCAATCTACCTTTCATGATGACCTTTGATTCATCCATTGGGAGAACACCCACCTGGATCACTAGTAATTGTGAGTCACATAGTAATTATGCTCACATGTGGAGTATCTTACAAACATTTCTTTAATGGCAAATTATGGAAAAACAATATGGTAAGCATAGGATAAAGAATGTCTGAAAATGCTCGACTGCATCCTCAACAAAGATACATCCTGCTTGTGGCTGCTCCAAGTTAAGACTGCAGCCAAAATTGTGTACAACCACCAAAGAAAACATTGAATTAACATGAGTTTGCACTTTTTATTTCTTCAGACTACCCATGAAAGCAATACCTTTATACAGAGATAACGACATTTTACCCTACCAGTCATATAAGAAAACCTATCTCTATCCCCAGTCGTACAACACTACAAAGAAATGACAAATGTATTTGTCCTCTTCTGTCATGCTACTAGGAATTGGCAGAGGTTTCATATCTGAAAAATGATTAACCTTTAGAAAAATGATCCAATGCCTACTGCTACCAAGGTCATCTGCATTAACGAACCCTTTTGCATTGTAAGAAGCACATTCAACTTTCAGAATTAGACTATAACGGAGCAAACTGTCAACAATGCTTCTTAAAATATATTGCACCCATTGTTCAAGAAAGAAAGAAGAATAAGAAAAACAAAAATATACATTTGACTTCATCACAATTGCCATGAAAACTAATAAACATAATGCCAACACTGTCCACAGATGTTTGGCATACAAACTATTACAAAATTTAATGAGAATTACGTCGTAACCATGGGCCACTCAAGGAGTTGCAAGTATGAAAGCATTAAATCCTACAACATGATCACTCCAACCCCTTGAGAATGTTATCATTCATAATTGCTACTTGGCCTCAGTTGCAACATCAACTTGCTATGTCATTTGTCATATAACAGGACGATGCAACATACGATAGGTAGGTACAACTAACGTGGCTAGATTAGGAAAGAAAAGCAACATACCAAAGGTAACATGACTAGAAATTTACAAAATCATGCATGATTAGAAGTTACATTTATAGCACATAATATGATGCGTACATCCGACAGTGGACATTAATCAAAGGAAGAGACGAAGATCGATAGCCGAGATCCCTCCATTTTATCTTAGTTTATTAATTGTATTTTTATTTAATTATGTATTTTTCATTTTTACCCTTACTTAAGGGTCTTGTCTTATGTAAGCCCAAGAGGCAAAGTTGTCTTTTAGTTTCTTTTAAGGCCTCTATATAGAGGCTCTTGCTCTTGTATTAGACAATGATGGATTAATAAAAAAATTGTTTCTACACATTGTTATTGAGAGCTATGGGAGTTCTTACGAGAGTGGAAGTCCCTATATAAGGCAATGAAATACCCACTAGCCGTAAGATGTGTCCGGGCTCGTGGTTGAAGTCCCTAGGTGAGGGCATCGCATCACCCGTCAGCCATAGGATGTGTTCGAGCTAACGGTTTATCTTATTTCCCTATCTCCTTCCCTCTCTCTTTGCTCCCCTTATTCCAACTCTCGGCCGCCACCTCCCCCTTCTCCTACCGCCGGCTCCAATCCCCTCTCCACTACAAATTTTCGTTTCTCCTCCCCACACCCCCACCCAAACCGCCGGCTAGCTCAGCCTTGAACCGCACCGCCACCTAACCTTAACCTAGATCCTAGTCACCGGCCTCCCTAGCCTTGTTTCCAAAATTTTCCCTAGCCCTTACTCCTTTCCTAATATAGTTTGTGTTAGATTTGGAAGGATTATTAATCCAAGTTTGAACTCAAATTCAAATTTGAAATCTTTCCTAATTTAGTATAAGTTATATTTGGAAAGTTTTTTAATTCTTCAATCAATCTCCTATTAGAATTAAATTAAAAACATATTGTTAAATCCCATCTTTAATTTAATTGGTTCTATTTAGAACCCATTTGAATTACTTTCCCGCCCACTCTCTCCTTGAAACCACCGGCCCCAATACTTATCCTACTGATTTCCTTCCTAATTAAAGACCCCAATTAAAGAGATAATTAATTCCTCTCTTCCCTCCATTAATTTCTTATTTGAATTTCAAATTCAAATCCACTAATTAAGGGAAATCTGATATGGAATATTAGATCTTTAATTTTTATTACACCCTCAACCTCCGTTCTACATCAGTCTGGTATCAGAGCATGATTACCCGAGATGCGGACTCGACGGAGTCGAGCTTTTTTCCACCCCGACAGAATGATGCTTACATCCGATGGTCTATGTTAATCAAAGGAAGAGACGAAGATCGACGGCCGATATCCCTCCATTTTATCTTATTTTATTAATTGTATTTTTTATTTAATTATGTATTCTTTGTTTGTACCCTTACTTAATGGTATTGTCTTATATAAGCCAAAGAGGCAAAGTTGTCTATTAGTTTTTTAAGGTTTATATATAGATGTCTTTGCTCTTGTATTAGACAATAATGAATTAATAAAAAAAAACTCTACACTTTGTTCTTGAGAGCTATGAGAGTTCTTAGAATAGTGGAAGTCCTTATGTGAGGGCAATAAAATACCCACCAGCAGCAAAATGTGTCTGGGCTCGTGATTGAAGTTTCTAGATGAGGGCATCGCATCACCCGTCAGCCGCAGGATGTGTCCGGACTCACGGTTTATCTTCTTTCCCTATCTCCTTCCTTCTCTCTTTTCTCCCCTTACTCCAACTCTCGGCCACCACCTCCCCCCTTCTCTCTACCGTCGGCTCCAATCCCCTCTCCACTACAAGTTTTAGTTTCTCCTCCCCACACCCCCACCCCAACAACCTGCTAGCTCAGCCTTGAACCCAAGCGCCACCTAACCTTAACCTAGATCCTAGATGTCGGCCTCCCCTAGCCTTGTTTACAAAAATTGCCCTAGCCCATACTCCTTTCCTAATATAGTGTGTTAGATTTGGAAGGATTATTAATCCAAGTTTGAAATCAAATTTGATGCAAGCACACTAGTTAGAAAAGCCAAACAAGGAGAACAATGGGCAAAACTATAATCAAACTCAATTCAAATAGTAGCAATCATCTATTAGCACAAAAACCGACGGATAAAAACTAGAAGAAAGATCAAAAGAAACAAAAGAAATAATAGAAGTCGCTATCATCAGAACAACCGACAGAACAGTTTCCTCACATGCATCGAAATGTAGGTTAAGTAAAGTATGTGCTTATGGCTAGCAAACCGATGGTCCACCACAGCAAGAAGGTCCAAACGTTCAACCAAACTCCGCCAGCAAATGCTCCCAAATCAACCAACAAACACCTCCAAAGCTCATGGGGAAGGATACAAATGGAGTGGAACATGCCAAGAGTGGGGAACCAAACAGCCATAAACCTCCAAATAAGTCAATTAGATTTTAGGAAATGAAAGGCCAACAGCCACAGAAACAAATCCCAAATGGCACAGCAGAACAAAGAAGGGGATTCACGGAACCAAGCAGAAAACCGCATAACCGAGCAGCCATCCGCAAGAACCAAAGGGACAAAGGCACGGAAAAACCACCCAGCACAGGAAACCAACAGCTAGCCACGGAAACACAACGGACAAAGCACGAGAAATCACCTAGCTCAGGGAAATGAGAAGAAAGAGGGGAGGAGAAGAGACAAGTCCACTCCAAATTGAATCCAAAATTTAAGAGCATACCTTTTTAGATTAATGAGCTGGGTAGTTCAATAAATTCCTCAATAAATGAACTAAACTTCAGCTCAACATTAATGAGCTAGCAACTTAGAAAAATAAAGCTCAACTCCAATAAACCACCACCTCCTATCATCATTTTCAGCTCAAACCGAGAACCATAAGCCAACCCACCAGCAGCAGCCCAAAGGTATTGGAAATCGATATTTAATAGTGATCTTGTTTATTGCCCTACAATCCACACACATCCTCCATGTTTCATCTTTTTTTTGTGTTAATAAAACAGGCACAACACAGGGACTTAAACTTTCTTGAATCAAACCCTTTTTTAGTAAATCAGTCACTTGCTTTAAAAGTTCAGCATGTTCAGAAGGACTCAATCTGTAATGAGGAAGGTTAGGCAAAATGGCTCCAGGAATTAGATCAATATGATGTTGAATATTTTGCATAGGAGGCAACCCAATTGGCAACTCATCAGGAGTTATATCAGAAAACTCATCAATTAAGCTTGCATTTCTTTAGGAATATGAAAAACAGTATCAGATTCTTTTCCCAAAACCAAATAAGCAACTTCAGAATGTTTCAAGTCATTAGCATTTAAAAGCAATTCATGAGAAGTAATTTTGGCAACTGTGTTTTTCTTAACAGGCGAATCCGGCACATTTTTTTTGTGGATGAAGAGTAAACTCATTATTTTGCATCAAAGTATATGTGTTTTTCTCTCCATTGTGAATAGTTTTGTGGTCATATTGCCAAGGTCGCCCTAACAAAATATGGCAAACTTCAAGAGGCACAACATCACAAACAACTTGATCTTTGAAAAAACCCCCAATTGACAAATTGACAGTACATTGCTTAGTGATTGGAACCTCACCCCCTTCTTTGAACCAAGAGATTTTATAGGATTTGACAAGTGGTGTTGATTTTATTTTAAGCTTATCAACCAGTTTTTGAGATACAAAATTTCCAGAACTCCCACTATCTATCATAAGAGTGCATATTTTTCCTTCGATTGTGCAAGTTGTTTTGAATATGTTTCTTCTTAGCCACCTATCCATTTGTCAATTTTTGTTGTTAAAACTTGTCGAATTACTAAAAACTCTTCACTTTCATCTCCTTCAACATCAACATTTTCTATTTCAGTGTCATGTTCAGTTTTAGTTTTGTTTTCTTCTTCTTCTAAATTTTCATCATTTTCAATGAGATTATTTTTTGGTGGATTGTTTTTTCTACAAGTGGCAGAGAGATGACCATAAATCCCGCATTTAAAACATGGTCCTATTAATCTATGTTGATCAGTCGGCTTAGCACCCATAATCCCTTTTCCTTTATCAGCATTTTGATTTTCAAAAGTTTTAACTTTCACACCAAATGTTCCCCCGTAAGTTTGAGATTGAGTTTTAACCCCGCCAGTTGGTCATCGTTTATATGTTTCTATTACTTTATTGTGACCCCTTTCCCTTTGATATTGCTTTTCCAATTTTAGTGTCATACGATATGCTTTGTCAGTTTTAATGATGTGCTGCAAGTTGAGTTGATCTTGGATTGACCATTTTAAGCCATTGATGTATCTTGAAATAGTTTTTTCTTCATATTCTTCTAAATCATTTCTGGATTGAAGTTTGTAAAACATTTCAGTGTATTCTTCAATGGATTGATTTCCTTGTTTCAAGTTATTAAATTCTTGGAATATTGTTCGAGCATGATCAGTTGGCAATAATTTTTCTTTCATTTTCTTCTTCATTCTTTCCTAGTTTTAGACTTTTTCTTTTCCCCTCCTAAGTCTATTATTTTGAAAGTTTTTCCACCAGGTTAAGGCATGACCAGAAAGTTTTAAGCTAGCAAAGCGAACTTTCCTATTATCAGGTATTTCTTTCCATTCAAAAAATTGATGTATCTTTTCTACCCATTCAAGAAATTGGTCGGGTTGTAGCTTACCCTCAAAGTTAGGAACATAAATTTTAATTCCATAGTCCCAATTTCTTTGTTGCCTATGTTGATTTCTAGCAACCTTCTCTTCACTTTTAGAAGTTTGAACATTAGGATTAGCATTAGCGTTATTAACATCCAAATTCTCAATTGTTTCAGCAATGGTATTGATTTGTTATTGCAAATGATTCAATTGTTGCATAAGATTTTGCTAATCCCCGGATTATTAGCCATCTTAGAAATTGGAAAAAATCCATCCAAACAAAAACAAAATGCTAACAAAAATCACACCAACCAAGGATAAGAACTTGCTGATACCAAACTTGATGCAAGCACACTAGTTAGAAAAGCCAAACAAGGAAAACAATGGGCAAAACTATAATCAAACTCGATTCAAATAGTAGCAACCATCTATTAGCACAAAAACCGATGGATAAAAACTAGAAGAAAGATCAAAAGAAACAAAAGAAATAATAAAAGTCGCTATCCTCATAACAACCGACAGAACGGTTTCCTCATATGCATCGAAATGTAGATTAAGTAAAGTATGTGCTTAGGGCTAGCAAACCGATGGTCCACCACAGCAAGAAGGTCCAAACGTTCAATCAAACTCCTCCAGCAAATGCTCCCAAATCAGCCAACAAACACCTCCAAAGCTCATGAAGAAGGATACAAATGGAGTGGAACTTGCCTAGAGAAGAAAAAGGTAAAGAAGCCCAGACGAAATAGAGGAGAAGAAGTGATGTAGACAAGGGGGGGGGCAACACAAGTTGAGTTTTTCTTGTAATTTCTTGCCTTGTATCTTTTCATCTTCCCCCTCTCCTTTTTCATTATCTTGTCCTTTCATCTTCCATTTGTCCTTTGGATGTTTGTTGGTTTCATGAAGGCATTGGCTGTTTTCGGTTTGAGCTTATGTAGTTGAAACTCTAGTGGTGCCAGCTCATTAATATCTAGTGGAGGAGTAGCTCATTATGAGCTGATGTTTAGCTCTAAAAATTCTTTATGAGGTGCAAGCTATTAGGTGAGTGGAACTTGTCTCTTCCTCTTCCTTTGCCTCTTGAGCTGCTGCATTATTTTTCCCTCTTTAGGCTGATGGAACCGTGGCCTTCATGGTGTTTTAATGGTGGCTGTTGGTTTCTTGTGCTTGGCTGTTGGAACCGAAATTCCCTCCTTGGATTTGCTGTGCCGTTTGGGGTTTCACTGTGCTGGAACCGTGGCCACCTTTTGGAGATTTGAGGTACCGGTTGGAATTTCTGAACCTGTGCTGGAACCGTGGCCTTTTTCCTTGAGACTTGCTATGCTGTTTGGAATTCCTGTGCTGGATATTTATGGCTGTTTGGGCTGTTTAGTTCTCCTCTTTTGCCTATATATATGAGATGTTTTGTGAAGAATATAGAGTTATGTGAGTGATTTTTGGAGATAAAACCTGCGGGTTTGTTGTTTGGAAAAGCTTGCGAGCTTTGTCCATTCCCTCTTCCACCTCCTTCGGAAATCCTGCGGGCTCTTTCCAACCTTCGTCTCGTCTCCTAATCTCTTTCTTCTCTCCATAGTAATCATTCCATTGTATCCTTCTTCTCTTGGAAAGCAACTTTAGGTGTCTTGTAAGAGTCATTTGAGTCGTTTGTAAGCGTCCAAATTGTAAATGTCATTTGAGTCAAAAGTTTGTAAGTCGTTTTTTAAAGTTGTGTTTTATAGTATTTGTGTTCTTTTAAGCATTTTATGTCTTTATTTTGTTCTTAGAAAGGTTTTCTTTTTGTGATCAAAAATTTGGGTCCCTCTCCCAAATTTTTGATTGCATCAAGAAGAAGTGGACAAAGCTCTCAAGCTTTTCCAAGAAGAAAACCCTCAGGTTTTAAAAGAGACAATGCTCAATAATTTTCAACAACCTTTCCCCACAAAAATCATCTTCTATATATAGACAAGAGTGGGGAACCAAACAGCCATAAACCTCCAAATAAGCCAATTAGATTTTAGGAAATAAAAGGCCAACAGCCACAGCAACAAATCCCAAACGGCACAGCAGAACAAAGAAGGGGATTCACGGAACCAAGCAGAAAACCGCATAACCGAACAGCCATCCGCAAGAACCAAAGGGCCAAAGGCACGGGAAAACCACCCAGCACAAGAAACCAACAGCCAGCCACGGAAACCCAAGGGACAAAGCACGGGAAATCACCCAGCTCAGGGAAGTGAGAAGAAAAAGAGGAGGAGAAGAGACAAGTCCACTCCAAATTGAATCCAAAATTTAAGAGCATACCTTTTTAGATTAATGAGCTAGGTAGTTCAATAAATCCCTCAATAAATGAACTAAACTTCAGCTCAACATTAATGAGCTAGCAACTTAGAAAAATAAAGCTCAACTCCAATAAACCACCACCTCCTATCATCATTTTCAGCTCAAACCGAGAACCAGCAGCAGCCCAAAGGACCCATCAAGCTAGCAAATCAAAGGTCTACCAAAGCCCAAGCACAACCTACCATGATCATTGGATGCTTTCCCATCATTGTATAGCTAAAAAAAATATAAAACTAAATTAAAAATTAATGTTCAATATTTGATAATGAAAATACACAAATTATGATTGTATCAAAATTCAAATTTGAAATCTTTCCTAATTTAGTATAAGTTATATTTGAAAAGTTTTCAATTCTTCAATCAATCTCCTATTAGAATTAAACTAAAAATAGATTGTTAAATCACATCTTTAATTTAATTGGTTCTATTTAAGAAACCCCATTGAATTATTTTCCCTCCCTCTCTCCTTGAAATCGCCAACCCCCCTCTTCATGTACAAGTTTGAATTTTCAAATTCAAAATAGTCTCTTCATTACCTTCCTAAATTAATCTTTTGTTAACTCCAAAAGTTTCTAATTTGAATCCAAATTAATTTGAATTTCAAATCCCTTTCCTAATAAATAGATCTAATTTAGGAATACCCTTCAATCCCTAAAAATCTGAAATTAATTTCAAATTTAATTACCCCATCACATTTAATGCTATGGTTTACATACATCGAATGTGGACATCTTTCCCTCCCCTCTATCCTAATAATTTCCTTCCTAATTAAAGGCCCCAATTAAGGAGATAATTAATTCCTATCTTCCTTCCCTTCTTTTCTTGTTTGAATTTCAAATTCAAATCCATTACTTAAGGGAAATCTAAGATGGAATAGTAGATCTTTAATTTTTATTACAACCCCCTCCGTTCTACATCACAATAAGAACGAATGGGAAAGGAGACTTCATAAAGACAAACAAAATAGCTTGAGTAACGCTACTCATAATGACAGGAAGATCATGTTTCAACAGTTCTGTTTATAATTTCTCATACATGGTATCATCCCAGGTTATCAAAGCTCTTTTTTCATGGAAAGCGAATCTATTCTATGTTACCTACAGAAAATTCTTTTGTATCTTCCCCTCTATCATAGATTTTGATGTAGGACTATCATGTGAAGACTTGCATTATGAAATTAAACATAAGTTAAATTTAAAATCAGCAAGCTATTAATCATGGGGATGCTTAAAACAAGCTTCAAACAAGTTAAAAGGCAATCCACAAATAGCAATTAACCATAACCAAAATTCTGGAATTCAAGAAGTATAAATCAAATCAACAACTTAGCTAACATCAGTTGGCAAAAAGATCCAACATTTAACATAGATCAGTCACTATGATAACCATGCACTCAATGATTTAAGAAGCTGGTAAATTTAATTAACATGAAAGTAGTGATGCCACAGAGAATTAGACATCAAAGCTATCTACTTAAATGTATGAAGTGAGAGTAGAAATACATAGGTATTTGCGCCGCAGGGAAGCTTCTATAAGAGGTGGTGGGGCCTCGGCCGATTGATCTTCAAATGGTTGCTCCGTAATGTCTTCCTTGTGTCTTGCTTCACAGTGGAGAAGATGAAATGTTGGCCGAAATTTGGAAGGAGGGAAGCCACGATTTTTGCTATTTGAGGGAGATTAGGAATGGTATGAGGATAATTAGAGTGGTGGGGCTTAGGGGAATAGGAGAAAGTGGGATTGAAAAAAGGAAAAATTATTTTGGGAAAAAGAAATGATAAAGTTAACTTTGCAATTAATGGGTTAACTTCCCATTAATTAACTTGAAGAGTTCCAAGAGAGGGCCAACCATGGTGAAAGGGAAGGGGTTGTGGCTTTTCCAATTCCCAACTAGTTTTCAAAATGAAAATAAGGAGAGGCAATTAATGGATCAACTTCCCATTAATTAACATGAAGAGTTCCAAGGGACAAGTGAGGTCCAATTGGAATCCCAAAGGTTAAAATTTCCTATTTGGAAAATTTTGGATTGGGAACTTGAATGGGGAAGTGGTGGTGGTGGGTTTGCCGTGAGCGGTGGAAGGGGAAGGGTGTTGACCGGCAGTTAGGGAGGAAGAAGGAGGGAAAGGGGAAGAGATACAAGGAAAAAACCAAGAGCTCACCTTAATAGGTTGTTGGGTACTTCATTCGCCCTCTCCTAAGGAATCACCACTCTACTACACTCACTCTCACACAAGAGAAGAGAGCTAAAATCAGAATTCATTCAAAATAATCATCATCACCTTACAAAGGGGGAGAGAGTCATATATATAAGCTCCACCACATGATAAGACAAAAGACACAAATGCTCTTGGGCTTATAAGATAACATTAAGGAAAAGTTCACAAACTAAATTAAATCACATATAACACACATAACAACTAATAATATAACGACTCAATCGTGGTCGTCGATCTACAGCCCCTTCTATGATAAACTTTCCATGCATTGATGCCCCCATCATTATCCCAGGGTGGGAAAGATCCCGACCTCGTCGAGTAGGCGTCATGTGAACTCTCGTACAACTCCAGATTAATCTTTTGCAGCTCCTCACGATCTAGCCAAGTATTCTCATTCTCGGGATTACCTCTCTACTTAACTAGATATCTTCTCTGTCTGCCTTCCTTTGTGGAAATGATTTCTTCACTTAAGATCATGTCAATCTTATCCGCATTGGGTGATTTGGGTAGATTGCGAAGTAGAGGTAGGCTAGGGTGCTCACAAGATGGGATCACATAAGGCTCAAAATGTAGTAGATTGGGTGGGTTAAAATTTGGTCCCTCGTAGGCTACTAAATCCTCAATGTTAAAGGAGGCACTACCGCCAAAATCTGCAAGCAGATCTAACACGTGAGCATTATCATTGATTTTCTTTATCACCTTAAAAGGTCCAGCACTTTTAGCATGCAATTTCTTAACCGTTCTTTTTCGGAACCGCTCCGGACAAATTCGAACCATCATAGAAACACCCACCTCAAATGTTTTATATATTTTTTAAGATCCGCATGAAATTTGTAGCTTTCATTATTTTGTTCAATTCATGTAGTAATTTCTTTATGTAAGTCATGCAAATGTGACGCAAATGTATGATACATACTCATATACTCTATACCTAGGACACATATGAATAAGATATAATGTTTGCTTAGGCTTGTATAGGCCAGTGGTGCGGTTAATAGAGTTATTGTAGGCAAATTAAACAATAGAAAGTTTAAAAGCCCAATCTCTAACATGCTCACTCCTCAAAATATTTCTTAAACACCTATTGACTACATCAATTTGGACATCAGTCTGGGGGTGAAAGCTATGGAGAATTGAAATATTGTACCCATTTTCAACCATAAGGTTTTCCAGAAATAACTTGTGAATTTGACATCCCTAGCAGACACAATGGTTTTGGGTAACCCATGTAGTTTAACCACCTCATTGAAATAAAGCTTGGCAACACCTAAGGCATCGGATGTCCTAGAACAGGGTAAGAAGTGAGCCATCTAAGAGAATCTACCTACTATGACATAAATGGCATCATTCCTATGAATAGTCTTTGGTAAGCCTAAGACAAAATCCATACTAACATCCTGCCAAGGACAATTAGAGACGAGTAGAGGTGTATACAGGCCAGTATTTTGCTTCCTTTGCTTGGCAAGTTGGCAGGTTTGGCGCATACTAACCAACCTAGCGACATCTCTCTTCAGGCTAGGCTAGAAGAAACGATACTCTACAGCCTCTATGGTCTTATCACAACCAAAGTGGCCAGCAAGACTCCCGCATGAAGCTCCCAAACCAAAAATTCCCTAAGGGAGGTGCACGGGATATAAAGCTTTTGGGATTTAAATAGATACCCATCCTCAATGAGATAATCATTAATAGTGCGCTTAGGGCCTGAGGAGAGCATGGAGTACATTTCCTTGAAGTCAGGACACTCTAAATATTCTTCCTTCAACTATTCAAATACAGTGACTTTTGCCCTCATCTCGACATTAGTCATCATATGATGACTAAGGGCATCAGCAACTTTATTCTCAACTCCAACCTTATGCCTAAGGTTATAGGTGTATTTTGGGAGGAATTCAACCCATCTGCCTTGGCAAGCATTCAGTTTCTTCTGGGAGGTTACGTAATGAAGAGCTTCATGATCAGAGAAGATGACGAACTCTTGTGGGAGATAATAGTGTCGCCAATATCGCAGAGACTGAACCACAACATAAAACTCCTTGTCACATGTGGAGTACCATTGACGAATTTCATTCAGCTTCTCACTAAAATAGGCCACGAGATGACTCTCTTGGGATAGGACTCCTCCAATACTAACTCCTGAAGCATAACATAGCACTTCAAATACTTTGAAAAAGTCAGGAAGTCTCAACACAGGGGCTTCCACCATCTTTTATTTAATCTCATCAAAGGCTCTGGTGGCAGTCATAAAACATTGGAATTCTCCTTTCTTCAGACAATCGGTGATAGGGGAGACAATGGAGCTGAAGTTCCAAATGAACCTCCAGTAAAAAGTAACTAAGCCATGGAAGCTCCTAACTTCCCGAATATTTCTGGGAACAGGCCATTCAGCCATGGCTTTTACCTTCTCTGGGTTAGAAGAGACCCCACGGGTTGAAACTATGAAGCCCAAAAACACAACCTGGTCAGTGAGGAAGATGCACTTATTAGGATTAGCATATAGCTATTCCTTCCTTAGAACCTCACATAACTGGCTGATATAGTCAAGTGTTGATCGACAGATCGACTATAGATAAGAATGTCATCAAAATAAATGACAACAAACTTACCCATGAAGAGTTTCAGCACCTGGGTCATGACTCTCATGAAAGTACTAAGGGCATTACTCAACACGAATAGCATGAACAACTACTCATAGAGACCATCCTTAGTCTTGAAAGCTGCCTTCTACTCATCCCCAGGACAAATTCTAATCTGGTGGCATCCACTCTTAAGATTGATTTTGGAGAATATAGTGGCTCCAGACATCATATCCAACATGTCATCCAGTCTAGCGATAGGGAAACGTACTTGACAGTGATTTTGTTGATAGCACAGCTATCAACACACATTCTTCATGTATCATCCCTCTTAGAGGTAACAAGGGCTGGTATAGCACAAAAACTCAAACTCTCCTTAATGAAACCCCACTGTAGGAGTTCATCCACCTGCCTCTTGAGCTTAGCATACTCAGTGGGATTCATACAGTAATGAGGCAAGTTGGGGAGGGAAGCACCGAGGATAAGGTCAATGGCATGTTGTATATCCCTCAAAGGTGGTAACTGGTTAGGAAGATCCTCAAGAAAAATATCAAAAAATCCTTAAGGATGAGTTGTACCTCCTGAGGAATGGGCATCTCAAGCTCCTCAGTAACCTCACGACCCACTAAGGCATAAAGGGGTGCGCCTTTGGCCACACAAGAATCAATAATTTTGGTAAATACAAGGTTGAGCCCTTTACTAGGTTTCACGGGATTAGATTTAAGTTCATCCTTAGATTTTGGCTGAGTATACAAGAGCTTGATCTTCTTGCCACCATGTTCAAACACTGTAATATCCAAGTTTCAGAGCAGGTAAATATAATTTATTTTAGTGGAATTGTGATTTTTAATAATTAGATTATTATTATGTAATTATTAGTAACTATTTTAAGAATTATAATTTAATTCTTGTATTCCTGAATAGTTCTTAGGTTGGGTTGAGAGAGAGAGCAGTTATGCAAATGTGAGCGGGCCCTCACAAGCTCTTATCCTTGTTCTTATTGATTCATGCAAGCAGGAATGATAAGGGAGTCGGCATAGTGCAGTTTGCACTATTTCAGTGTTCGACATAGTTATTTTAAGTGGTTGGTGCGGGAATTCCTGTAGAGATTTCCTGAAGGAAAACTGCAGCCTTGTTCGGCCAGAGGAGGAGGTTGTGCGGAAAAAACAGGAAGAAATTCCTGTTAAGCATTCGGCTGAGTGCTGTATTGTAGTATACAGCATAATGCTTTGAAGGAAATAGGATTTCAGAAATAGGCTAAAGGAAATTTGGGAAGATGGAAGCAGTGTGTGGATAAGAATTTAGTTCAAAACTTGGAACAGTAATCCTAAAATAGATTTAAATATAGTAAGAAATTGCTGCTATCAAGTATTGTAATGAGATCTATATTTGATACAGGAAATAACGAAAGAAAGAGTGAAGAATAATTAGTTAAGTAAAGGGAGAATAGAGAAGTGAAGGAAAAGGAAGGAGTTACCTAATTTATGCAGAAGGAAGGATGATGAGGACATCGCTCAGAGATTCAGACACGTGTACCAGCGACGGAATCGTAGATCGATGGCTACGATTCAGCGTCTTTACTTTTTATGCTTTATGTTTTATCTTTTGTTGTTTGCATGATGTTTTATTTGGTTTTTGTTATTTACCATTTTTACCCTTATGGGAAGTATCTTGTCATTGTAGCCCGGAGGGCCAAAACACTGGCCTGTATACACCTCTACTCGTCCCTAATTGTCCTTGGCATGATGTTAGTATGGATTTTGTCTTAGGCTTACCAAAGACTATTCATAGGAATGATGTCATTTGTCTCATAGTTGGTAGATTCTGTTAGATGGCTCACTTCTTACCCTGTTCTAGGACATCCGATGCCTCAAGTGTTTTATTTGGTTTTTGTTGTTTACCAAGGACAATTAGGGACGAGAAGAGGTGTATACAGGCCAGTGTATGAGGGCATCAATGCATGGAAAGTTTATCATAGAATGGGTCGTAGATCGCCGGCCACGATTGAGTCGTTATATTATTAGTTGTTATGTGTGTTGTATGTGATTTAATTTAGTTTATTAACTTTTCCTTAATGTTATGTTGTAAGTCCAAGGGCATTTATGTCTTTTGTCTTATCATGTGGTGGAGCCTATATATATATGGCTTTCTCCCCCTCCCCTGTAAGGTGATGATGATTATTTTGAATGAATTATCTACATAATTTTTCTGCTTGAATATGAAATGATAGCATTCCTAGGACATGCATCCACCTATCTTAGAATATGGAAGATAAGAAGCAACATATCTATAAATTTACAGAGTTCTTAAAGCTGAGTGTTACACCTATTCAGAATTGTAGCACATGTTCAACATTATTCTCTACATGTCTTAACATTCACTAGATGTGAAGTAAAGCTCTTCAAATGTCATTGTCACCTGACTTAAATGGAAAATAAATGTAAAGAAAAAGATGGTATTGAATATTAGCAGCGAATAAAAAACATAAAAAATTTATGCTTTTGTATGTTCATTGAGGTTAGGTTGGTTGGGAAGTTTTTGGAGGTGCAGTTTAATCTAACATATACAAGCAAATACACAGTAATAAAAGAATTTCCCAATGCACAAGAATGTTGGTGCAGTATTATACAATATTTTCATGGAAAGTAAAAGTTGCTGATTGCAACTACGAAACACCTTTATTTGGAAGTCAAAAACTCATTTTATTAACTAATATCTTGTCAAGACTTACCATTTTCAGGCCCTAACATACAACAACTACAAATATATAGTCAATCATAAGAGTTTTGTAAATTCGTTGCCTATAAGACAGGAAAAAGGTTTCATGCAGGCTTATAATTCTCTGTATTTAACACTAAACAGTTCCCTACTAAAATTAAAATACAGAATTCTAAAGGTATGCTGTATGTATAACAACAATATAAGTCTGAATATATTGCAAACCAAAATACACATTATTTGAGATCCACAAATATCATCATTTAACTTAGTTAAGACAGCCATATCCTATCCACATGATAGAACACAACAATGAAACAATTAACAGCCATGATAAATAAACTCAATAAATCTTAAATAAATGATATCTACATACCTCAGATGCAACATAGACAATATCATCGGCTGTCCTCCAATATCTAGCAGGGCGTAAACCATTACGATCAAGGCATGCCCCAACGGTCTTGCCATCACTGCGTAAAATTAAACAATGGCAATCAAGTAGCAAATATAATTATTTATATTGCAAAATAGAGACTACTTGAGATTGATAAAAGAGAGAAGCGCTAAAATTTAAAATTGAAAGTTGAATGAAAAACACAGAAGCATATTCCAAGTGAAAGCATGCGCAATTGTGAGCACATAAATCCCTGTTCTGGAGAGAATGCTTTTAATCACATTGAACGAATTAAAAACATAAAATAGTATAGATATAGGCAATAATCAAAAAGCAAGACCATCAAGTTTTATAATATGCAAACCTAACAAAGTACAAAATAAAAAAAATGCATTTTATATAAGCCATAAGAAAAAGAAGATATGATATTAATAATGCTCAATAAGCAACTAATTGGGCTGTATGTGAACCCCTGCACTTAATGAATACTTCGCACTCAACTAAATAATGCTCATTCAAGTTAGTAAAAAACATAAGTTCGAACAGCTTTTAAGAACTTGAAGACTGAATGAACTAAGCTTCAAAACAATCAAATGCATTTATTTAAAAAGTGCTTATTAAAGGCTTGATATTCGGCTCAATGATAGATCATATATTATTTAATTAAAATTTGGTAAAATATAATTTACTTAATTACTTATTTAATAGTGATATTATGATATATATATAATTTATTTATTTATTATTTATTAGCTAGGATACTCTTGCAATTCGCATCTCTTATTTCTACAACTCCACATCAAATTGTTTTCTCCTTGTTTTCATATTTTTTAGTTCTGCCGCTTTTAGTCTCCTCAGTCACCCAATGTAACATGCTTGAGCAATTTTAGGCTAAGATCGCAAGTCGATTAAGCATGCCTACTAGAAGTGAGCTCATCTTCTATTCTTAGCCAACCTATAGCTTGTGCATTGATAAGAAGCCTAAAAGCACACTATCTTAGCCCAAGATGCATCTTCTCCAACATCAATGTGAGAATCAGAGTAGACTTGTATAAAAATTGGATGTGAAGGGCAAAAGACTTGAATAACAATCAGACTGATAAGAACATCGAATCCAACAACTCTCGCAACTCTCACTTCAATTTTATGACAATATAAATTAAGTTGCATACTTCCTTTTCTCTTAAATTGACACCATATTTATCTACGAGAATAGGCCATCAATTCAAAAGAATAACATGGTTCTTTTATCTACTTTGTAAGAGAAAGCTCTATAGCTTTCAATTATGCGCATGGTATTAGGAACAAAATCAAAAGATAGATCACATAGAAGATCACAAATTATATATTTTATAAGTTTCAAAAATCAGTCAATCTAAAACCATATGAAAAAAAAATTTACTATTTCCTTATGTTTAGCAGGATACTAAATATTGTTATACATGCCATGAAATTTTCATAAGATAAATTATTGTGATTGAATGTTGTTAAATATTAAGTATGTCTTACACAACGTTGCAAGATTTCAATATTTCATAACCACTGGCTCTTGATTTACAACCAATAAATCTAAATTGTAATGCTGACACCTTCAAAAGGTCAAATCGTGAATGATACTCAAGGTGAAGATGCATTTGATGTGGTTGCAAATGTTCTTGAAGGAGATGTGCAAAATATTAATAATAAGAATAATAATAATCAAGCGAACCCCTTCAAAGCACAATGAGAAAGAAAACTTTCTAAGTTTGAAATACTTCACTATGTTATTTTAAAAAAATGGTGTTGAAAAACTAAAAAATAATCATTGCAAGTTATGTATAAATAAGGACATTTTGTAGGTGAGCTATCGTTTCTCTGTTAATGAATTTGAAGCATTAGATTCATAGTTAGCTATCTTAGTTGTATTAAATCATCTTCACATTTATGAGATCAAATGATGCAACCATTTTGGCGAGTTGATGTAAGCTTTTTTTTTCTAAGGAAAGCTTCTTATCCAAGTAAATATTAATCTTTATTTTTGAGAATTCTGAATTTTTTTAAACAAATTGATCAGTTATTAGTGAATCTGCATATTGATTTGATGTAATTCTTTTTTAGTCCTAATAATGAACGATTTCCTAATACTTATTTATGTTATATGTTTCCAAGAAAACTTTCCTGGTTTATTTCTGATCTTATTTAAATGATTTCAAATAATTAGATAATAATTCCATATTTATTGAATTGTTTATTTATTTATAATTATAAAAGTACTTGTTCAGATCAAAATCCAAATACTCTTTTGATTTTTAAGCTTGTTTATTAGCTCATTTAAGTTCTAATTTGATTAATTATTCAAGTACAAGCTTAATTTGACTATAAAAATTCTAAACAAGCCAAGTAAGAACATTTATGTGAAAGCTTGGCCCAAGCTCAAGCAGAACATGAATTTGCAGTATGAACAAACTAAAATATCTGCAACGAAATCCAACAATATCGCATGACCTAACAATTATTCCTAAGCTTGGCCCAAGCTCAAGCAGAACATGAATTTGCAGTATGAACAAACTAAAATATTTTTTAACTAACATATTTGCACCGAAATCCAACACTATCGCATGACCTAACAATTATTCCTAAGCATGAGAACTCTCAACATCATGTATTACTCTCTCAAATGGAAACTTTTGAACATATCAAAAATTATGCACCAAGAGTTAGCACAACCACATGGAGCCACAATAGAGCCACCTGCACTTGAACTTGCTAAACCATGGAAGAATATTCCAAGACTCAAGGGAGCCACAAACCCCATGAACGCGAACCTTCAACTCTGAAATCACTTGTTAGGAAAGGCCAGATAAACCAATGGTCAAACTCATTTTCAACTTAAAAGACTTAAGCCGTAGGTGATGTCCAACCACTTAGTATTTCTATACTTCTATACTCACAGTTTTAAGTATCCAATATGAAACTAAACTCAATACTCTAACATGCCCTAGTAAATTCTACATAGAATATATAAAACTTTCTTCAGTGCCATTTTTAGAAATTCATGTTGCACAAAAAAAATTTAAAATTTATGCAACAATTTACCCATGCATGGCAACATGTGTGGCCATAGCTGATGTGATACAATACATGCGAAAATGACTTGCTTAAGGAAGTTTGCACTTGTAAATTTTAGAGAGCAATGTTAAGCAAAATCCTCTATTGATGTAAACGATAAGATAACATTAAGGTGATAAAATAGCTTAGGTCTAAACACATGCGAGAGGTTGAGATCATTAAATAGTCAACTAAGTCTTACTTTGCATACATGAGTGGTTTCAACGAGAAATTCCAATGCTAACAATAAGATTAGTATTATGAAGGGCCTCTCTCACAACTCATTCAAATACTAGCTTTAGCAGAGGCGATAAAACATGCGCTTTATGAATCAAATTATAACCACGAGTAGAGTAAACTCAGAAGATAGAGAGTGAGTGAAGAGTTTACCCAAAAAAAAGGAGTTATGAAGCTATGACGATGGCTGGAATGAAGGGGCAGCAGCCTTCAATCTTCTTGAACCACTCAGCAGCAATGGGAGTCTCTTCGGGCGGCTGGACGACACTAGATCTCCTCAGGACAGCAGCTAGCTAGGACTGATTCTGGACGGCTGGACAGCACCCTAGTTCGCTGTGATCAACAGGATAGCAACCTATTGAGCTCAGGGAAACTTCTAGACAGGAAGAAGGGCTGTCCCTGAGATCTGGACAGCAATTATTGCTCCCAGGATGGCTGGACGTCGGTGGGCTGCTGCAGGAATTTCCAAACAGCAAATTGAGATGTTGGGCAGCAGTTTTCCAGGAGCTTTGGAAGGGATTTGGGAAGGAAAAATCAGCCCACAGCTGTGGGGAATTTCGGCCAGCAAGGAGGGGAGGTGTTTGAATTAATTCCTTACTTAGGAGTAGTGGATTTGGAAGGAATTAAAGGGGTGGGGAAGATTAATCAAAAACTGACATTTAATTTCAGTTTTGATTAAATTGGGAGGGAAAAGACTTGAATTTTGAATTTCAAGTCACATGCATTAATGCCTTGAATGGGGGAATTAATGGAGGGGGGCCAAGAGGGGAGGAGGCCGGCGGTTTTGGAAGGGAGAGGGGAGTTTCAAAACCAATTCTGAAATAAATTTCAGAATTTGAAATTTTAGGAGAGAAAAATTATTTGAAATTAATTTCAATTTCAAATAGGGTGGGGCATTAAATGAGCAATCAATAGGGGGAAATCCCTCATGAGGGCCGGCGGCATGTTGAGAGGGGGAGAGGGAGATTAGTGGGAAGAGGGTTTCCAATTTAGAGTGATGATGTGGAAATAGATTTAAAGACTCCAATTTAAATTAAATTGAAATTGGAATTCGTCATGGAAACTTTCCTAAATTGGAATTCCAAATTAGGAAAGAATTTGAAATTTGAAATTCAAATTTCAAATTTGAAACTTGCGGAGAGATGGGTTGGACGGGTGGGGGGAGAAGTCGCCGGCAAGGTGGCCGGCCAGTGCCGTGGGAGTGGCCGGCGGCGGGCTTCCAAGGAGGCGGCGGCAACAAGGATTTTGAATGGCTTTCTTGTGGTGGAGGGGAAGTGGTTGGAGGAAAGCACAAACGAGAAGATAGAATAACCTAACCACGAGTTGCGGACTCTTCCAACAACTGATGGGCCTTGCGATTTGCTCCCCTTGAGCTCTCTCCCTTCTCAAGCTCTCATGCAAGAAGAAGTAGAAACAAAACACAAATTTTTCATTCAAAATTCATCCCTTCAATACAAGAAAGCTAGCCTATAAATAAGCCTCATGAAAAGAAAAATAACAAAGACTAAAATGCCCTTCGGGCTACAACACTACATGACCACCCATAAGGGTATAAAGGGAAAAACAACAATATAAAATAAACTAGTACAAAAACATATAAATAAATAACTCAAGATCGTAGCCGTTGATCTCCGATGTCCTCATCATTCTCCCCAGGTGGGAGAAAACTCGACTCCGTCGAGTGGGTGTCTCAAGAACTCTCGTGTATCTGAATCGATCAGCTATATCTCCTTGCGCTCTGATCATGTATCCTTTGACTTTGGTTTACCTCTTCACCTAGTCAAACATCTTCTTCGTCCACCCTCTTTTGTGGAAATAATATCATCACAAGGAATCATGTCAACCTTCTCCGCTATAGGAATTTTGGGAATAATTTTGGGAGTGGAGGTAGGCTTTGGGGTTCTCACAAGATGGGGTCACACAAGGCTTAATCTGAAGTGGATTTGGGGGTTTTACTCCGAACATTCAAAGTCTACTAAATCTTTTATGTAAGAAAAGGAATGAATGTTGAACTCTGCAAGCAGATCCACCACACAAGCGTTGTTATAGATTTTATTGACTATTCTAAATGTTCCCGCACTTCTAGCATGTGATTTCCGGACGAATCCGCATCATTACTAAGTTACTAACCTTAATAGATTTAAATTGTCGTTTAGAATCAGCATGAAGTTTATACTTATTATTGTTCTCTTCAATTAAACGTGCAATTTTCTTAAGAAAGTCATGCAGATGTAATGCAAATGTTGATGCAAGAGACTTATTGCAATGAAGATTGGCATGAATTGTGGGATCACACATGGTTGAAAATAAAGAAAAAAGATTTGGGAGACAGAAACTACAAAACACACAAACATTCCGACTCACAAACACTCATAGATATGAATGCAACAGATCAATCACAAAACGGGAGGGCATAAAGTTTCCAAGTCTAAGGGAACTGGTGTAGGAGGAGCAATAAAGACATCCTTAGCTACCAGGGCATCTCCACAGGTAGTTTTAGTTATGATCATAGGTAGTTTCCTAGTGGGGGTAGTGTAATCGAACAAATTCATCCAACTCGGATAGAAGTGGTCCTTATCATGGTAGAACGAGACTATAACGGGAAAAATGTATACATCAGGAATAAAATAAGATGATTGGTCCAGACTTACATCCATAAGGGGATAGCCCAAAGATTCGTCAGCAGGTATGGGACTTATAAGATGGGGAAAAGTTCCTAAGACATGTGGGTACAACAGTAAGAGAGACATCATGAAGGTATGGGCTAACGCTCTGTCTAATATTAAAGTTGGTACAAGGGGACGGTGAGGTAAGTCAAATCAGGAATGGCACACTCGGCCAAATATAAATCCAAATAAGCAGGTCCAAAGTTAGACTCTAATGCAACAAGAAGAGGCTCATTGTTCAAATCAGGCTTAAAAACTTTCAGAATCAAATCACTGTCCTTCGAACTCATATTTCTATCATTAATAGAATCAGATCTGGGTATAACCTTAAGATTGATAGATTCAGGGTTAGTTAAATTGGGAGTCAACTCAGGTAGTAAATTCAATCTAACCACTTCCAACTCGAGATTATTACCATCACGATTACCTAAAGTCATCTCAGTAGGTGTTACAACTAAATCAGGATCTTCCAAATTTAAATTCAATGCGTTCGAAGTCCGGTTGGCTTCTTTCGAGATCACATTACTATCATCCAGGCATACTTCGTCCAAAGAATTATCCTCGAGGAGACTAGGATTGGGGTGGGTTAAGGTGTCGACGTTTAAAGGTTCTAACTTTCCTAGCTCAGGGTTTAAGTCATGCCGGAAGTCTGACTCACTCACAAATTATGTTTCATCCTCAAAGAAGTCCTCATTTTCGATAGTATCCACGAAGTGGATGTATTCAATCTCGGGTTCAGTAGATTTCTTCTTTTTACTGCAATTCTTTATTAAACTTACACTCGCAGGATCAAGGACTAGGGAGGCTAAAGGTTGACTGAGCTGGTCAGAAGTCGATCCAAGTGGGGAGTCATATGGGCTCGAACCAACAGAAGACCCACTAAAGGGTCGGTCACCAAGATTGAATGAAGACCTACAGGGTGGGATAGCAACCCTGTCGTTACTAAAGGATGGGTGGTCTCGACCCCAGTAATGTCCACGGTTTGTTCCAACAGAAAAGGTGGAGCGGGGCTCTAGATGGTGGTCACTGGTAGAGGGTCGGTATTTTAATTTAAGATCTCGCCTCATGTCTTTCCAAGTAAGGTACTCACCGCGAGACTCTTTATGATCTTCCAATCTTGCCCAAAATTGAAGAGCTCGACCTTTTAGGTGAGATTTAGCGATGCTTACTTAGTGGGATTCAGGGATATGACATGATTCAAAATAGTCATCTAGTTGTCTAACACATTCCCTAAAATAGTAAGGGTCCAACGAACCATCAAAGGTGGGTAGACGGTAAGGCGACTCAAAGTGAGGTCGTTGTGGCTTAAACTCGGGTCTAGGTTGAAAAGTAGAGTGGGGCACATAATTCGAGTGGGGATAGTCAAAAGTTTTTTCCGTCATAATTCTAGTCATATTGCCCACTAGGTTAACGATGTCATCTAAACTCTTTTGGAGTCTTATCGGGTCCATTGAAAAGTGCTAAGATGCTTAAGGAAGAATGAGCGTAAAGGACATCATTTAGACACTAAGTTAAGCTCACTTAGACTCACTACAGGGTGCAGAAAAAGTTTGGACAGCAAGCTAAGCTAGTGGGTTAAGTAGCCTAGGCACTTAGGGAGGTTGTTAGGTTGAGGACAGCACCCAACGCTTAAGAAACTAGCCTACAGTTCACTAGATGCATGCAGAAATGATGTGGACAGCCAACTACACAATGGTCTAGGTCGCCTAGATGTTATAGGGATACCACTTGGGTGAGGACAGCACCTAGACAAGACTTTAAGCTCACTAAATGGTGTATAAAAGTTGCTGTAACAGTGAGGACAGCAGCTTAAATTAAAGGTGTAGTTATCCTAAGCACTTGTAATCGCTACAAAATCAATGGCAGCACTAAGACACTAGTTAGAATGACTTCAATGCTAATAAAAGTGTGCAGGAAATGCAGAAACAGCAGTTAAAACAGTGAGTAAATTGAAACTAAGTGATGATATGCATGCAAATTTAAAGATATAATGAAAGGCTAGACCCTAGCATGTTTTTCTAACATGTCATGCATGCCTACCATGCTCTGATACCAAGATGATGTGATACAATACATGAGAAAATGACTTGCTTAAGAAAATTTGCACTTGTAAATTTTAGAGAGCAATGTTAAGCAAAATCCTCTATTGATGTAAACGATAAGATAACATTAAGGTGATAAAATAGCTTAGGTCTAAACACATGCGAGAGGTTGAGATCATTAAATAGTCAACTAAGTCTTACTTTGCATACATAAGTGGTTTCAACGAGAAATTCCAATGCTAACAATAAGATTTATATTATGAAGGGCCTCTCTCACAACTCATTCAAATACTAGCTTTAGCGGAGGCGATAAAACATGCGCTTTATGAATCAAATTATAACCACGAGTAGAGTAAACTCAGAAGATAGAGAGTGAGTGAAGAGTTTACCCAAAAAAAAGGAGTTATGAAGCTATGACGATGGCTGGAATGAAGGGGCAGCAGCCTTCAATCTTCTTGAACCACTCAGCAGCAATGGGAGTCTCTTCGGGCGGCTGGACGACACTAGATCTCCTCAGGACAGCAGCTAGCTAGGACTGATTCTGGACGGCTGGACAGCACCCTAGTTCGCTGTGATCAACAGGATAGCAACCTATTGAGCTCAGGGAAACTTCTAGACAGGAAGAAGGGCTGTCCCTGAGATCTGGACAGCAATTATTGCTCCCAGGATGGTTGGACGTCGGTGGGCTGCTGCAGGAATTTCCAAACAGCAAATTGAGATGTTGGGCAGCAGTTTTCCAGGAGCTTTGGAAGGGATTTGGGAAGGAAAAATCAGCCCACAGCTGTGGGGAATTTCGGCCAGCAAGGAGGGGAGGTGTTTGAATTAATTCCTTAGGAGTAGTGGATTTGGAAGGAATTAAAGGGGTGGGGAAGATTAATCAAAAACTGACATTTAATTTCAGTTTTGATTAAATTGGGGGGGAAAAGACTTGAATTTTGAATTTCAAGTCACATGCATTAATGCCTTGAATGGGGGAATTAATGGAGGGGGGCCAAGAGGGGAGGAGGCCGGCGGTTTTGGAAGGGTGATGCATTTAGATTTTTGCATTATTTTTTTGTTATGAACAATATTAGTTATATTTTCTATTTTTTTTTATTTTTTTTATGCTATCCAATGATGGTGGTAAATCCAATGATCATGGTAGGAAGAGGTTTGGTTTTTGCTTCCTTGGGTTTGCCGGCTTTGGGGGTCCATTTTGTCCTTTGGATGTTTGCTGGTTTCATGAGGGCATTGGCTGTTTCGGTTTGAGCTTAAGTAGTTGAAACATTAGTAGTGCCAGCTCATTAATATCTAGTGGAGGAGTAGCTCATTATGAGCTGATGTTTAGTTATAAAATTAATGTTGGGAGCAAGATTTGGTGGGTGGAACTTGATCTTTCACATTCTTCTTGAATTGGAGTTGCTGCAGCTTTTCTTCTCTGGATTTTTCTCTCACGGGCTGCTGCTCTCTTCGGGTTTGTTGCTGCCTCTTCAGGTGGCTGCCTACTTTACTGCTCTGGCACCTCTTTTTTGACCGAGAATTGATTTCCCTGAATTGCCTCCTGGTTTCCTGTGCTGAAACCGTGGCTTGTGCTTGTTCCTGGCTGGTTCCGTGGCTTTATTCATTGGAATTTTGATGTGGCTCTTGGGATTTCAGCGGGGAAGGCTCTTGGCCTTTCATTTCTATATGGGAATTTGGGAACTTTTGGCTGTTATGTTTCCCCTCTATGGCCTATATATATGAGATATTTTGAGAAGAAATGGTTGGTGAATATTTGAGAGCAAAGTGCTATAACCTGCGGGTTCTTCTTGGAAAAGCTTGAGAGCTTTGTCCACCTTCTTCCCCCCTCTGGAAAGCTTGCGAGCTTCTCCTCTTTCGTCTCAGCTTCTAACCTCTTTCTTCTCTACGCAAGTTCCACTCCACCTGTATCTTTCTTCTAGTTCCGTTAGTGAAGTTGTTGGCTGTTTTGGTGAAGTTGTTGGCTGTTTGGTGAAGTTGGGGCTGTATTGGTGGCATTTGCTAGAGAAGTTTGAAAGGACATTGGAATCCCTTAGCTGTGGTGGACCCTTGGTTTGCATATCTAAACCTTATTTTAAAATATATTCCTACAATCGGTGCATGTGAGGAGTCCTCTTGTAGGATGTTCTGAGGATAGCCTTTTTTTTTTAAATATTGTTTCTTTGTTAGTTTTCTTTTGTTTTAGTCGTTGGAAGTTGCCTCTTTCCTATTCTGAAGTTAGTTGTTTTCTCTAACCTATTTTGTTCTCTAAGTAATGTCTTAAATTTATAAAAGTAAGATTTGATTCTCTTTGTTGTTCTCTCTTTGTATTTGCTTTAATTTGCTTACATCAAAGGGAGAGGGGAGTTTCAAAACCAATTCTGAAATAAATTTCAGAATTTGAAATTTTAGGAGAGAAAAATTATTTGAAATTAATTTCAATTTCAAATAGGGTGGGGCATTAAATGAGCAATCAATAGGGGGAAATCCCTCATGAGGGTCGGCGGCATGTTGAGAGGGGGAGAGGGAGATTAGTGGGAAGAGGGTTTCCAATTTGGAGTGATGATGTGGAAATAGATTTAAAGACTCCAATTTAAATTAAATTGAAATTGGAATTCGTCATGGAAACTTTCCTAAATTGGAATTCCAAATTAGGAAAGAATTTGAAATTTGAAATTCAAATTTGAAACTTACGGAGAGATGGGTTGGACGGGTGGGGGGGGGGGGGAAGTCGCCGGCAAGGTGGCCGTCCGGTGCCTTGGGAGTGGCCGGCGGCGGGCTTCCAAGGAGGCGGCGGCAACAAGGATTTTGAATGGCTTTCTTGTGGTGGAGGGGAAGTGGTTGGAGGAAAGCACAAACGAGAAGATAGAATAACCTAACCACGAGTCGCGGACTCTTCCAACGACTGATGGGCCTTGCGATTTGCTCCCCTTGAGCTTTCTCCCTTCTCAAGCTCTCATGCAAGAAGAAGTAGAAACAAAACACAAATTTTCCATTCAAAATTCATCCATTCAATACAAGAAAGCTAGCCTATAAATAGGCCTCATGAAAAGAAAATAACAAAGACTAAAATGCCCTTCGGGCTACAACACTACATGACCACCCATAAAGATATAAAGGGAAAAACAACAATATAAAATAAACTAATACAAAAACATATAAATAAATAACTCAAGATCGTAGCCGTTGATCTCTGATGTCCTCATCAATAGCCTAGCAAAGCCATGATTGATAATCAATAAATAAAATTAAATAACCAAGTAATAACTCAATTTTAAAGAGAATAACATCTCTTCATCAATTAAAATTGTAAAAACTACATTTAAGTTAGCTTAATGCAAGATAATGGTCCAATTATTCTTAGATTCATAAATGTAAATGGGATACATTAAACAAGCTGATTAGCGAACAATAACTATGTAGAATGACTGCAAATTTATACAATATAAAAATCTTTTTTTAGGAGATAACAAACTCCTCAGCTTCACAAGAGGAGAGGGGGGGGTAATTCTAACAATCTACAAGTTTTGGCCACGCAATAATGCAATACTCATATCAAAACAACTTAATATTTCTTTAGACATAAATATTTTCATGCGTTTTAACCACTGCTACATATTAGCAAAGGATATCAACTCACAACCACTAAAATAGAACCTGAATAAAAGCAAAGCAGGTCCATCCCATGCCTCCATTTGTCCTTTGTAATAGTCATAGAAATCAACTACCTGGATAAAAGAATATTGCACAACTAAGGATATAAGGAGTAAGAAACAAAAAGAAAAGCGTACTTTTTCATTTCCAAGCATAAGATTTACACATTTTACAATGGGGGCAAACATAATTTAAATAGCTTCAAGGCTGCTAGCTAATACTTTAAAGCATGGAAATTTGAAGTTGAAAAAAACTATCAAGGTAACTAATTATCCCAAAAAGACAACATTTCAATATTTCTGTCCATTAAAAGGAAATGTGCCCCACTTTAAACAACATGAGAACATAACCTCAGGATATTTAATCATCAATGTGGGATGGTTCTTATATGCCTCAGGGACGAGAATCATAAGAGCCTCTGCAGGGTTTCGACCACTTCTTAGTAATAACTGCACAAATTTAAATGATGGTGATCAGGACTCAGCCCATAAAGTGGAGAATAAACATATAAACTAGAAAGAATATAAAAAGGAAGAAATGATACCCCTTTTCCAATATATAATAACATATTGTTTGTAGAAATAATTACAATCACAAACTTCAAAGTTTCAGAAGTATTACATGAATAAAGTAATTAGTACATAGTGACTTTCACAACCTTGAGAGCTACCAAGTTGAACTAAAATGCAATATATTGGTATAAAATTTTGACTCCATGAGGCTTATTACCTCCTCAACTATGTAAAGAGAAAGCGTAGAGAGAAAAATATAGAGAGAGAAAGGAATGAGTTCCCAACACTGGTCGACTCTGACACCAAAATCCAAAAACTTGACACAAAAAATGAATGAAACTGATAGGATATTATAGGTTGATGTGAAATAAAGTTTAATATATTTAAAAGCTTCATGCAAGAACCATCAATCAAGGTAAGTTAGCATTTTAATGAGGACTTCGGGATTTATAAAAGAATTAGGGTTTTATAAATAAAACATAATATTAGAATTTCACGATAAAAATCTTATCCAAGAAGCCCTAAAGTGGATGTAATTAAGATCGAGTTTAAATCAATGTCATGCAATAATATTCCAAAAAATCCCAACAAAGTCTTTGATTAGGATATCAGGAGATTCTGGCATGTCTATCAGAGGAGGCATCGTATATCGACGGCTACGATTAGGAGTTTTTATTTGTGATGCATTTATGTATTTTATTTTTTATTTATATTTTGGTTTTACCATTGTACCTCTGAGAGGGATTAGTTCATGTTGTAACCCAGAGGACAATTTCTTCTTTGTGTCTTTTGTTCCTTGAGGCCTATATATGAAGGCCCTAGCTTTTGTATTAGAGATGATGATTTTTTGAATGAAATTTCAGCACTTGTTTTTTCTCTTTGTTGTGAGTTCTTGAGAGTGGAGAAAACCCTAAGAGAGGGCCAAGCAATTCCCGTCAGCCATCAGTAGAGTCTGGGCTCGCAATTTGTATCCGTTCTTACTTCCCTCTCCCTTTCCTTCAACCTCATACCGCCAGCCACCCACACCCTTCCCCACTTCCGGCCTAACCTCTCCCCTCCACCCCCACACCCGCCGGCCAAGCCTTCCCCGAGCCCAAACCGCCAGCCTCCCTACCCTCTCCACCTCAAGCTGCCGGCCTACCTAGCCCCACCCTATCTGCTGGCCCACTTATCCACAAGTCCCTTGATTTCAAATTCAAATTGTCTCTTAAATACCTTCATAATTTATCCTATTATTAATGTGGAAAGTCTCCTAATTTGAATTCAAATAGATTTGAAATTCAAACTCTTTCCTAATTAATAAATTTATTTTAGGAAGCTCCTCAAATCGCTCCCAATCGGAAATTAATTTCGATTTAATTCCAAATCACACATTCATTGCATGTAGACACATTCATTGAATGTGGACACCCTTCCTCTCCCCTCCTTTGCCCCCCCCCCCCCTAATTCCCTCTCTCTTAATTAATTCTCCCCATTAATGCTCTCAATCAACGCCATCCCTTCAAGGTGTGCCGCCCCACTTATTCCCCCATTAGAGGAGATTTAATTTTCAAAATTATTCCCTCCTTTCCAATTATAAAATCTGAAATTAAATTTCAGGTTTTAATTTATTTCCCCTCCACTCACCTAAGGTCCTAAACCAAAAAACTGAAATTAAAGTTGCCTCTTCCCCTAGCCTAGGCCGACCACCCCAACCTCTCCCTCCTCTCATTCTCTTCTCCCGTACTTCATACCCCATCCAAAGAAGGAGCTACACAACCCCGGCCTACTCCCCATGAATGGCCGATCATGAAAGAGACCATGGATTCGTATACGATCATCAAGGACGAGTAGATGTGTTGAGATCACCCTTCTTCAACCCCAGCCTCAACACATCTACTCGTCCTTGATGATAGTATACGATTCCTTGTATGTTTCACATCAGTCTTCCTCTTTATTACTTCTCTCAAGTATGAGAGAATATAAGCCAAATTTTCCTTCTGAAACTAATAGGAGAGAGTAGGATCAACGTTGTCTTGAGATGCATGCCAAGGGAGATGTAGGGCCATTAGTTGATCCATAAGATTCTAGCCAATTGTTACTTTAACAGAAAGAAACTTGTTGTCGTCTGTTAGAAGTACTCCTAATAGACTAGGCGGTAAAGAGTTCCAGTCATTACAATAATTACAAAGGGAAGGAGGCAGGGAGGGAGGGAGAATAACAATGAAGAGAGAGGGGCAAAAATTATTATTTTAAAACATCAACTTGAAAAATATATTCTGATGCATCCTATTTTAGACAGGATCCTTACCATGCTAACAAAATTGAAATTTAAAACAAGATAAAAATAATTAGATTATTCAAACCTAACAGCATGACTAGCTTGGTTTAGATTGTTGTCAACCCCTCTTGACTGTGCATAGCCTGTCTTGATGTCCCCAAATAAGTCATCATTTCTCGAGTGCTGTCTCCTTGAGAACATAATGCACTTGCAAAAAGGACTATTACTAAAATAATATTTTTGACTTCTATCTTTTTCCCCTTTTGTAGAGCATCTTTGTAATTTATTGCTATCTCCTTCATGTCAAATGGATCAAAAATAATTGCATCTTGAATTTCTATTTTCACAATTAGTTGAATTATTTATTAGCTGGTGAGAACCATCTGATCCTCCCTACTACATGATCAATCAGTTGAACTCTTGGTTGTTGACAATTGATTACTTGCAAAATATTATGAAATTCAATCTGTTCATCGTCCATGCTATCTTCAAATGTAATGTGTTAACAATCATCAAGAGTATCATATCTTCCAAGTAAATAAGATCCTAAAAAATTTTCATTCCACAACAAACCATGATCAGCACCAAGTTCTGACAGCATATTGAAGCAAGTTGATGAGGAAAAAAGATTGGATGCACTTAGGAGATAGTTCTTTGAAATCACTCCAAGAGGAAAAATCTATTAACCCAAACTTATATTTGGAATAACTTTACAAAAGAAACTCTTCATTCTCTAAGAGAAAAGGTTGAAAAATGTTCCAGTTCTATTCTTTCATTTTTCAATTCACACCCATACTTCCATTTCCGCAAGCCAAGGGTCAGCCAGAATAAATCTAGACCACTAATTAAACCAGACAACACAACCAAAAACAAAAGGAAATCAAATCAGGCCAAAACCAGAAGGCTCGAACAAACCCTGATTGAATTTCTTCTATAGAAATGCCCCACTATAGTATGACTGAAAAGTGTGGCTATGGGCATGAAAAACAGAACAACAAATTGTGAAACATTAACCAAATCAATTAAACAAGTTGTCATAAAATCCATTCTACATCATATACTAATATTCAAGATCGTTAAAATTCAGATAAAAGCTCACCAATTTTAAGATCAATCTGTAGATCTGACAGAAAGTGGGAAGCATATCTGCCACAATTTCTAATTATTTATTCAAGAAACAATGCACCATCTCTACAGGAAATAACAAAAAACAAACAACAACGTCAAGCCCTTATACCACTTCGTGGGGTCGGCTAAATGAATCTTTTTTTTTTCTTCATTGAGCCCGATTAAGAATCAAATTCTCATTTAGATCTAATAAAGAAATGTCATTTCTAATATTTTCTAACCAAGTCTTTTTAGGTCTACCACTACCTTTCTTAACTGATGAATCAACACACTCATTCTCCACACATCTGGCACTAGCTCTAAGAAAATAAAATTAAAATATAGCTGAACTGAAATGGGCTCATTTTAACTAAATTTGATTATAATAGGCATTACCAAGATTTCCAAGATGCCCAGTCAGAGTATAATCATACTCAATCAGACTGGACGGGCTTCAAGACTTCTGGATTTAATTAATAAAAAATATTCATCAGTATTACAATAAAGAGATTTTTAAAACTAAAATCAATCTATCAGGCCAGACTTGCAGCAACAGATTCACCTTGGCTTACTTTCAAAACCCAAATCATGTTTTCAGGTTTTAGGGTATAAACCAAATACGCCACCTTAAGGGATTGAACCACCAACACATTAAAAGATAGAAAAATAGCTTAATCACATTATTTCACCAACCCTAGAAGGTTTGCATTTCATAGAAAATAGTTGTTGCTTTCTTAAAAGAAAATAAAGAAATAGAGAAAACTGAATCCTGGACACATCACTTTTCCTCCAAGGGAAAAGAAAGCTTAAAAATAAATTAGTTTTCATCAAAGATGTGATGCCAATTTTCTCCATGTTCAATTTCATTTATTTTCCTTTTGATTAGCATGGTTCCTAACATTAATGGCCCTTCAAAACAAGTTTCCTTAAAATATTATTGGCAATAAAATCAGGTTGAATTTCCAACATAGCAATACTAGCCTCCCACACAACATCCTCGGTTGTTAGTTTCGCTCACTACTAAAAGATAGCCACAAAGATCCTCTGATGCTTCATCATTTATAGGTCCACTGGATTTTATTCAATTTCAGTGTTTTCATGCTCTCCCGATCTTTTTGGATCCAACAATGCCCAGTAGATACCAAAGACTGGAATTGTAGCGTTGCTTCAAGCTAGCATTAATAGAATTAATTCACTATAAATATAGTTCTAACAAAACAATGAGAAAAGCTTCAGTGAACAAACCATGAATCCGCATAAACAAGTTGTGTCATGAAAACAATTCTTAGAACTATACATTATTTATTTATGGCAAAAATAGAACAATAAACAAGCTATTATTCTATAAGTACTGAGAGGAATCGTCTATTGATTGCAACAAACAAGTACTAAACATAAAATATTTTCCAGATGTGGTTGCATTCATATAGAAGGCTACTAAATTATAGAGCAAGTTATAAATCAAAATCAGCAGGTTGATAGAAATGAATCAAAAGAAGTATAGGAATAACAACAAAGTCATTATTTGTTATAATTTTAAATTACATCACAGTATTGTTTCCGTGATTGTTTATCCAAAATAAAGAAGAATAGCTATATGAAGATCCAAAACCAATTTAGTAATACAGCAATGCAGTGTTCTTTAAAATCTTTAAAGATTAACACAGGTAACAAAAGCATATCGAATTTAATAAATACTAAAATCGAAGACCACAATACACATGATAAGTTAAAAATCATACTTCTGCAGCACTATCAAGGTTAGCTGAATCCGATGCTTTCGGATTGCCATAAGGACGTATTTCATTTTCCCGACCACGCCAAACAGGAGACTCAATAGTTGTCTCTCGAGATTGCATCCAATTCAAGTTTCCCTAGCACATGATCACATAGATGAGTTATCATAAGCAATAGTTTTCATAAGAAGTGGCCCTTCAAAGGTATTTTATGTAGAAGGGAATATGTTTATTTCAATAAATCAAGTCAGAAACCTGTATGGTATTGATCTCCCCATTATGACCCAGCAGCCTCATAGGTTGTGCAAGAGGCCATCTAGGACTAGTATTAGTGCTGTATCTACGATGGTAAATTGCAAATGCAGACTTATATAGGTCATCCTGTAGATCCAAATAAAATTGACCCAAAACTTCAGAGCGAAGCATTCCTTTATAGACTATTGTCTGATTTGACAAAGAACAAAAATACAGCTCATCTTTCCACTCTTCTAATTGTGTTGTTCGTTCAATTAGCTTTCTGCAGATGTACAACTCCCTTTCAATGTCATCAACACTCTCCTCTTTTGGTACTTTGACAAATACTTGTTGTATGTTGGGCATTGTTTTCCTTGCATAGTAGCCAACTATTGCCGTGTTTACAGGAACAGGTCTCCACCCAATAACTTCTAAACCCTCTTCCAAGAAAGTCCTCATAATAGCTGTATAGAGTTCAAATTAGCAATTTTCAAATATCTCAATGAAGAAGAAATTGAGGCAATAGCTACCACAAGTAGTATAAGCAAGGAAATTGATGATTTAAACATAAAGAATGCATGAAAACACAAATCCTATAAGCGGGTAATCTAGCAAGCTTAAGCAATAGTTTATAAAAAAATTTTGAGGGAGGTTTTTAAGGGAAGTTTAACAATGGCAAGAAAGTAACAGAGAAACTGTCAAAATCTCAGTCATCCATTGGCATTTGATCCCACGGTCAGGATGAGAATCCGTGGGAGGCTCACCTGGATCACGCCAATATCCTTCTATATTTGGGTAGCTAAATTAGGAAGGATTATATTGAGGCAATTATGTATCAATTAGAAGTTATTTATTTCTTTATTAAGACATCTTGTATAGATCTATAAATAGAGATAATTTTGTATAATAATTAGAAGGTATTTTTACCCTTCTCAAATTCTATGAATTCTAACATGGTATCAGAGCCCGTCGTTGAAGAACGATCATAGAGGAGGGAGGAGAAGAAGAAGAAGAAAGGCTAGACTCGGGCTCCAGACGCGAGAAACGACGCTCGACGCTCAGACACCCTAGCCCTGCCTCTCGCTCGAATTCAAGAGAATAGCAGGAAGGTTGTTCAGCCGACCTCCAACCGACCCGAAGCCTGTCGACGCCGCCTCCATGCATGGCCCCTCCGACCTTGCCCGATCGAGCTTCTCCCGATCCAGAAGCCTAGTAGCCAAACGAAGACGACACGAAGCCCAGCAGTCGAACGAAGGCGTACCGACCCGAAGCACGCGGAATCGCGCAGTGCAAGCTGATCTCCTGCTTACGACTTAAAGGGCTGAATCGTGCGACTCTGTGTGTGCCCTAGCCACCCGGTTCGAGTCTTGTTTTAAGACTTGGCTCAGCCGGTTATTTAAACTGAGAAGTCAAAAAAAAAAATCGACCTTCATTGTCGGACATTAAAAAAAAAAAGAATCTTTTTTTGTGAAAAAAGGGAGAAAAAATCTTTATCATCGACCTTTATTGTCGACAAGGAAAATTTTCTCCGAGAAGCCTTCATTGTTGAATGTCTGAGGAATACAAAGTTCCCACCACCGGCCTTCATTGCTGGAATTCTGAGGAATACAAGTTCTCACAACCGGCCTTAATTGTCAGAATTTTGAGGATAATTTTCCATCATCAGCCTTCATTGCCGACTTTCTCAGGTGGTTGATATCCTATCCATAATCAATGCAGCTCTACCTTTGAGCGAGTAATTGCAAGCTGGTCTCCAGCTTGAGGGGGAGTGTCAAAATCTCAGTCATCCATTGGCATTTGATCCCACGGTCAGGATGAGAATCCGTGGGAGGCTCACCTGGATCACGCCAATATCCTTCTATATTTGGGTAGCTAAATTAGGAAGGATTATATTGAGGCAATTATGTATCAATTGGAAGTTATTTATTTCTTTATTAAGACATCTTGTATAGATCTATAAATAGGGATAATTTTGTATAATAATTAGAAGGCATTTTTACCCTTCTCAAATTCTATGAATTCTAACAGGAGGGGGGATCCTTAGGTTTTTGTGAAAGGTGCGCGACTGTGAAGGAGCATGCATGTTCTTGCTTCTATTCTAAGAAAACCCGAATTGATGTCGATTCATCCACACTTCCATTCTGAAAGCTAATTGCTTGCTGGCTGGGAGCTGTATGAGCGGTAACGTCCACGTACGGCTCCGTGAGAAGGTGGACGGAAATGGCCTTGTTGTACCTCACTCCCGTCTTCAATGGGGTCTGCTCTTTTTGCTCCAAACAAAAAAAAAAGGATTATAAATGAAGAATATATGAGAAATAATTTCATATAGTGGGTTCCCATTTCATAAACATGGACAAGCATGCTTCATAAGCATTTTTTAAAAAAATAGAATGACAATAACAAGAAGGAATTTAAATTAAAAAATAAAAAAAAAATACTAAACTGAGATGCGCGCTGTAGAATGTGTTGCATCAAAAGCATAACTAATGCTATGAGAAAAGAATGTTGGCAAGTGCTTGAAAATTTTTTAAATCCGGAAAAGAAATTACCTGTTTTTGCTGCTTTCATATAGTTTTCATCTTTGGGAAGAAAAACCATTCCAACACCAGTATTACTTCTATCTAATGAAGCAACTCCCTGTTTGCTGGCCCAATCATTAAAGAGATCCCATGGCACTGAAGTCATCAGTCCAGACCCATCACCAGATATATTATCTGCTCCACATCCACCACGATGTTCCATACAACCAAGAGCTGTTAGAGCATCCAAAATTACATTATGGGATGCTTTATTTTGTAAGTTTGCAATAAACCCAACTCCACAAGCTCCTCTTTCTGATATGATGTCATCCAAATTTACAACCTGAGCAACCATCAAACTATGTAAACTTTGACAGATGAAATACCAAAAGCTATTATTTTTCTAATTTTCAAGTTCAAACAGTCCAAAAGGATGATGTAAAGCTAAAAGAAATGCTTCTAACAAAAGTCAACATTCACATGTATTCTACATAATACAAAATGATGTCAGTAACACATTGGAATCCATGTCTTTTGTTAATGGAAGTGGCAAGAATAATACATAACACACAGGTCGGTTTTGTATTGTCCTCTCACATACTTTGGAATCTATGGATTTAATTGCTTCCTGATGTCTTTGTCAGCGGACCTTAATGCTTGTGTCAAATTGGTCAACATTTTGATAGTAGCAGTTATTGATGGCCAAAATAAAAGAGATGGGAAAAAAGGTTAAAATCATCATTAATCATTCTAGAGAGGAAAATAAAACTAAACCAAACAAATACCAATATTTATTGTCGGGGCATTCAAATAGAAGTGATATCAAGCAGCAAGGTATTTCCAATAAAAGAAACCAAGCAACCCTCATGTTACATCTACTGTTAGTGGAATAGTAATTAATCAGTCATTTGATTTCAATAGCCTTGAGGCCGATGGTGAATTAAACATAAATTGCAAAATTTCCTTATGTTGGAGAAGAAAATATCAAAATAACATGCCAAAACAGATACAATTAATAATTTACCATATACCTAGCACATAAATTTTGAATAAAGATAGACATTACCACTACATTCATTCTCCTGCTTGCCTTCCAGCACAGCAACAATGTTCAAAAAGAAAAGATATACGAAATCGTTATTTATTGTGCTAAAGGCCGGATGATCAATCTGATGTTTTGGACAATAATATCAAATCAACGGTGCCTCGGACAGAAATCACATAATAGAAAGTTCAACAAGCCAGCTCAAAGGTAATGGAAAAAGCTTCAGCTTGGCTGATGATGAACCCAGACATCGCCGACGATATATTCACAGATTCACTAGTTGTGGACCATTAGCTTAAACGATAGTATTTTATTTGATCATTCTCATAGCAAGAAAAGGCGAAAGCCAAACAAACTAGCAAAATAACTCAAAAACACTCCGTAGTGATCTAAACTAGAAAAAAATCAATCCTAATCGGGCGAAAGAATAGGTGTAAAATCAATCAAAATCACGTTATATTTCAACAGGCCATCATCAGTACCTTGGACCGCTCCTTGCCCAGCATGCCTTCGGCTACAACTGGCGCTCTCCGTGCCCTATTGGATCCTTCGAGGTCAAGGTCTCGAAGGACTGCCCTCATGGTCGGAGACCACCACTTCCTTGCACCAGCATCTCTCCGCCGCCTCGCCCGCCCTTGCGAGAAACCAATAAACTCTCCGACGAGACGGCTTCGGTACGAAGAGGAAGCGAAGGCGCAGTTCAACAAAGGTTGGCGAGGAAAAAACCTCGCCGACGGCAGCGGTGTTGGGTGGGGAAGCGCCGCCATTCCCAGTCCGTCTCAGTTACTCTTGGGCCTGATCTCGTCTAAAAACACCAAGAGCTAGATTATTTCAAAAGAACCCGACAATATTCGTGTGGAGGAGAGGAGCGCGGTCGAGATAAAGCGGGATAGAGTGCCCGTAGAGAGAGATTGTTGATATTGAAAGAGAGAATGCGGACTTCAGAGCCACACGCCGCTGCTCACGTCTAACCTCTTGAAAGAGAGAAGAACGAAGAAATTGCAAGGAATGTCCGTTGCCCTATATAAGTGTGGTGGAACGAGAGGTGGATCTTTGCGCTTCTGCTACACCGCAAGAGTTGGAAAGCTGGCGTGATCCGCTGCACTCGCAAAGAGGTTGGATGGATCTGTCGCCGTTCCGCCGGTGAGGTGGTCGCATGACTGCGGTTCAACGAACCATGATCCTACCGATTCGACGACGGACCCACAGAGTTGGCCTAAAGCATCAGTCCAAGTTAACACGTGAATTTTTATATGAGAAGTTAAACGTGATTAATTAATTAATTACATAATTATATTTAAAATAATTAAATTTACATATTTAATATCTAAATTAAATAATATAAAACTTTCTTGATAGAGTTAACAAAAATTGTGAGGGATCTTGTCGGACACAAGAAAGTCGTGACGAAATATTGATATACATGATGTCTTATACACAAATACGGACTTCCTGGCTCCCTCATATACCTTCGCCTGCTCCTCTTTATTCCCCTCTCAGCCATCTATCCCTTTACACGCTCCTACCAACAAACCATCAAGAAGAAGAAGAAAGGAAGTAGTCAATGGAGCTCCCTGATGAAGGTGGTGTGGCTTGTAAAGTAGTAGTAATATGAGTTTATGGAGGAAGACATGTATTAGATTGTGATGTGTGAAGGGAAAAAAAAATTATGAGACATGCAAAGCCACCCTATAGCTGATCAGGTGAATACAAGACTTAAGCCACCTTCAACATCGATTTCTTGGTTTACAACCTTTCCCTCACCATCAATAATGGGATTTTAACATAAAGATAATGAGGTGTTAGTTTTTATGTTATTTAAAATTTTGAGTGTTATGCATATAAATAACGAAGTTTATATGTTAAATCCATATGTAAAGTTGACTAATTTTCCCGGTGAGTGATAGTGACTTAAGCCGCCTTCACCGTCAGTTTATGTCTTCAAGAGTTGAGATTTGAGTAGTAATGTGTGACTCCAAAGTCCGCATTCTCTCTTTCTATATCAACCGTCTTTATCTTCGACGCTCTATCTATTTTATCTCAATCAAACTTATCTCCTCCACACAAATCTTGTGCGGGTTCTTTTGAAATATGACATCCCATGGTGTTTCTACTTAAGATCAAAGCCAAGAGTAATGGAGACAAACTAGGAATTGTGGTGTTTCCCCAACCAAAGCTCGCACTGGTGGTGAGGCTTCCTCTATGCCAACCAACCACTCTTGGAACACCTTCTCATCTTCCTTGTACAAAGGCCTTCTCACCAGTGACTTAGTAGATTCTTGCAAAAACAACTGAGGCAGAAGAGCAATGCTAGTACCAAAAAGTGGTGTTTGCCAACCATGAGGGCGGTCGTTCGACCCCAAGCTTGAAGAATTTGATAGGGCACGAAGAATGTCATATATTCACATTTCTAGATGATGATTGTTGTATGGTAGTTTAGAGCAGTGAGCAGTGTTTTTGAGCTATCTTTGTTGGTTTTTTGTGTTTCGTCTTTTGTGACATGCCTTGAGGAGAATGATCAAATATTATAATAATGTTTAAGTTTGTGATCTACAACTAGTGAATTTGTGAAGATTGTATGGACGATATTGGATCTCATCATTAACCAAGTCAAATATTTTTCCATTAAGTTTGGGCTGGATTGTTGAGCTTTCTATTGTGTGATTTTTGTTAGCAGCTGTATTGATTTGATATAATTTTGCAAAAAAAATCTGATTTATCGACAAGTTTCTTCAGAGATTTACTGATAAATGAAAAGCTAATTTCTAGCTTCTAATCTATTATGCAAATATTCTTACTTTTTTTACTTGTTAACAGAACTCTCCTTTTAATACAATAAATTAATAACTCATCGCTCCTCACTTTTCAGAAAAATGTTGCTCTGTTCACATTGGTGTTTAAGCAAGAGAATGGATGTGCAAGTACTGTCTATATTTTTGTTTCAAATTTGATGTGTTAGATATGAGGAAAACTTACTATTTGCATAATATCTTGTTCCATATCCTTTACTATTATTACTTTTGGCATCTTATTTTCTTCTAAAAAATATGAAGATTTTGCAAGTCCTTTTTAGCTTATCATCACCATCCCTCAAGGCTATTGAAATCAAATGACTGATTTTTTATAATTCTATTATATTAGTAGTGCATGTAACATAGGGATAGTTCGGTTCTTTTTTCAATTGAAAATGCCATGCTACTTGATAGCATTTCTATTTGAATGTTCTGATAATTATTCTATCAATTTGTAGGTTTAGTGTTATAGCTTACAAAAGTTACAATGCTATGTATAAAGATCAATGATGATTCTAATTTTTTTGTCTACTAATTTATTTCAGCCATCAATAATGGCCAATATTCAGATGCAGGTCTATTTAACATGAGTACTAAGGGAAACCAAAGATATTTGAGAAGCAAGTAAATTCATAATATAGAGTTTTTTATGAAAGAGAACAATACCAAATTGACTTGTGTTTTGTGTTCTTTCCACTTCCATTCTCAAAACACATGCACTCATCACTAACGTCATTTTATATTATACAAAAATATATGAAAATTTACTTTGGTTAGGAGCATTTATTTTAGCTTTAAACCAACTTTTTTGCAGTTTGTACTTGAAAGGTAATAAAAATAATAATTTTGGTGTTTCAAGTGTCATCACATATTTTATAATTTCTAAGGTCATAAATTTGGATGATATCATATCAGAAAAAGGGACTTGCGGAGCCAATTTTATTGCAAACTTGCAAAATATTGAACCCATAATGTAGTTTTGAATGTCCTAATTGCAGTTGTTTGTATAGAATATCATTGAGACTTACAACAGACAATTCCTTTGGTAATGGATCTGATATGATAACTTCAATCTTGTGAGATTTTCTTAATTACTTGCCCAACAAACAACGAATTGCTTCCCTAGGTTCAAGCAGCATTAGTGTTAGGATGGGCTTTCTTCACAAAGTTGAAAGTTATATGAAGACACCAAAAACAAGTAACATTTTCTTGGATGTAACAAAATTTCAAGCACTTGAGTATTATCACTTTGTTATGCTAACATTTTCTAAGGTTTTAATGCAACAAATACTAAAGCGTGCGTGTCAAATTAGCTCTTTTTATTCCTATTCTCCTTAATTTTCTAAAGAGAAGTTTATGGAGCATGTTTATCTATAATTGTGAAATGGCAACCTACCAGATGGCATCATTTCTCATATATGTTTCTTCTATGATCTATTTTTAGTTTGTTTCCATATTTTTTGTAACTATTGCTTATGCTTAGAGGGTTAGTCTTCTGCAAGCATTCTTGAGTTTTAAGTCATCATTGTTCGTGATTAGACTACTTATGATAATAATTGCCTTAATTTCTTCTACAATGAGATATATGAGAATAATTTATTTTAGCTCTATGCAGCTAACATGAAGAATTTCTTGGAAGAGGGTTTAGTTGTTATTAGGGTGGAGATTTATTCCTGTAAACACAATAATTCTTGGTTAATATGCAAAAAATAATATAACGAAACCTCACATGCAACAAATTTGCCTAGGTGCCAAAAGGGGAGAGTGTTGATAACATTGAAAGGGTGTTGTATATTTGCATAAAGCTAATTGAACAAGCATCACAAGTTAAAGAGTAGAAAGATGAGATGTACATTTGTTCTTTGTCAAATCAAACAATAGTCTACAAGGGATCACTTCGTTCAAAAGTTTTGGGCCAATGTCATATGGATCTATTGGATGAGCTATATAAGTCTAGGTTTCTAATATATCATTGTAAACAGACCACAAATACTAGACTTAGATAGGGTTGTAATAGAACAAGTGCGCTCGATAAATAATTCAATATTTGTTCAGGTGACGCTTGTAATAGAAAATTGAGAGCTCGCTAGCAGATCCAAGCAGGGCAACTTCTTAAGTGGGCAAATTGGGCAAAGTAAGTCACCCTAGTGGAATAGCGGGCGAAGCAACTTTTGGCTTTGCCAAGAGGAAATTAGCAGGTCATTCATGTGAATAGGTCACTTGTGTGAATCCTCGCGAGATTTCATGGATCCTTATTGGATCTTTGAAACATAAAATTCTTATAGTTCGCAAATAATGCCAAGATGAGCTAATTGAACGCCATCGAAGTCCGTTCTGACAGCATTTGCATCAGAACATTCAAACACGTCTTTTTTTTTTTTCTAATATCATGACATAAGTTGTAGAAGGTTGTATCTCTTCTTCATGTTTTTAGTACTAGCGCAAACAAGCCTATATAAAGAGGAGAAAGAAGCAATAAGGAAAGTACAATAAAGAAGAATATTTATAATTCTTAGAATATATTATAATAAAATATGCTATAAATTTTTAATAAATAGTAAACATATGTGATAACATTAATATGGTAATCTAATAATTTCATAAATCAAATAATGTTTTTTAATAAAAATATTTTGAATTTTTTGTTACACACATTTGAACAATTGAAAAAATTAATTATCTTCCAAAAAAAGCGCAAACAAACGACTCCACAATAATTAAGCAAATAATATTTTTATTTCATAAAGCTAATTCTTTGGTGATCTGAATACAGGTCCAATATATATTTTATGGGAGGCCTTATTTATAAAAAATATAATTAATCATAAAATAATTTAAATGAAAATTTATGCAAATGCAGTTTATACATTTTAGTTCAAAAATCAAGTATTTATAAAACTACCCCTATACCATTTGGGAACGCATGATATTCGATTGAATGAGTAGGGTCTTTGTTGTTATATATAAGGTCAGGTTCAGGTTTAATTTTTAAGGAGTGGAATCAAAAAAGAGCTTATGTGAACAAATAAAGGTTGATCGAGTTCAACTTCATATTTATTCATTTATTAATTCACTATAGAGATGAAGCCTTTGTTTGGGACGGCTTTCTTATTGCTTCTTAAAACGATTTTTTAGCTAAAAAAATTAAAAAATTTGTACTAAAAATCGCTTTAAGAAACAGAAAGAAGACGTCCCAAACGAAGCCGAAGTCGCCACTATACATGATGATCTTGCCATCAAATTCTAGTGCTAAAAGTATTCATTTTTTTACCGCATAATTGGCCTAAAGAAAAGGCATACTCACTAAGGCTTTTCGCCTCATTTGTCGAAGCTACATGATCAATATCTTAAAACAACTTGCTCGAACTTAATGAGCACAAGTGAAATCGTCAGATGCCTTCACTTAGAATTGACATATATACCTATTGCATCCTAAAATATTCGTGGCGATAGAGAAAGATAAAGTTTAACGTCTTAGCATTATGTGAAGATCCAGCCCGCAATCAAATAAGAGAGAGGTTGTATCATTCATAAGAGGCACCATAGTTTTTACGTGAAAACCTCTAAAATGGGGAAAACCCATGGGGCTTGGCGCAGCTTGAATAAATTCACTATTATTTGCAGTCGATTACAAATTAGACCTTGCCTTGGGTTAATGTAGCAAATATACATCATATTACATGGTGGGGATTGGAAGAATGAGTATTGAAATGTTCGTTTGGTCGGCATGACTATAATCGACAGGCGATGAAGGTCAGAAAGATTATAGTCGGGTGACGGTGGTCGGAAGGACCGTTGTCTGGCGAGGGAGGTCGGAAGGACCGTAGTCAGTAGGAGATAGGGGTCAGAAAGACTGTTGTTTGGTGGTGAAGGTCAGAAGGACTATAGTCGATAGAAGACAATGGTCACGAAGACCATTTTCTCAGTGGAAATTGAAAGGACCGTAGTAGGCGACGGAGGTCAGAAGGATTTTAGTCGACATGATACAAGGGTCAAAAAGATTGTTGTCTGGCGATGGAGGTCGGAAGGACCGTAGTAGATGACGGAGGTCGAAAGGACCGTAATCGATAGGAGAGAGGGCCCAGAAATATCATTGTCTAGTGGTGGAGGTCGGAAGGACTGTAGTAGGGGACGAAGGTCAGAAGAACCGTAGTCGATAGAAGACAAGGGTTAGAAAGACCGTTGTCTGGCGACGGATGTTAGAAGGACCATAGTCGATAGTATACAAGGTTTATAAAGACCGTTGTCGTAAGGCGGTGGTTTGGAGGAAGTACGAGCGTCAGGTGGTAGTCCGGGGGAACTCCGAGGGTTAGGTGGTGGCCTGTCGAAACTCTAGGCATCAGATGGTGCTCCGGCAGAACTTCGGCGTCAGGTGGTGGTTCAGCGGGACTCCGTGCGTCAGGTGGTGGTCCGGTGGAACTCTGGGAGACAGGTGGTGGTCCGACAAAACTTCTGGCATTAGGTGGTGGTCCGGCGGAACTCTGGTCGGTGGTCGAGGAGGAGCTAAGGGGCAAGAACTATCTCTGATCTCTCCCTTGCTCTCTTAATTAGAGCCCCTTTTCAAGAAGAAGGATATGTCTATTAATAGATTTCCTAGAGTGGCATGACCCGTAAATAGGAGAAAGATCAAGGATAAATGGGGAGTGATTTGGATGGACGGCCGATGTTAAATCCCTTGATCATGGATCGTTTGCTAGACATTTGAAGCTCTTAATGATGTCATAATGTTGTGATCTTGGGTTTGTTGGATTTGTCTCGTCGAGCCGCTCGATTCGATTATAAACACGTCACGTTTGGAAACCATTTGGTAATCCAATTTGTGGCTTGAACCTTCCAACTGTTCTTCGGGTCCTTGATTTGGACTCATTTGGGATCGGATTGAATCGAATTTGGTCTTGTTGGGTTCGTATTCTCAAGACGTTCAGTTCGAGTGTAAGTTTGCTGAAATCAGAGTTCGGATGGTCCCAATTTTAATTTCAGAATTTTCCAACTTTAATTTCCTCGAGATTCGTGCCTTATCAAGATAATTTTTTGATGATGTATTAATACCTTATGTAACCAAATAGGTACAAGTTAGGTAAGGTCATTTTACAACAAACACTTGATATGTCTTGTTATATGATTTCATTTTTATCATTGGAATAATAAATTTTTTTTGTAATATTGAGGCTTGACCGAAGCCTATAAATATATGGTTAGATGGCGAGCCAATAGCATTTAATTATTAGCTAAAGTCTTATACATTATAACGATTTAGTAAAATCTCAATGCTTCAAAGTTTTTCTTTTACCTTTTTTCATGTTTCTTAGTCTTTATTATCAATAGATTGTTAATAGTCACATAAATGAAGAATAATACAACAATATGAAGACCACAAATCACCATTTCAAAGTCATCTGAGACTCATTACAATATCATTAATACTTTCAAAATAAGTATAGAATTGACTTTAACTTGTAGAAGCGAGAACTCATCATAAGAACCAATGGGCACATCAACAATACCAACAACTAATTGAGAGCTCCCTCACGTACCAACCTCTTGTAAGAGAAAAGTTATTAGTAACTAATAAATATCCTACTCACACACTTTATGATTATTATATATATTATTGATGAAGACAATCAAAGATTAAGACTCCTTCAATCAACCACATCCATTATATGCAAAATCTTACATAGAGATCTAATGAAGTGTTATGCTTTATGGAGGACCATAAACATAATAGGGAGGATTATCGACATCTTTATAATCTAGTCAAGGAACTAATTAAATTGAAAAAGCCCAAGATATTTGTCCTCATCCATCTTGGACAGTAACAAAATTTTGATTTTTTTTTTTTTTGGAGCCAGCTACTGTTCTGGTCATTTAGATAGTAGGAAGTATTCTCTAAATAAAAAATGTATGTGTTGCGGGCTAGAATATACGCGGCGACAGAGTTAGAAAGTTTTCGTCTCAGCGTTGTACGGATATCCAACACAAAAACAGAAGAAAAATAAATACACCAGGATTTTACGTGGAAAACCTGAAAAGGGAGAAAACCACGGGGTCACGCCCAGTTGAAAGAATTCCACTAGTGTTTGCTTGAGATACAAGAGGCTTAATCGTCCTTAAAATTTAGGATGATCATATTATAACGATTCACTTCCGAATTGAAATCCAGTTACAACGTTGGGCAGAGTTCCGGCGTTACTAGGAGATCGGGGTGAATTCCGGCGTCGCTTGGAAGTCGGGAAAATTTTCGGCGTCACTTGGAAGTCGGGAAGAATTCCATCGTCGCTTTGAAATCGGGCAGAATTCCAGCGTCATTTGGAAGTCAGGAAGAATTCTAGCTTCACTTGGAAATCAGGAAGAATTTCGGTGTTGCTTGGAATTCGGGCAGAATTCCGTCATCATTTGGAAGTCTGACAGAGTTCTGGAGTCGTTTGGAAGTTGGGCATAATTCTGGCGTCACTTAGAAATCGGACAGAATTCGGCGTCGGCAGAATTCCGGCGGTGGTCGAGAATTTTGTTCTCTCTTTACTTCTTCTCTTCTCTTCTCTTTCTCTTATTCTTCTTCTTGCTTGGGTCCCCTCTCAAGAGAAATGAGGGGCTATTTATAGTTTTTTGAGGATGGTATGACCCGTAAATAGGAGGAGGATCAAGGACAAAGGTGGAGTGGTTCGGATGGACGGTCGATATTGAATCTCTTGATTGTAAACCGTTTGTCAAGATCTTAACGATATCGGAATTCGGCGATCTTGGGCTCGTTGGATTTATCTTGCTGAGCCACTCGATTTGACTATAAGCATGTCATGTTTGGAAACTGTTTTGGTAATCCAAATTGTGTTTTGAACCTTCCAACATCACTTCGGATCTTCGATTCAAACTCATTTGGGCTCATATCGAGTTGAATTTGGTGTCGTTTGGTTCATATTTCCGAGGCGCTCATTTTGACTATAAGTTTGCTGAAATCGTAGTTGAGATAATCCCAGATTTAATTTTTAAAGCTTCCAACTCGATTTTTCCTCAAGATTCATGCTCGATCAAGATAATTTTTTGATGACATATCAATATGTAATAAGTATTTTACTTGAAATGAAAGTATATCTCATACTAACTTTATAATTCATTTAAACTTTATTGGATAAAAGCATGTTCTATGTGATTTGATTGGTTTATTTATAAAAGAAAATTCTAATTTTAATGAAAAAAAGTAATATTTAATTTTGAAAAATAAAATATGGTGAACTCAATACCTAACTAAACCTAGAAACTTAGTACTCAACCAAACTTGGAGAGCATGAGGAGGTTTTTTTTTTGGGGGTGAAAGTCTAGATGATGATTACCCTTATGAAAATGAAAGTTCTACTAAAGATGAGATCCATCTAATTTGATGCCTTGTTCCTACATACATTAATATAGAAGGCTAAATAAGAGAAAGCCATAATATCTAGTACATAACTTGTAATTTTATTTTTTACTCAACAACTTCATTTACTAGGCAATCCATCCAAACTTCAAATTTGACGAATCTCTTTATTCAACATTACAAGTCTTTAGGTCAACATGGCAAGTGATCAACATACGTAGGATTAGGGGTGTCAATTTCGGGTCACGGGTCGGGTTCGGAACTGACCCGGGTTCAAACGGGTTGACCCTAACCCGACCCGGTTAGGCAAACGGGTCGAAAATCCGAACCTGAACCCGACCCGGCGGGTTGTCGGGTTGACCCGACACGGAACGGATTGCGCGAGCGGAGAAGCAGCAGCGCGGGGCGACCGTGCGAGCACGGCAGCGCGGGGCGACCGCGCGAGCATTGCGCGAGCTCGGGCGGAGCGCTGGCAGCGCGGAGTGCGGGCGTAGCGCGGGTTGGCTCGGACTCGGGCTGGCTCGGACTCGGGCTGGCTCGGACTGCACGTTTCGGGTCAAACGGGTTGACCCGGCAACCCGTCGGGTCAACCCGAACCCGACCCGTTTTGCATTCGGGTCGGGTCCAACCCGGATTTTTCGGGTCGGGTTCGAGTCGGATTTTCGTATCGTGTCAAATATTGACACCCCTACGTAGGATTATATATGAGGAAGCTCGTGCAAATGAGTTTTAGCACAAAATCACTAAGATAATTTTATATAAACATGAATGATGTGATTTCAATAAATGTAAAATAATATGAGGTATTGACTTTGTAGATGTATAGGTCAAAATATAGATAAATACTCTGAGTGGTAGAGCGTCCAACAAGTAGACACATATATAATATATATCTAGTTTGTGGGATGTGTGGGGTTAAAACCACAAGTAATATAGATAATAAAAATAAATAAAGGTTTAAATAATTAGGAGGATGATCAAAAAATTTAGCATATATGGTGGAGAGACATGAGATGTGGGTATTAGCATACACTTAATAAGATGGAATAGAATGGCAAATGCATATTTCCCATATGTGGGAGAAAGGGAGGCTTGGTATGAAGAGTGTGATAAATTAGAATCTAAATTGAAAGAATTGCATTAATCTGAGCATATCCCATATTGGGGTGAGCTATGACGGTTGCGATGTGAGAGTAAAACTGGAGTACATTAGAGCTGAGGCATTTTTTTAATTATGGGCAAAAAAAATTATTAGATAGGTAAAATTACTAATTTACTTTATATATTAAGTAAAATATTCTTTTTTAGTGGTGAGCAATTGCCCACCCTAGATTTTACATGGATCAGCCACTACATATCAATCAGAGCTGGACAAATTGCATAAATAGGAAAAATCATAAATACATTACTATTCATTAAATATTTACGTTGTTTCAAGCCCAAAATAACATATTTATAATTATCATAATGCTCAACAAGTACAAACAATTTATCATGATAAATACATCATGACTATATAATATAAGAAAAAATAAATATTTACATATGCAAAAAGAACTCTAGCTTGTACTCATAACAATTTTTACATATAGGATTCTTAATCTTTACCTAATATATATATATAAACCATATAATGAGCACATAGCCCATAATTAGCCCATACTTATAGCTGAAGTCAATGCATCAAACATAACAATAATCATATCTGTGGCAATCTATAGGAACACTATCTTATATATCATATCAGATACATATCAATCATATCCTCATTATATAACTTTTGTTCATATATATCACCATTTTATTAGTCAAGCTGCATGTCAATCAATCAATCCTGACATCAGTCAATTTATCTTATATGTCGTATACATATATATCATTTCTATATTATATGTCATTTTTATGTCTATCATATCATGTATGTATTATCTATCTTATCATTAAATGCTAGCATGTATGCATATTCATATGAGTTCAACAAGGCATAACATTCAGCTTTAATGTGGTATTTTCATCCTTTCATTTGTCATCCATTTATCATATTTATCAATAGGTTAATCATATTTTTCACTTATTTTTATTAATAAATTATTTTCATTGGTAACTTTCAATAATTAATTAAGAGTTATCATTCTCTACCGTCGAAATAATCAGTTAATCGGTTATAAACTAACTTCCAAGATTAAACCATAAACCTTTTATTTAAAAGAAAGTCTGTCAACCCACCCTGCGTATAGGGTATTATATTTCAAGAGTCAAATCATATTGATTATATATTGAAAACCAGCTTTTCTTGCTTATATACAAATATCTCGTTCTTTCTCTATCGATTCAATCAATTGTTTAGCACAATACATTATGTATCTTATTCATATGTGGGTATTATATTAAGCCCTAAATTGCATGTTATGCCAATTGAATGGTAATTATCTGCATAAAAAATAAATAAAAATAATAAAAAATGGTAACTATATGCATGCCATGTATTTTCTATCCATATGTAAAGTGGCATATGATCATTTAATAGTCAACATTATTTCTTTTCATTCCATATAAAATATAATATAAACTAAACCACCTGATGAAAACTTAATATAAATCATTCAAAATACTCATAATAACAATATCTATTACATATTACAAGTTACATGATGAAGCTCACTGAAATAAATGATATTATATTTTCATCAGATTTGGGAAAGAGAAATATACAAAACACAAAATTATCAAAACTAAATGTAGAGTCAAGGCCATTTACAATGATCATAATAATTTTTGAAATATGAAAGGCAGACGAAAAAGTTCTCAAAGGCTTTCTCTCTTCTTACTCCCTCTCTCTTCTCCTCACTTTTTTCTCTTCTCCTTCTTCTTTGACTCCTTCCCCAACAAGAAATGAAATGAGGGAGGAGAGGGATGATGGGGTGGTAGGAATATTTATATTAAAAATATTAAATTTTTAGTTTTTGTGTCTAGCGTCGTTGTGTTTTAGACCTGGCATCGTTGCATTGCATGCAGCTCCTAGACTTACTATAGAACAGAAAATTTTCCAACACAGCGGTGCTTTCCCAGCGCTGCTACGCTCTTAGTGCCATTGTGCTTTCAAGCACTGTGTGTGTGCGCGGGGGGAGGGATGGCACAATATAGGGAATTTAATTAGTTTAGAAGAATGTAGCATGAGTTTGATATTCCCTTGCACTATCAAAGTATAATGTGGTTATAGAGTATTTGAAATTATTTTGAACAGAAGCATTTAAGTAATAAAAAAATTTCAAGCGCATTTAACTTTTATTTAAGTGAGTAGCACCATATATATGTATGAACGTAATAAAAAAGATTGTATAGTATTTGAAGTCACTAATAGAATAACATGCGAGGCTTGTATATCTAAAAATATGATATTTACATTATGAGAGGAGAAAATAGTAGTGAAAAATCCTAATTTGTGAGTTGTGTTGCATTGATAAGTATTAAAAGCAGGTTTTTTATAATGGACTTGGTAAAGTTAAGAAATAGATGAAAATAAAATGCTTAAAAATAGTAAAAGTATGGTGTCCTAATTGAGAGTGCCACTCTATTAAAGCTATTTTGACACACAAAATGAAGCAACTAGATTGGTAGATGTGGTTAACTAGTTATATACATCATTTATAGTTTATCCTTTTGGAAGAATTGATCCCAGAAAAGCATATTTGTGATAAAAATAATCATGTATAAGTTTAAATGAGTCATAATTGTATAACAAGATTGATAAATATATATGAGGCTCTATTTCATTCTAGAATCCAGAACTATACTGAAATTTAGTTGAATAAACATATATACGATAGGTAAATTATAGAGTGGTAGAATTGCTGTGGATTATGATGAAACTGGTGTTGTCTTTGATTACAAGACATATATTGCATCACTAGGAATATATATTTAGAGATTGTTCGATTCAATGGTGACATGATAAGATTCCCCACAATTGATCAACCAAATTAGAGTGTCGATGGTGGTAGCGAGTATATACTTAGCTCAGGATAGTTTTAGAGCTAAGGGGTGTGGCGCTGAAGAATGTGGAGCCGAAGGGGTAGTTGGTTGATGTTGGCTGTGAGATGGCAAGACAAAAGGTGGGAGACCATTAGACAATATGGCCTTTAGCATCATATGCTTAGAAATAGCCAATATATGATTTAGGTGGCGGACAATGACCGCAAAGTGCATATGTCATGACATTAGAAACCTTAGTTAATATGGTCGTCAAGATTGCTTGTTATAGTAAGCATTAAAATTGCCAATGATGAGTAGGATGGTTGTAGCGTATATGAGTGCCATAAGGAGGTTTCTTTATTGATCTGGATCCCATTAAAGAAGATTTGTGTATTATTTATCTGCCTCATTGATTGTGTGGTACTTCGCATCTAAGCCCACAAAGATCTTGTTAGTAAGAACTTCACCATTGTTGATCTGGAAGAGGGGGCAAGGGTGGATAATATTAAAGAAATATTTTTGTTAATATTCTTCAAGAAGAGCATGAACTTGAAAGTTTCATGAGTTGTAGGCTTCATTTGAGATGACATTCTTATTGTGTCTTAGAACAGCTTTCTAGTTAAAAAATAAAATTTGTGTACTAAAAAGTTGCTCTAAGAAATAATAAGAATTGATATTTTGATATTTTTAATGATTTGATTAAAATATCAAAATTAAATAATTATTTATGACAGGTTTCATTACTTTATTTTTCAAACCACTTAACAAAAGTGTATAAAAATAGGAAAAAGAGCGACTCTTTTGTTATTTAGCAGGAAAAACGGAGACAGGTCCGAAGAAAATACGGGTTGCTGCGTCATCTATGTTCGAAGTCACAAATAATGCTAATTATATCAGCTTTCTATTTGTTTATTTAATGGTGATGTACATTGATTAACTAGTTTGTTTAATTATGAAAAGCACCAACGACAACGATAAGCAATTTTTTTATTATGTCATCATCGTATGATGTGTGAGATGGCGTGTCCATAATTGATCTGATCTATCAATACGATCCAAATCTGGTCTAAAAATTTTAAATTAATGTTGATTAGTTTAATAAACGGTTTAAATTTGGGTAAATTTTTTTGGCCTATTTAGTAAACGGATTGGATTCGGATTGACCATCAAATTCTTAATTTTTTTATGTGCGAGTATAACTTATTATTTTTTATTAAATATCATAAGTTTTATAATATGGATGATAGATACTCTCACTTGTAAATTTTTCTTTACTAAATAATTTATATTTTTATGATTACAACTCTAACAATTTTTTTAAATCGACGATGTATTGTATAGTAAGTCTAAATATTATTTTTGTATTGAATTTAAATATATTTTGTATCTTCACAACAACAACAACAACATCAAACCTTTATCCCACTACATGGGGTCGGCTACATGAATCTTTTTTCTTCATTGTGTGCTATTAAAGGTCAAATTCTCATTTAAATTTAATAAAGAAAGGTCTTTCCTAATATTTTCTAACCAAGTCTTTTTAGGTATGCCTCTACCTTTCTTAACATAAGTCAAATCTAATACCTCTACTCTTCTGACCGGGTCATTGGAAGGTCGCCGTTTTATGTGACCAAACCATCTAAGGCGACTCTCTCTAATTTTTTCTTCTACTGGAGCTACTCCAACCTTTTCACGTGTATGCTCATTTCATATCCTATCTCTAAGGATAAAGCCACTCATCCACCTGAGCATCCTCATCTCTGCCACACTTAACTTAGTATTATGCTTCTCTTTTAATGGCCAACATTCAGCACCATAAAACATTGCAGGCCTCACTACAATCTTATAAAATTTTCCCTTAAGTTTGAGGGGTACTTTTCTATCACACAACAAGCCCGATGCATTCCTCCACTTCAACCATCCAACTTGAATTCTGCTGATAATATCCCCATCTATTTCACCACCACTCTGAACAATAGATCCAAGATATCTAAAACGTGTTATTAATGATTTGATTGCCCAAAGTCACAAACCCTTCACTAGATCTATTACTACTAAAATTATACTCCATATATTCAATTTTAGATCTACTCAAGCGAAAACCTTTAGGTCTATTACTACTAAAATTACACTCCATATATTCCGTTTTAACACTACCTTTGTCAGGTCCCAAGTCCTGGATGAGAAAAGTGGAGGGTTGCGTTAGATAGTTGACAACCAGCGTAAAATTTGTCGAATAATTATGATATGAATCATTTAAGAAATTGTGTTAATATTTTGTATCTTCATTAAACCTTTTTTTTTTTGGTTAAATTTAAACGTTCGTTTTATTAAATTTAAGTATTAAATATTATAATGGATGGCGGTTTCGTGTTTTTCCATTTTTAATTTGCATATAACTTTTTTTTTAATTCGCATATAACTATTTCTCACTATTATTGATAGTTTGGTTATATAATTTTTTTTTCCTGAGTAGTTGTGAACAATATAAATTTTTTTGTTGTAATTATTATATAAAATAGTTTATTAGCTTTTAATAGTTATTATTTAATTAAGTTTAAATTTATGTATATATTTAATTTTATTATTACTCTATTTTAATTACTTAAAATATTAAATTTAAATACTTAATGTTCTATTAATATTTAACTTTTTTGTATATATTAATCCGGTGATGTGGCATGCTCGGATTCGCCTCCAAACACGTTCTAATTCCTCACACAATAATTTCTCAATGTCGAAGATTATTAGTTCCGGACACCGGACCTAAAAATAGGTTCGAAAATCCAATTAAAATTTGTCACGTGGACTGTGCTTTGACTGGACTTTGACTACGCTTTTTTACTGCACTTTATCTGCACTTTATTTGCACTTATGACGCGTTTAACTTAAAATTCCACGGACACGTGTAGATTCCACTTGTCAATATTTTATTGGACACCAGACATATCTCTGCGTCCGGTGTCCGGACCTAATAATTTTCCCAACAATGGAGGAAGAAATGTACAAGGGTTACTACGGGTTTTCTCTGGCGCAAGCATGAATTCATTTTTAGCTCGATTTGAGCAGGCTTCGTTTACTCGGGAAATGGGCTGCAGGAGAGAGTTTCTAATACATTTGTATTGTACTTTACTTCACATTCTCACGAATCAAAAATAAAAAAGTAAAAAAAAATAATGCATTTCTTTTACACCGCATTATTTTTTCCTCCGACCAAACAATCCCTAAGAGTATTTTTGTTTTTTTTAATGTTTTTGTTTTATTTTATTTATTTTTAATATGAAATAAAAAAATATATTTAATATTTTAAATGAGTGTTATTTTTGTTATTGTTGAGCATTGCATAAGGAGGTGACAGGGGTTGGCGAGGGTGGCTATCCATATCTAATATTGGTGGGCCGTGGTTGATTTATATTTGTTTGTTTTTCTTAAATTATTTTAGGTTTTTTTCCAAAATTATATTGATAAGTTAAGACAAAAAAACTCTTCTAAAAGTTCTAACAATATGTATTTGATAAAAATAAAAATATAAGGTGGTCCCTAACAATCCCTTACGATCCACATTCTCCACTTCATTTTTTTTGGGGTAAAATTAGGGCACAGTTCAATCCATTTTATATATATTTTTTAGACTAAGGCTTCATTTGGGAATGCTCTTTATTGCTTCTTAAGGAAACATTTTAATTTTTTTAAAAAAAATTATACTAAAAAATTGCTTCAAGAACGACTTTCTTATTATTTCTTAAAGCAACTTTGTAGTACAAAAATTAAAATATTAGAATTAAAAAGCTGTTTTAAGAAACAGTAAAAAAACTGTCCCAAATAAAACCTAACCTTCCAACCAAAAGATCTAGATGAGCTTCATATTCATTCTATATTATATAATTAATTATTTATTTGGGATATTTTTTACTGCTTTTTAAAATAATTATTTAGTACAAAATTTTTTATAAACTAGAAATTTTTATAAAAAAAAAATATTTTAGAAAAAAAAGTAAGAATGACATCCCAAACTAAAAAAGCTTAAGTTTTGATAAAAAAGCGATGTCAAACACCCGTTTTGGTGTCATTTATGACTATGGACAACTATAAGGGCAACCTTCAGCTTTCTTTAATTGGTAATTTGAAAAGATTGAGTGTGTTAGCTAAAACAAGCCCTTTGAATAATTACACACTCCACATTCCGGATTTTTGGAGCATTCTTTTAAATATTTTTCAATTATCGGATCATGGTAATCCTATTTTAAGCCTCTATAAGAAGATGAAACTTCTTAAAAGGGAGATTAAAACTAGAAATTGGAATTCTTCTAATCACATTGCCAACAAGTGTGCTTCCTTAGTAGCCTCTCAAGAGATGTGTCAGAAAATGATTGACAATGATCCTCTTAACAAGGAGTTGTGTGGAGATCTTAAAAGAATTAATGCTAACATTAACTACTACAACTCTTTGCATGCTTCTTGGACCATACAAAGATCTAAAATTAAATGGTTAAAGCATGGAGAAGAAGATTTAAAGTTTCTTTACTCCAAGATTAGGAAGAGAAAGGCTTTTAATGGGAGTTCTATCAATGCTGCTATGAATAATTATGTGGAAAATGATAATAGCAATCACTCTAGCATCATTCAACACTTCAAATATCTGTATAATTCTGCCCCTCCAGAATTAAATGACACTAGGCTTATTCCTAAAGGGAAAATGCTTCCTGATATTGCCATTTCAACTTTAGTTAGGCCCGTTACCAATGAAGAAATTTACTTGGCTATTAAAGGTGGCTGCGCCAACTCGGCACCTGGCCCTGATGGTTTTAATTTTGATTTTTATCAAAAAACTTGGAGTATTACGGGCCCTCTTGTTTGTAAGGCTATCAAATCCTTTTTTATTAAATGCTATTTGCCAAAAAGTGCAAAAGCTACTTCTATAGCTCTTGTTCCTAAAAAAACCCATGCAGAAAATGTTCATGACTTTCGGCCTATCTCATTATGCAATGTGTTCCACAAAATTATTGCAAATATTTTAGCTAGCCGTATGAAGATCTTTATGCCTGATATCATTGAGAACAATCAAGCTGCTTTTATTTCTAATAGGATTGCTACTGATAATCCTATATTGGATATGGAGATCATAAATCTTTTCAAAAAGCATAATAAGATGAATCTTTTTTGTGCTAAATATGATATTAAGAAAGTCTTCGATACAGTTTCAAGGAATTTTCTTTTTGCTAGAATGACTGATAAGGGATTTCCTAATATCTTCATTAACTGGGTTAAAGCATGTATTAATGATATCACTTTTTCTATTTGTCTGGATGGTTCGCTGGAAGGTTATTTTTCATCATCTACGGGACTTAGACAAGGCTGTCCACTAAGTTCATTCCTTTTTTGTATTATTATGGATGCTCTTTCTTGTCTCTTAAACTATAATTCTGAGTACAATGGCTTTGAAGGTTTTAAAGGCTTTAAACTGGACAATTTTCAGCTATCTCACCTTGCTTATGCTGATGATTTATTAATTATTGGTAAGGCAGATTCTAACAATTATGACAATCTGGTGAGGATTATTAATCTTTTCTCTAGGCTCACGGGTCTCCATATGAATCTGAATAAAAGTTCTCTTATTATTTCCCCAAGTGTTTCTTGCCCCAATGACATATCTAATGTACTTCATATTCATAATGTTTTTGATAAATTCAATTACTTGGGTATTCTGATTTCATTGGGACGGATTAAGGTGACTGACTTTGCCCCTTTGATAGAAAAAATCATTAATTTATTAGCTGGTTGGAAGGCGAAGACACTATCCTTTGCTGGTAAAATGCAATACATTAAATACACAATTTCTAACACAGTGGCTTACTGGATTAGAAGCATAACTTTACCCAAAGTGATTTACAAACATTAGTAGGTTATGCTTTAAATTTCTCTATCATGGGGAGACTGATAGCAGGAAACTACATCTTATTTCCTGGGATAATACGTGTAAACCGTTCTCTTTGGGAGGTCTTGGTATTGCTTCATTACAAGCTTTAAATTTTGCTTTTAATTGTGGTATTATTTTGAGATGTTACAACTCGAACTCCCCTCTAGCTAAGTGGTGCCTTGCTAGATATACTAGCCCCTGGAAACCTGTTACAAATAATGCATTGACTTTCTGGAAAAATATTTGCAATACGGCAGGTATTGCTAGGGAGAAATTCAAATTCTCCATTACTAACAACAGTCCTATCTCTATTTTTTGGGATCACTGGTGTTTGGGGGAAACTATCAAAGACAAATTTCATTATTTTCCCACTAACTTAGCTAAGAACTCTCAGTTAGCTATTTGGTTACAACAAGATGCTTGGAACATACCGGCTTTTGATAACCCTTGCATTAGGGATTTCATTTTGAATATTCCTATTGTTTCTGATAATAAATTCCATATCAGCTGGGAAGGTTTAGAAAATGCTAATTTCAAGGATCTCTGCTTATACTATTTTCATAATGATGCTAATGTTGATTGGCACCAGATGGTTTGGCATAAGAAGCATGCTCTGAGATATTCTGTTTACTCGTGGATGGCTCTTAAAGGGGGATTAAAAACTTGTGATGTGTTAGCATCGAGAAATATACTTATTATGGATAAAACTGCGCATTATGTCACAATTGCTTGGAGACTACTTCACATCTCCTATTCGAATGTGATTATTCCTTTAAAGTGCTCGAAAAACTCATTCCTTCTTTTCATACACATTACTTCAGACCTACTATTTCTTTAGCCTTGCATCATATTGACAATATGGATAAGCCCAAGAACATTAAAAATGGCATTTTTCTCATTTTAAATGCTATCACTTATTTCATTTGGATGGAAAGAAACTACAGAAAGTTTAAGTCTGCTGCTTCATGTTCCAATTCTCTGGTTAAAAAAATCTCAAGAGCTGTCATTATCAAATTATTGGGTTGGAAAAAGGGCAATGAGATCAAAGAAGCATTGAATCTGGTCTACTGATGTAATATCCTATTATATTTATTGGAAGGTGGTGTTGGTTTCTTGACTAAAACTGTGACGAGGCTTGTTGGTTTGTTGATTACTGGTGTTAAATTTTTTGATGCCCGTCTCTCCTGTGTTGATGACCAGATCTGTTTAAACATCACTTTGGATTTCTTCTGCTCGATTAGCAGGCTATTGGGTTGTGGACTGTGATGATCTCCTGCTCTCCACTTTCTGGACGGCCTATTGGCAACCAAAGTTGGATGGATCTCACTTTATATGAAGCCAAAATTAAATTATTCTGAGTCCCTCCCAAATTCACGGTTTTTTAATTTTATATCCGAATTGATATAAAATTGGATGTGTCCAGGTGGTAGATCTTTGAAGATCCTCAAAATAGTTTTTCAATATTTTCACTGATTAAGTATTCTTTTTCTTGCATATTCTGGGTAACTACTGAGCATCTTCGGTGATTCTTGGTCTCAACATCTCTTGATGAAGGCAAACTTGGGGAGGTGAATGGCAGAAGCTAGAGAAATCAGAGAATTGAAGTGAATTCTTCTTCTTAAAGCTTTGGAATCTTGCGTCAATGAATTTTTGAAGACCTTCGAACTGACCTTTCTTTTTTAAGACTGGTTGATTAAGGATTCAGATGGCGGTCCATTTCTTAAATGCTCTTAAAGTTCTTTAATTCCTTTTTTAATTGGAGTTTCTTAGAGGTTTAGCTCTCTACATTCTATATTGGTTATAGAATGCTGATAGTATTTTTTCTTTTATTCATGTAATTTGGTTTTTCTGTTCTTATTTCCTGCATTGGTTAGGTTTTTTTTATGTACTGAACTATGTAATTTGTATTGTCTTTTATAAAATGGGCTATGCCCCGAAATTTCCCAAAAAAAACATTAGCAGTTTGATTTCAACAAGGCTGCCTTTTTAGGTATCTTGTTTATAACTAGATAAAGTTCAAGTTGAGTCCTTTCGTTTTTCACTTGAAAGATATTTTTTTTACTAAAATTGAATGAACATTTTATTTTAGATAGGATAATAATCATTCTATTTATGAATATTTGGTTTTTGTGCTTGATCTCAGGTTGAAGGCTTTAGAGATATTGCATAAGTTTAATTAAAATAAAATAATGAAACTAATATTCTAACTAACTTAATTTGAACATGTGTTATTTATAAGCTTTATCACTAAGCAGAGTGCTTCAAATTACCGATACATCTGCAAACACCCATAATTTTCTAATATTATGGTGCCAAAACTAATGCTAGTCATGAGTTTAACAATATATGATTTAATGTATGTTGCGGGCTGAGAAATTTGTGGGGGTAGAGTGAAAAGATTTTACGCCTTAGCGATGCACGAAAATTCAACGCACAAACAGATAATTGAAATGATAAAAAAATACCTAAATTTTTAAGTGAAAAATCCTAAAAATGGGGGGAAAATCATGGTACCTCGTACTGTTGAAAAGATTCTGCTAATGTTTATAAGGAGATTATAGAGGTCAAACCATCCCTAAACTCAAGGATGATGAGAATACACTGTATTGGAGAATTGACCAAACTTCAGACAGATATTCCTGATATTGATTGCATGACATATATTAAAAGATTAGCAGTAACAGTTGGGAGAATATTAGGCAGAGGTTTGATGATGGTTGGGAATCCAATGATATTTAGAAGACAAACGAAAGTCTAGAGATAGTCAATAGTTGGGAAGAGATTCGACGACATCCAATGAATTGGTGGAAGTTTGGCAATAGTCGGTGTCGGAAAGAGAACCGAAATCTACCAACGGGTGATAATACTGTGACGGACTGAGGTTGGGAAGAGTTATGGCTGCTACAATGAACGGGCAGAAGTTTGGCCATTGTCAATTGTCAGAAAGAGATCCGATGACAATGAACAGGAGGAATTTTGATAATAGTTGGAAATTGGTAGGAGATTCACCGGCTACCAAGAACGGGCAGAAGTCTGATGACGGTCAGTTGTTGGGAATAAGTCTGGCGGAAGGGTTGCTGAATGCAGAATACAAATGAACTCCCTAGCTTTCTCTTATCTTCCTCCTCTTATGTGAAGAATAAGGGATTATTTATAATTTTATGGGAGTATCATTACTAGTAAATATGGATAAGGTCAATGATAAGTTCGGAGTGTTCCATCAGATGACTGATATCAAACCCTTTGATCATAGAGCATTTTTTTTTAATATTTATAATGATGTTAGAATAAGGAAATCTTGGGCTCATTTGATTCTTTACATCGAGCCACTTGATTTGAATATATGCATGTCATACTCGGATATCATTTGAATATCCAATTAATGCTCTAAAACTTTTAAGTAGGCTTTGGTATTTTGATTTGGGATTATTTGGGCTCGGGGTTGGATTAATTTTAGTGTCATTGGTTTTGTCTCCCTGAGATGATCAGTTTAACTATAACTAGTGAAATCAGAGTTTAGATGATCCTGAATTTAAAACTTGAAGCTTCTAACTATTATTCGCATCGAGATTCATGCTCGATCAACATGAATTTTTTGACGACATATCAGTTGCATCCCTATTTTTAAACATCGAAGCTTGAAAGTCGGAAAATAAGTGTGGGATGCAAAATTAGAAATTTGGACAAATTATGTGATGTAAACATTTCTCTGACGTCAATGTCCGAAATGATAAATTAATTTTTCAAAATCTCCAACATATATTTTCAAACTTTGTAAGCTTCAATGTCCGAAAATAGTGTGGCAACTGATATGTCTCCAAAATATCATCTTGATCGAGCACGAACCTCGATGCAAATATGAATTATAAACTTCTAAAACTAAATTCATGACCATCCAAACTTTGATTTCTGCAAGTTTATAGTCAAATTGAACATGTCAAGGAGACTAACCCACTGACACGAAATTCAGTCCAATCCGATCCCAAATGAGCCCAAATTAAAGAATCAATATATTCTTAGAAGCTTCAAAATATCATTTGGATAATGAATTAATATTTGAATATGACATGCTTATATTTGAATTGAGATTCTCAATGAGACAAATCAAACGAGCCCAATATCACTTAATTCTGACATCATTAAGGTACTTAAATGCTCAATAATACTCTATGATCAAGGAAACTTATGGGTCGTTCGATGGAGCACTCCAAAATAGCTCCGAATCATCACAATATTTATGAGCATGGAACTCCTAAAAAACTATAAATAGACTCCCATTTTTCACATGAAGAGGGAGGAAGAAGAGAATAGAAAGCTAAGGAGCTCACTTGCATTTTCTAGTCAACACCACAGCTGTAGGATTTCTTCCCGACCATCAACGTCGTCAGACTTCTACCCGTTCTCTAGCCACCGATGGATCTCTTCCCAACCACCGACCATCGTGGGGCTTTCGCTCGTTCCTAGCCCACCGTTTTTTGATCTCTACCGACCATCGCCATTGGACCTCCATCTGACAACTATTGCTAGGCCTTCCCCTTTCCACTATCATCCACCAACTACGGTCTCTCCAACCTTCGTCGCCCACCAATTACGGTCCTTTAGACCACTGTCTCCCACTTATTACGATTCTTTCGACCAATGTTGCCCTCCGACTACAGTCCTTCTAATCTCCATCAATCGCTAATTGTTGTCCTTCCAACCATTGTTGTCTGCCGACTACTATCCTTCCGAGCATTATTACTTGCCGACTACGGTCCTTCCAACCACCGTATTTTATCAATTATGGTTCCTTCAAACACTATAGCCCACCGATTATGATCCATCCGACCATCATTGCCCATCGACTATGATCCTTTCGATCGCCGTCGCCCACTAACTACGGTCCCTCTGGCCACCGTCTTATGTCGACTATGGTTTATTCAACCACTGTTGCAGGTCTACTTTGGTCCTTCCGACCACCGCTGTCATATCTCAATACGTTAGGACATGTTCTGGTCGAAGAATTTTGGGCTTTTATAATTGTTGCTCACCGATTACGTACCCTCTGACCTCCGTTGCCTATCGATTACGATCATTTTGACTACTGTCACCCGCCAACTATGATCCTTCTATCCACTGTTGCCACCGACTTTGGTCTCTCCAATCACCGTTGCTTAACTATTGTCCTTCCAACCATTGTCGTCCAACTGCAATCCTTCCGACCATTGTCGCCCAAAGACAATCCTACCAATCCCTATCCCCCAAAGACAATCCTACCAACCAAATGAATAGGCCATCACTCTCTTTAGAAAAAATCTTATGACATTGGGTTCTTCCAGCCCCAATCATGTAAAGTACTTTATATCATGTATATTAGCAACATTGAGTCAATGTCTTCCACTGAGGTGGGACATCATTTATAATAAACTACGAACATTAATGGATTCATTCAATATGGGCATCATGACATGATTTTCCCCTTTTTTCAAGGGTTTCCATGTAAAAATTATGATTTCTTTTTTGAATGTTGTTCCTCTCTCTTATATATTTATGTACTGGATCTTCATATAAAGATAAGATATTAAATTTTCTCTCTCTACCGTCATGAATTTTCTAGGACGCAACACTAATGAATTTGTTGCTTACTAGTCAACCATATAAATTGTCATATTATACAATGATTTTTAGACTACTAACATCTTGATATATATCTCTTTGTAACATCTTGATGAGAAATAAAAAAGAAGAATATGCACCTGCAACTTGGGACATTGACACTAACATTATATAGGATCTTATCATAATTTTTTTTTTGCTAGGAAATCATTCTATAAATATCTTTTTCTTTAAGGAGCATTGAATCATTATTTATATTTCCTTCTGCATTTGTAATGTTTCTATTTCTGTATTAACGATTCGGTTTTCTGGATTGCTGGAGTATATCTGTCTATGAATAACATTTATGCTATTTTTCCAATATATTGCTCCTGTGATTTTGTGGCCATTGTTTGATAGCCATCTTATTGTTAGTTTGTATGAATCTAGGCCAGAGAAGGTTTTAGCATCCCGTTACTTGGTAGGCATCACTCTACAGCAATTTAAAAACCTTCATGTGGGATACAAAAATATAAAATCCTTGTTAGGTATTATTCCAGATTTTTAGGTTTGTTTTTTGTGTAGCTAATTGTATAACTCTAGGTGCCTATTAATAGGCTTTAGCTTGTATTAGGAAATCAGCCAAGGGAATAAAATTTGCATATTTTGGCTCACGGTTCTCTCCTTCTCCCCTCTCCCTCCTCCTCTCTCCCTCTCTAGATCTTGCAAGAAGATCTCTCAAGAAGATCTTCCTCCTTTAGTTTTCAACAATTTGGTATCAGAGCCCAGGTGGCGATCTCGAAGAACGAAGATATTCTTGAGGTGAAGCAGTCTGTAATATCTCGTTCCCTTACTGTTCCTCTCTGAATTGGATTTCCCTCCCAGAATCGGCCAGGACGAAGTTGAGATCATCCAGGCCGATCAGTGCATGGAAAACAGCTGATTTCTGGAGTGTTTTCTGGATGATTTCTGGACAGGATCGTCCGGGCCGATCGTGAGATCGTCCAGGCCGATCTGTACTGTAGAAATTATCGGCCAGACAATAGCCCTGGGTGAGGTCCAGGACGATCAGGATTTGGTCTGATCGTCCCGGGACGATGTGAATATCGGCCTGGCCGATCAGTTCACAGATATAAGAAAATCAGCTCGTTTTGAGGAGAGAGAAAATCATTTTATAAAAACGAAAATATCTGAGGAGAGAGAAAGAGAAAAGGAAAAAGAGAAAAGCTGGTTTTCGGAGACCGCGGAGCGCTTTTCGTCCGACGCTGCTGTTGGGAAAAGTGAAGATCTCGTGGTAAGGACTCCGAATCCTATTTCTGTTTTCAAAGATGTTGTGTTTTGATCGAGTTGTGATTTGTTTTGTGTTTTCGTAGTCGACTTTTCGACATGATTTTGATTTGACACAACTTTCACCGCACAACTTTTAGAGTGTTATAGATATGATTATTGTACACGATTTGACTGTATTCTACGAAGATTTTATCGGTCGGAATTGATTCTACGCGATTTTAATCGAATAGAAAATTATCAGGATGTTTTCTGACTTGGTTTCTATAGAATAAAAGTCTTGCATTGATGTTATAGATATTCTATTGTAATTTGGTAGAATTTGGAAATCGTGTCTTTTTGCAGGATTTTTGTGTAAATTTGACCGACTGCCGTTACGCTGCCCGATTTTCGTATGATTTCCGAATTGTCTGAGATTGATAGATTGAATCGATATGAATATGATTATTGATATGATTGCTTTAATATTGACTATTGAATTGCTTATTGATTGAATTGACTATTGATACTGGAACCCAAGTGGAACCTGGTTGAACGTTGGTGAAGATTGATATTGACCTGTACAGGATGGTGGGCCGACGGGCTTTCCTTTAAACCATTGATCATTGATATAACGATTGGGAGTTATAAGGAGTTTATATGCCGACGGGCGGCCGACGGGCAAAAAGAGTGACGACTCTTATTGATAGACCAACGTACGGACTACAACAGCAACGGATTCTACAACAGCAACATGACCAGTTGATTTTACTTGTCCAGTATATAGTATTGAATTGCATGTTTACTGTATTGATTTACGGATTTATTGCTTTATCGATTTCTGCCTTATTGATTGATCGGATTTACTGTATCGTACGATTTCATTGATTTCATTGATTGATTACCGAGCATTGATTACTGAGCATTGATATGGATATTGATAGATATAGATACTGCCTTGATAGCATGGACATGGACATCGTATGGATTCATTGTATTGCCGCCTAGATTTTGTAGACTCGCCGTTGCTACTGTTCTTCACCGTATTGACTGTTGTATAGATTTCTTGTCAGAATGGATTGAAGTTTATTGTATTGCTTTCCTCGATTGATTTCATTAAATGGATCGTATTGATTTGACCGTATTGATTTGATTGACGGATATTGATTGATTGCATTGATTTATCGAATTGCCTGCCGCTGCATTGACTGGTTTTATTGACTATGGATTTCCACTGCATAGTATTGATGATCATTGATTCATGGATTTCCGGATTGCATAGATTCATTGACCATTGACTGATTCAGATTGATAGATTGACATGCATATTGATAGCATCGCCGTGCTTTGACTTCAGTTATAGGTATTAGGTGACCTGCTGGGCTTTGTAAAGCTCATTATATGTGGTTGATATTTTCAGGTCAGGGTTCGGGAGCAGGAGATAGGAGTTGATCCAGATCTTCAGGTTTTAGTTCTTTTGATCGATTGATGATTCTTTTGTACTCAGGACAGGATAGATTTCTCTACTTGTATTGATAGTTTAGTTCCTGAGTATTGTACATGATGTTTTAAGACATGAATCGACTATTATATTGATGTTTTAAATGTTATAGATGTTTGATAGATCGCTTATTGAAGGTTTTAGATAACTCTGGTAAATTGTTTGGCTATTGATCGACATTCTTTCCAAGTTAGATCTTGGGGCGTGACACAGTCGGCCCTGGGTACGAGCGCTCACAAGTAGTGTGTGAAGGATCCAGGCGTCGGACTCGTGCGGGTAAGGTGAAGACTGGTCGCCGACGTGGGTTTGCTCGCGCATGAAGGTCGTACGCAAAAGACATTTTGGTATCAGATCTACTCGGCGGAACCTGGCTTTTGTCCAGGTGAGACTAAAAGAAGGCTCGGGAGTTTGGATCGGCCGAACAGGCAGGACGTCCGGCGAGGTTACCGGAGGCAAACTGGAGCGGGAGGCTTCAGGCGGACGTGCGAAATCAGAGAAGGCTTCTTGAATCGTGACAGGCTTGATCGGAGCGAGATAAAAAGGTCCCGCATTGGAGTGGAGTGCCGTTGCGGGATCAACAGAGGCCGGACCAAGGAAGGCTGCACGGGTGGAAATCGCGTGAGGTGCGTCCGTGGAGTTCAAAAATTGCTTAGCACTCATGAACAAGAATTTGCATGCTATTCGGGAGGAGGTCAATCGCTAGAAGCAAATCAGACGTACCTTGCTTGCGGAATAAAGAGAAGCCGGTTTTAGCATGCGGCTTTGTACGTGAGAAAGAATCGAACATCTGGAACAAGAGCGGAGGCATGAAAGCCGTTGAGGCCGGATTTTTTGCTTGATCTTGAATCAAGTTTCGATCGGTCTTGATTAGCTTGGAAGTAAGACTTGTTCTTGATTTGAATATCGGTTCATATCCTTAAAGAAGAGATTAGATCTTCTTTGTGGTGGAGTTTTGGACTTCAGGTGGAGTCCGAGAGACACTGAGGTAGAGTCGGCTGCTCTTGAAGAGCAGGGTTGAAAGTGCGGGGCGCTTGGAGGTGCGAGGTCGTGCGGTGCACGAGGAAGCCGCATAGGAGCGCGGGGCACTGGTGACGAGAGGAGCGCAGGTGAAGGCGCAAGGCTCGCTACACGGGTGGATACGTGCAGGATGTGGTCGGTGATAGACCACATGGGTGCAAAGCGCGGGGGCGGGCTTGAGGCGTATGACGCGGGTTGGAGGCGCAGGGCGCGGAAGCTGGGATAGGGGTGCTTGGGATTGGCTGCTTTGGACGCAGTGCGTCAGGAGATCTGTCAGGAGGTGGAGCTAGAATATCGGTGGACGCTTTTGGCGGAGGAGATCGACAGGATCATTTTTTGGCTGTTCTTTAAAGAACAATGATTATCTTTTGTTTTGTAAAATCTGGACTAAGGGGGTGATTGTTAGGTATTATTCCATATTTTTAGGTTTGTTTTTTGTATAGCTTTTGTGTAGCTATTTGTATAGCTCTAGGTGCCTATTAATAGGCTTTAGCTTGTATTAGGAAATTAGCCAAGGGAATAAAATTTGCATATTTTGGCTCACGGTTCTCTCCTTCTCCCCTCTCCCTCCTCCTCTCTCCCTCTCTAGATTTTGCAAGAAGATCTCTCAAGAAGATCTTCCTCCTTTAGTTTTCAACAATCCTTTATATGGGAATTGTCTATCATCTTTTCTTACTGTTTTTTGAAGGGAACTCTGCTATGGTTTATTACAACTGCTGAGACAAACTAAGCTGTTTGAATTGGGATAAGGTTGAGAGAGCAGCAGGGGACAACCAAAGTAAGAAAGAGGCCACCACTGAAGCAAGATGACATTTTATTATCTATCACAACTTTGCTTGCTAGACTAGAGTTGTTGAATTGGTAGTTTTATTTGTACAAACAGCTTTACTCTCTTATGCAGGATGGTGACATATAGGGGTGCAAAGAGTCAAGCCGGCTCGTGAGTCGGTTCGGGCTCGACTCGTTAATGGGCTTGACGAGTTGAGCTCGATAAGCTCGACTCGAGCTAGTGAATCGAGCTCGAACACAAATTCGAACTCGACGGCATAACGAGCCCCAGTTCGAATACTCTGCTACTCGACTCGAGAGCTTGTCGAGTAGCTCGCATAGTGGGAGCGGGATTTGATTCACAGGAGGGAGTGGCTTTTATTCGCAGGCGGAAGCGGGCTCAATTTGTAGGCGGGAGCGTGATTCGATTCACAGGCGAGAGTGGGCTTTGATTCGCAAGCATGAGCGGGATTCACAGGGGGGGAGCGGGCTTTGATTCGCAGGTGGGAGCAGGATTCGCAGGCGGTCAACAGAGGTCGACGTAGCTCGGGACGACGAGCGGGATTCGCAGACAAGCATGATTTGCGTCTTCAACGACAAGACAAAAGTCTACGTAGCTCAGGACGACGAGCGGGATTCGCGGATGACGCAGGAGCTCAATGAGCCACTCGACTCGACTCGTTTCTTAAGACGAGTCGAGCTCGAGCTCGACTCAAACACCCCTTGGCTCGAACTTGACTCGACTCGTTTACACCCCTAGTGACATACTAAACATTGGTTTAACTGTCTCTCTACCGAAGTGAAGATAAGTAGTGGAAGATACTGCTCAATGTCTGTCGCATATACAGTTATATGGTTCCATCTGAAAATTTTGATTTTTGCATAGAAATAAATTGATAAATTATAGGAGATGATGGAAAGCATTTGTTGATTCGATCATAATTTTGAAGCAGGTCAATTAGAGATGAATAGATTTTATATAAATACTGAAGAAGTAGATTCAGACTTGGTTTGGGGTCATTAAAGTTGGCACTGAAGACGAGAAGGTAACTTGAGCCATTTTTATCGAATAAAATTTGTTTAATGTTGTTAATAGGCCAGCTATTAAATACCAATTATATTCCCATTTCCAGTCAGCGTTATTGGCAAAATGGTAAGATTCAATGGAGATCGAAAAATAAATTATTTGGCTCCGAAAGACATGTAAAATCAACGAGAAAATTATTGGAAGCGTACCTGAATCTATTGAAATGCATAATAGAGATTTTCGGTCTTCCATATTTGAAGCTGCGTTCTTCAAGAGAGTGAGAGACACATTCTTTTTACTCAAAGATGGTAAATGAGAGAAACAACAACTTAAACACTTAAATTGGGTACTACGACCCTTTTATACTTTAAATTTATTTATTTTATTTCAGCACATCATTAAAATAAAATAAATACTTGACATCTACACAATATTTAATTTCATACAAAATAAATAAGATGTAACATAAGCCAAATAATAATTTATTTCTTAAATAGACCACACACTTAATTGGCTCAAATTTTGATAACAATTGATATATTATACTTAATTTATATGCATAAATATACATGCTTACATATTGAAATTTCTCAATAATCTCCCACTTATGCCACATATATATACATATAATTATATATTATTTTAAGTAACCGTAAGTGTTTAATATTTGCTATATTTATGAATAATATCTCTATACAATTTGATCTATCAATCATATCAACATAGAATGAAAACGACTTTTATTACATTTTTCGTAACAAGACCCATCAATGGTCATTATATTAATATAATTAATAATATATATCAGGTATGGATGTGCAACATTAAACTTTCATGTAATATGATCTTAAAGCATGATTATTTTCAACTGGTCCAATATTATAACTCAAAAAGAGTTATCATCAAAAATTCAATACTTTATGCTAAGTTGCAACTAATTTCAATAACAAAAATAACATAACTTTAGTCTGATCAAAAAATAAATTCATAATAATTGAATAATCATACAGGTTTTGTTGTAAGTGCTTCGATTGATATGATTTACTTCTACTTTCATATAATTGACAGTCATCTGCTCATTAAGCCCATTCATATATCTTATTTTGTTTCATGAGCTTAGGTTGGGCCTAAAAATGGCATGTGGAGTCATGGGCGGAGGGAGGGGGGGCAAGTTGGTAACTTCAAAAATTAATTCGGAGACCATCTGAGCTCCGATTTCAGTAAACTTATAGTCGAACCGAACGTCTCAAAAACACAAACCTAACGACACCAAATTCAACTCAATTCGAACCCAAATGACTCCAAATCAAAGACCCGAAGCATCTTTGGAAGGTTCAAACCATAATTTGGATTGTCAAACGGTCTCCAAATATAACATGCTTATAGTCGAATCGAGCGACTAGACCAGACGAATCTAACGAGCCCAAGATCACCGAATTATGATATCACTAAGACATTTAAATGCCCAATAAACAATCCACGATCAAGAAATTTAACTTGGTCATCCATTCAAATCACTCCCAATTTAATTTCCTATTTATTTACATTTTTTTTTCTTGATTGATATTAGCTTAATCCAATATTGATTCGATCTTAAAGAGATTTTATGATTTTTTTTTTAAATGAGATTTTTAATATCACGTATTTAGTTAATATATTTAATATCACATATTTAGTTAATATATTAAACATGTTCTAGCAGAAATCGAGTAATTTGATGATTGAAGTCATTTTGTGAAGGAAAAAAATAAACTAATTCACTAACAAAGTTTTATCATTTTTAATATTGATTATATTGGTCCTAAGTCTGGATGTAAAAAGTTGAAGGAAAATAATAATATAACAAAAAAAATTTTAGGCCCCTCCTAGAGATATTTTCTGGCTCTGCCACTATGTGGAGTGATAAATGTTGTTCAAGATTTAGCAGGAGAGAGCCATTTATTATTTTTGGCTGCTATGTTATTTACTTCGATGAGAGTTTCCTCTTATAATGTATTTCATCTTTTTTTAGGCAATTTTTTGTTAGTTTTTTAAATATTTTGTTACGACATTTATTGTAATAGATTGATCATATACATATAAAGCTTGAAGTAGTCGATTTTAATGGTGAAATGTTGGAATACTACATATAATTTTAGGTTTATGAAATAAAATTTATTTTTAATTTGATGTAAAAAAGCTTATGCAAGCTATAATATGTGTGAACTTTAGACATTTCATTAGCAATTAATTTTTGAAAATTGAAATAATATAAGACATTATAATTAATTGATAATTGAATATAATATATGTTGGTTAGAACATCTATTGAGACACTTAATAGTGTCATTTTACTAAGATTATCTCATCAAATTTAAGTGTTAGGAAATCACATATTTTAAGGTATTTTTTATGTGACTTATTACTGGACATGTTCCATCAAATAAATACATTTGGAAAGCTCATCTATTACAATACCTAATATTTGTTGTATTTATTCACAATTTCTATCAAATTATGGTGTTAGACTATTGAGGCACCTTATGAGTATCATGTGAATACTATCCATCATGTTCATGTGTCTAGAAAATTTAACTTTTAGACCTCTACGCCAACACCCACCTATACGACACCATTATAAGATGTCTCAATAGATCATGTGTCCTAAGAGATCTAATAGTTGGTAATTTTTGTAGCGGTTACACGGTGGAATTATTTAAGTCTTATGGGGGACACAAGCTCTTACACTTCTTAATGTATGAATAATGCTAAGGTTTGTAATATTTTATCAAATGGCATGTGGCAACACTCAATCACCACCTCTAAGAATTGATTAGGATCGATTGGTAATCATATTGAACTATTTGTTTTTAGAAAGTAGTAAGAAGAAAGCTTTCCCAAATGAAATCTTAAACTGGTACAAGTGTTGTCTTGTTTTGGGAAAATTAATTTATCATGTCTCCTAGCCATAGTAGCATGATAAAGCTCAAGAATTTTGTTGAGCTCGAAAACAAAGCTCATCAAGGCTATTGATCAATAATTTGTTGTCTTGTTTTAAATTAATTATTTTGTGTGGACGCCGAACGTATTCTGGAAACCAATCAGAATACGTCATGTCACTCCTATGCTCGGTACCGCTGATGTAGCGCATTCTGGTTGGTCTTCAGACGATATTCTGCGTCCGGTGTCCGCACAGAATAATTTCTCCTTATTTTGGGGTAGAATTGTCAATTTGTTCAACGCTACAGTATTGTGCCTTTGATCGGGATAATTTACAATTTAGCTGAGAGCTGATTGATTTTTATAGTAAAATTAATTAGAAAAGTGTATCCACTGATCTATTTTAATATAAACCTTCGTATTTTTAGTGAGGTTGGTTTAGTTTTGGAAGAACCGAATTGCAATTAAATTTTAAGATAAACCTTTGTATTTTTAGCTTAAATAATATGTATTAAGAAAAATATTAAATAATTTTTATTCAAATTTATAATTTTATATGTGAAATAAATATACATATCTTTCACTTGCCAATGTTAAATTTAGGAGCTTTACTTATTTAATATTTTAAAAATTAATATAATTTAATTTTCAATTTAGTTGACTTTATAAAAGCAAAAAAACTAGTCAATAATCAAAGTAACAAATAATTAAAATTGCTAATAATAAACAACCAAATAAAATGATTTCCTTTTGCTTTTTTATTTTTATCTAAACAATTAAAATTCATACCTTCAAAGGTGGTGCTTTAGGCTTCGTTGGGACAGCTTTTGATAACTATTTTTTCATTGTTTTAAGAAAAATTTTATGCTAAAAAGTTGATATAAAAAAACAATAAGAAAATTATCCAAATGAAAGTTTTATTTGAGACAGTTTTCTTATTGCTTTTTAAAACATTTTAGTTTTCTAATATAAAAAATTCTACTTAAAAAATTTTTTGAACTATAAAGTTGCTTTTGAAATCAGTAAAAAAGCTGTCCCAACCGAAACAGAAGCTTTAATCTTAAAAATCGACTACTATTTTCTGAAGTGCAAGGCTTGGAGAGAGAAGCTCTGTTAGGGTTTGGGTTTCTCTTGGCGTGTTTCCCTGCTTCGCCGTCAGAGGGATCCTATGGATCCCTCCCTCTATGATTCCGTTTTTGCTACCTTTCCCTCTAACTCTACCCCCCTGGTTCTTCTAGGTTCTTCTAAACCTCTCAGTTGGGATCGTATTCTCTTGGGATCCCCCAACCCCATCGATTTCCGTATTTCCACCCTCCAAACTCCTAATGAAACGATCCCTTTCCATCAAGAAGACATAGCGGAAGCTAATGACGAGTGGAACCTAGCTATGGTCGGTTACTCTCTTGGCAGAAGACCCTTCTATGAAGCTTTGCTCAAAGCTGTTAGGAAAGCCTGGAATCTTAAAGGTATGTTGAAGTTAATCTCTCTCAGTGAGGGGTTCTTTCTATTTAAATTCTCTACACATGAAGACTGTGAGCTGGTATGGTCTCGAGGAGCCTAGTTTATCCTGGGTAAGCCATTCATATTCCAAAAGTGGACCCCTCCACTTCTGCCCTAAATGTGAGGAGTTTAATTCGGTCCCCATTTGGTTCAAAATACATGACCTTCCCCTTTGCTTTTGGACCCCCACTGGCATATCCAAGATCGCCACCAAAATCGGTACTCCGTTGGTTGTCGATGCCCTTACTGCTTCCAAATCTAGGCTGACTTATGCCCGTGTCTACGTCCAGGTAGATTCATCCGCTACGTATCCAGACATCATTCCAATTTCTGTGGTATGGAAACTATTTGAATTGAAGATCGAATATGAGTGGAGACCCTTGTTTTGCGGGCTTTGTAAGTCTCTCAACCATTATACAAACTCTTGCCCAACCAATCCCAATCCCCCCAAACAACCCGAAGTCAAGTCCTTCAGGGGACGAAGTACTAGCCGTAGACTGAGGACTATGCCTCCATCGCTTATCTCTAAGGGGATCCTTCCGCCGCTAGATAATCTTCCCCCTCCTGGCACCTTGTTCCCACAAATTACCAGCAACATCTCAACTGATCAAAACCCTTCTTAAACTGACCCCATTCCCCCTGAACTGCCTATTCACAATATTCAAAATAATCTCATTCCCAACCTAAATTCTCCCACAGTTGAGGCCTCCTCTTCCGACAACAATTCCTCCCCTGAAGAACCTAACTGTTCTAAGGTTAAATCCAATAACAAATTCAGCAACCTTGCGGATTCAATTCTCCATATTCTGAAGCTTCCACAAGTTTTGAAACTGAGCAGGAATCTCCAAGAAAGCGCAGGGATCATTCCACCAGTGAGCCACCTTCCAACTCCTCTCACTCAGGTCAACCTCCTCCACAACAATCTACCAATTCTTCTAGTTCCAAACAACATCTTCCTGCTAATAACCATATTAATAGTAAAACCAAAAGGAGGGGCACCCGAAAAGGCCTAAACAACTCCAATAAATTTTAATGATTCTGCCAGCTATTGCGTGCTGGAATAGCCGTGGTTTTAATAGTCCATATAAAATTCTGAATGAAAATATTGATATCATTTATCTGTTGGAAACCCGTATTTCTCCTCCCAATATTCAAGATTCTTGGTTTTGTTCTAATCACAGAATCTTTGACATTGAACAAAGTTTTAACAACTTTGATAACGCCATTCCCAATCGTATCTGGATTAAATGGAACTCAGTCAATGTCTCTTTCTCCCCCTCCTTCTCTTATAGTCAATTAATTTCTGGCGTCATTAAAATCGGTCAGACCCCTCCCTTCTTGCTCTCGGTTGTCTATGGATCCAATTCTTTTGAAGAAAGATTCACTCACTGGGAAGATCTCAAGAAAGTTAATCCTGATAACTCTTTGCCTTGGGTGGTCATGCGGGATTTTAATTGCTGTCATTTTCAATCCGATAAAATGGGTGGGAATGTCATCCCAAGCTCCAGGTTGGCACCTTTCAACAATCTCATTTTTTAGACACACCTTCTTGAATTACCCTCTTCTGGCAACCGTTTTACTTGGTATAATCAGAGAATTGAGAACCCAATTCACTTAAGACTGGATCGTATGTTGGCTAATGAAGCATGGTTTAGCTCTTTCCCTAATTTGGCCTATAAAGTGGACAGCAGCCTCATCTCTGATCACATTCCTCTTATTCTAAAATCTGATGCTATTGAAAGACCTTTCTTGATATTCTTGTTCAAAAATCATTGGTGTTATATCCCAGATTTCTGGGTTATTCAACTGGATATTTTTAGTACAACTTCACATGGGAACCCCATCCTCAGCTTGCATCATAAACTGAAGTTGTTGAAAAGCTCAATTAAAACCAAAAAGTGGGATTCCACTAATCACATTGCAGTTATGTGTGGTCATTTGGTCACACAACAAAGGTTATGCCAAGCAAATCTGGATTCTGATCCCCTTAATAAAGACATGTGTAGTAGGTTCAAAAAGTTAAGTGCAGATCTAGCTTTTTACAATTTTGATTGGGCTTCTTAGACTATTCAAAGGGCCAAAGTCAAGTGGCTTATGAAAGGGGAAGAAGACTTAAAATTTTTGTAATCTAAGATCCGTCAAAGAAATAAGTTCAACAGAAGTGCACTCAAGACCTCCATCATCGGTTCAGATCAAAATCAACGGGAAAACATTCAGGGAATCGTTAATAATTTCAAGGATCTTTTTAACTCCCCTACCTCTGATAATTTTGACATTAAGCATTTTCCTCATGGCATCACCATACCTAATTCAAATATCAATGGTCTCATTAAGATTGTTACCATAGAGGAAATCAAAGATGCTATTTTTTCTGGTAGCTCCACTTCCACCCCTGGGTCGGATGGCTTCAATTTTGAATTCTATAAGAAGACTTGGCATATTACTGGCATCTCTGTTTGTAATGCTGTTAGAAGTTTTTTCAACAAGTGTTACCTCCCCAACTGTGTGAAAGCAACAACAATATCCCTCATTCCTAAAAAGCCTCATGTAGACAATATACATGAATTTAGACATATCGCTCTCTGTAATGTTTTCTACAAAATTGTTGTCAAGATTATTGTCAATCGTATGAAACCTTTTATTACCAGCATCATTCACCAAAGCCAATCTGCTTTCATTGCCAAAATATTATCTACTGATAATATCAACTTGGCTGGGGAAATTCTAGGTTTTATTAAGAAGAAGTGCATAAATAAATTCTTTTGTGCAAAACCTGATATCATGAAAGCATTTGATACGGTCTCCAGGAAGTTTCTTTTTGATCGAATGGCTCAAAAAGGCTTTCCTCCTCTTTTTATCAGTTGGGTCAAAGCTTGCATCAATGGAGTGAATTTTTCTATAAATATTGAGGGGGCTCTAGAAGGATATTTCTCTTCTTCCTCTAGCATCAGACAGGATTGTCCCTTAAGCCCCTACTTGTTTTGTATCGTTATAGATGCCTTTTCATGTCTTTTAGATGGTAGTCCTAATACGGATGCCTTTGAGGGCTTTAGCTATGACAATTTTTGACTTTCCCATCTCTCATATGCTGACGATCTATTAATTTTTGGAAATGCAGAAGTTTATAACACCAGCCGGCTTGCTATTTTACTGAACTCGTTTTCTACTTCCTCTGGACTTCGTCTCAATTTAAATAAGAGAATTATCCTCACTCACCCAGGTTCCTCTATCTCCACAGATATCTCCCTTGCTCTTAATATCCCTAACATATCCAACACCATAAATTATCTTGGCCTGTCCATCTGTATGGGTAGAATTAAAAACTCGGATTTTAACCCCCTGATCGACAAAATTATTAATCTTCTTTCCAGTTGGAAAGCCAGTTTTTCTTTTGTAAGGAGAATGCAATTCATCAAATACACTATTACAAATTCTATCTCCTATTGGATTCGAGGGAGCTACATTCCTAAAACTATTATCAAAAGCATTAGTAGACTGTGTGCCAAATTTCTATACTATGGTGGTTCCAAACAAAGACACTTGCATCTTATTTCCTGGGCTAAAACTTGTAAACATGTTTCTAAAGGAGGCCTTGGTATTGCTTCCTTTCATGCTCTTGTTTTTGCTTACAACTGTGGGGTTATTTATAGATGGTATAACACTCCTTCACCTCATACCAACTGGCTGAATATCAAATACATTTCCCCTTGGAAATTCACTCAGACTAATGCCACCTCTTATTGGAAAAGTATTTCCCATACGGTAGATTGGCAAAACATAATTTCTCTTTTATTATAAATACTAAAAGTAATGCCGCAATTCTTGGGATCATTGGTGTAGGTGAGGTTCCCTTTCCTCCACCCGACCTGGCATCAATGTTGGTTCTGTTTGTCGCCCCAATGCTAGACTCAATGAGTGGATTAACAATAATTGTTGGAATTTGCCTGCCGAGACTCATCCTGTTGTACATGAGTATACTTATGAAATTCAAATTCTTGCTCCTTCGGGCTTTAATATTTGATGAAAGCAGTTAGATAAGGTTACTTTTAAAGATTTCTACCTGGAATTCTTCTCTCAAGATGAAGATTTCTGTCTTCATGCTTGGATCTGGCATTATAAACACTCTCTGAGATTCTCTGCTTATTCGTGGTTGGCTGCCATATATAGGTGGTCTCAAAAATGTTGATGAATTGCTTAAAAGGAATATTCACATTCAATATATTGTTTGCATCTTTTGCCATCAGCATTTGGAAACATTGCCTCATCTTCTGTTTGAATGTGAATTCTCTTTCTCTATTTTGAAGAGTATCATCCCGTCTTTTCAAACTTTTTATTTGAGGCCTAATATTGCCCAGGCTCTTGCGCATGTTGGGAACATGTCGGCTAACAGAAAACAAAAAAAAAGGTATTTTATTATGCCTTAATGCTATTGTTTATCACTTATGGATTGAAAGAAATAACATGAGGTTTAACAAAGTGGCTATCTGTGCGGTTACTCTTGCAAAGAAAATGACTAGAAGCATTTTTTTTTAAATCACTGGCTGGAATGATGGGGATTCGGTGAAAGCTTGACTTAATATCAGATATGCTGCATAATCTTTGTGAGGCTGGATAGTGTTTTTGGTGGAGGCTGTTTTTGTCCCCCGTGACCCTCATGATAGAAATTTTATTGGCATGCTTTTTTTTTGTGGATGGCCCTCGAGAACAATTATTCTGGCAAGCTCTTATTTTGGAATTTTTATTAGGTCCGGACACTTGACGTAGCTCTACATTCGGACGTCAATAAAATGTCTCCACTTGCTCTTACTCTTTACCGCGCGGCCCGACGACCCGATCCGGACCAGAACCTAATATTGTTATGTATTAGCTAATTTGTACATACCAGGGTATTGCTAGGTTTTGCTCGGTAACGATAAATATCATTATGTCAATATCAATACCGAGCAATACCCAGCAATACCGAGCAATACCCCAGTTTTGCTAGGTATTGCTCGGTATTGGTCTTGACAGAGCGGTATTTCTCGTTATTGCCAAGCAATACCGAACAATACCTAGCAATACCGAGCAATACCTAGCAATACACGAACATAACAATACCGGGTTTTCATTCTGGGTCGGGTCGTCAGGCCGCGCAGTAAAGAGTAAGAACACGTGACGACATTTTATTGGCGTCCGGATGTAGAGCTACGTCAGGTGTCCGGACCTAATAAAAATTCATTATTTTGGGTCTGGACGATGATGATGCCTGCTCCCTGCTTCCTTTGGATGGTCTTCGGGCAACCAAGGGAATGCTGCTTCTGACTTCTGAATTTTTTAATATGTTCTAAATTTTTTAATATGAGTCCAGACCGACAGGATATGTTCCTATCTTTATTTTTCATTTTATTGGTCATTTATGATCTTTTGCTGAGTTTATTTTTGACATTTGTAACTTATTAATTGCCTCTAGGTGATAGTTTTGTTTTGGGGGTTTTCCTTCTTCCCCTTTCTTTCTGAAGGTATACCTTCTGTTACGCATGTAACTAGTTTTTATTAATGAAATTCGGGATTCGCCCTTAAATTTCCCATCAAAAAAAAAAAAAAAAAAGATTTAATCATTTTGTTCAAAAAATTTATCTTAAATGAGATGTCAATGATGCGGAATTTGAGACTTAGGTTTCGTTTGGGATGGCTTTCCTATTGCTTCTTAAAACAGCTTCTTAGTACAAAAATTTTAATTTTTGTACTAGGAAGCTGCTTTAAGAAGCAGAAAGAAAGTCGTCCCAAATGAAGCCTTAGACTTCGTTTGGGATGGCTTTCTTACTATTTCTTAAAACAACTTTCTAAAAAACTGCTTTAAAAAATAATTAAATAGCCGTCTAAAAAAAACAGTCTTCAGAAAAACTGTCAAGTTGTTAGCTTCAGAAAAATGTACAAACTTCCAAGACGCTTTCGGTTAGTTCTGCATGGATTTATTTAGCAGTTCGTGCCAATCACGCCGCAGAGAACCAATAGAGAATAAAATAAAGCACATACACGCAGCCTTTTATAATTGTTAAACAAAAATAAATCCAAAGTTTAAGTTCAATTATCATATCAACTCAACATATCTCATTTAGAGTTTGTTTGGGGTAGCTGTAGCTTTTATAAAAGTGATTTTATCGAGAAATCAATTTTTTTTATAGTAGCTTTCTAACATAAATTTTTTTTGAAAGTAATAAACAAATGGTAACCAAACAGAAACCAATTGCCCTCTGCCCGATTGAGTTGTTTTCACATACAGAAAAATTTCTATTTAGAATTTTATAGAAAAATTCTGTCGTTTAACAAATAATTCATTGCATAACCTTCAAATGTTTATATATATATATATATATATATATTTAAATTCATCTCCAGGCTGAATTAATTGTTATTTTTTTTACTCTAAATATGCTCTTTTAACCCAATATAAGTTGTAAAATGTCTACTTACAATAATATTTAACTAACACTAAATATTCGAGGTCAATATATGACTTCCTTGGTCCCTTCAAAAAATTTTGTCAATGGAATATACAACTATTTTGTTAGACTCATAGATGAACCAATTTTTTTTTTTTTGCTATACTTATACAACCACTATAGAAAAATCTAAATTTAACGGTGGCATTTCCGGTGGAATCATATCCGCTGGTAAAAGCGGCTACACCGTCAGATATTATGCCGGTAACTTAATGACGAATTTTCCGACGGATACACCGCCGGAACATTATTGGCGGCCATCCGTCAGTTTTTGCAAAACCAGCAAAATTTTCGTATGGAAATTATGCCAGAAAGAGTCGTTATTATGTGCTCTAACACTTCAGTGGATGTTCATGTTAATTTGGTCAATACACATATTTTGGTCAATCGCTTGGGGGAAAATTCTGGATTTGATATGCGAAACCATATGGATTGACTGAATGGATCGTCTGAATTTGAATCGGAATCCGAGTTTTCGGATTGTGGTTTGGCTTCTCCGGATATTTGTGGAGGATCGGACCCTGAAAATGATTTTACTTTGGTTCGTGATAGGCCTGTTATCTCTGTTGCTTCTCGTGGGAGATTCCGTGGGAGGGGACGAAGGAGAAGATAACATTTCTGTATAATGTATTTTCCCCTGTTTCTACAGGTTGGTTTTTGCGATTTGGTGGTGCGCTGGTTGATAGGGCAATGATGTGGCTGGGGCTCGTATTCCTTTAGCCTTGCTGGTGGCAACCATTGGTACAGTTCTTATTGGTAGATTTTGGGCGATGCTGACTCCTTTTGGATGTGCGGGGCTTCTGGGATGCTGGGAGCATCGGCCTTTTCACTGAGCCCTTTTTTGGTAGTACTTTTTTATCTTCTCTTTTTTTTTTATTTTATGTTCATTTGCTGTTGTAACCGCCTTGAATTTTGCTTAATATATTTGCTTTGTTTTAAAAAAAAAATGTACATCTTCTTTCTAGTTAACTACAATATTCTATATTTTGAGCACAATAATGATAATTATATTTCACTTTGGTGCTCCACTAAAAATCATTAATAGTGCACATAAAATATGTGCTTATGATAAAAGTATTACATGTTACAATCCTTACATAAAATTCCACACCAAAATTCATGTAGTTCCTAATTAAGTTAGTATATGAAGATACAACAACAACAATGTCAAGTCTTTAACTCACTACAGTGGGGTCGGCTATATGAATTCTTTTTCTCTATTGCGTCGTATTAAACGTCAAATTCTAAAGAAGCATCATAACCTAAGAACATATATTAAGGAAATAAAAAAATTATGTGTTTCCTTTATAGTCTTTCATGAATTAGAAAGAATATATGTGCATTTTCTTATTAGAAATTTTAATTTGTATGTAAATAAATTAACATATTCAGTAATAGAACACAGTGTTGTTTTAAGTTATAAACATTTTAGAACAAACTATTGAGTTCTAGCTTTGAAGATTCATTATAAATGTTATGGAACTATTTAGTTATTTGCATTATAATCTTAAATAAGCTTCCTCATTTTAGCAATACAATCTTAAATTTTGAAGAGATATCCTTATATATTTTTATCATTTTGTGTGTGTAATATATTCAAGTTATTTAAACCTATCATAATAATATTAACTAATAATTTTGAATGTTATACTTACAAACATTATATATGACATACTTAGACTTTGTTATATTGCTTAGTACAAGATAAACTCTAGTTTACCTTGAAATCTATATGTTAATTTCGAGATAAACCCT